>CAMZMU010000117.1:43357535-43763451 GCA_947311845.1 Poa pratensis | reverse complement strand
TCTCACAGTGGTAGAAACATGTTTCCGCCTAAATCCTTTAGCCCGGCTGTCTGAAAGATCCGAGGTTTACCCCGGCTATCCTGAACTGTCCGAGGTACTTACCCCGTTTGAACCTCCTCTCAGCAGGAAAGCGTTCAACATGTTTCTGCCTCGGATCCCGCCGAGGAAGGGAGGAGCACCTGGAGAACGAGGTAGCTGGGAGGGATCCGATGTCACGGAGGTCGACATCAAATGGCTCCGAGATTCACGGCGGATCCCGGCTAAACTCATCTGCGGGTTCCGAAGAAAGAGATATCGAACCCGAGGTGGAATCCGGGGAGCGGGGTCGTCTTCCTGGACCACTTCGAACGTGGCTTCGGGCTCCCGGCCGGGAAATTCTTCCGGGATTTCTTGGACAAATTCGGGCTACAACCACACCACCTGCCCGCCAATGCCATCCTCCAACTTTCGGCCTACGCGACCTTTTCCGAGGGTTACCTCGGATTATGGCCAAGCATCGAGTCCTGGGCCAAGTACTTCCAGCTGAAGAAGCAAAGTGCCCGAACAAGAAGGTCGTGGACAAGGAGATGACGCTTGCGGGCGGGCCTCGATTTCACCTCGGCGCCTTTCTGAGTTTCCTCGGATTCAGGGCCTGGACTCCTGCCGCAAATGGCAACGCTCCTTCTTTATGTGAAGAACCCGGGCACGAAGATCTCATCAATTTGCCGGAGTTCACCATTGGAACCCCCGCTGCCCAACTCAACTGGGATTATGAGCCTGCACCCGACGCTCCCGAGGTTCTTCTGATCCACCAAACCATGATGTCCCTCCAGGAGAAAAGCTGGGGGCAGATGACATCTTGCGCACCATGATCACCCGCCGAGTTAGCCCTTTACAAGCGCGGGCCCATAAGATCTGCCATGAGTGGCCGCTACGACCCCACTCGGCACAGCACCTTTGAACTTGATGACTCCGAGGTGAAGAGGCGCATCCGGGCCATCGCCAAGACCACCATGCCCGATAAGTGGAAATGGGGTGTCAAGCCCTATGACCGAGATCACCTTCCAGCTCAAGTAAGTGTACTTTACCCGACGTAAATATTCCTCGGTTTCATTTTCACCCCGACCTTGTATTGATCCTTGTGCTAACTCGGTTTTACTTCGCCACCTCTGCAGAAGTTCACTCGACAGGAAATCGAGGATGGCCCCCTTTCTTCTAAGGAGTGGACTCCCGACCTGCCTATCCCGGCCGCCGCCGAGGTTGAAGATCCGGACAATGAGGATCACCTCCCCATTCCCAAGGCCACCTCGGGTAAGACTCGTGGTTTCACCTCGCACCGCCCACCAGTTCGATCGTCCATCCAGGATGGCCCGATGATGACGATGACGATTGCCAAATTCTGGAACCTGTCAACGTTATTCCCATTTCATATGCTCCTCCAACATATAAGAACTTTCATCCAGCGTCTGCAGCTTCCCGGAAGCGCTCAGGACCGGTACCTCGGATGCCGAGGCTTCCAAGACCTCGGAGACTGCGGCGCCCAAAGCCAAGCGTGCCAAGAAGACCTCGGCGAGGCACAAGAAGCGAGGCCCCGTGGAGGAAGATGCGTAAGTCACCTTGCTCCTTTTTACCTTTCACGCTGTTCCGAGGTTAAGTTTTTATACTCTAACTTAATCTTTTCTTTTCGTCTAGCCCGGCTCGGCAGATCAACAGAGCCATAGCTCGATACATTCACCACTGCCTCCAGTGGTTGAAGCTCAGACAACCGAGGTCGAGGTTAACCTCGGCAGCCCCGCCAGAGCCTCTCCTCCAGAACGGTCCATTGACCTCAGCAGCCCGGAGAAGACCATCTCCTCCCCGGTGCGTGTCTCCTCCGCCGAACTTCCACCGCCGAGCTCTGACTCCGGCCTGGGGCACTCTGCTCCCCGCCGAGATCAGACTCCTCCGCCTCCTCAGAAGGATGCGGAGACAGATCGCGCCAAGACTCCGGCTAAGACCGTGCAGGAGCCTCGGCTCTCCCCAAGTCTCAAGCTGCGCGCAACCAGCAGCAACAGCAGCAGCAGAAGAAGCAGAAGAAAGATTCAGCTCCAGTTGTTGAGCCCCCCAAACAGCCACAGCAAACTCCAATGCCGCCACCGCCACCGGGCCCCAAGGCTGCGAGCACCCAACTAGTGCCGCATGTTCCCGCGCCGAAGTCCACCCTGATCAAGACCGCGCCCTCGAGCTCTCAGGTCGCCACCTCCCGAGCTCTTTTTGCTGCTACCATCCAGCCGAACATCAGCAGCTGGGAGGTCGGGCAACTCCGGACCAAGAGCGGGAACAGCTTAGGCTCGGAGAAGCACTATGACATGGACTGGAACTCGGCTGACGCTGCCGAGGTCCTCTAACCCGAGCTCTGAGCATCCAGTTGGACCTAGCGTGCTCCAGTCCATCTACAACATGCAGACTGCGGTCCTTGATTGCAGCAAGAAGGCCTCGGTAAGTTTCTTTACGCAACTCTTCTTTCCCTTTGAAACCAAATGACAAACATACACTATTCCCAGTCCCCGAGATTCGGGTTGAGCAATTGACACTCCACCGAGTTAAAATTGCTCGGCTTGAATCTCAAAAACTTGTCATTTCTCCCATGCTGAGTCCCCGAGGCCAATGCCAAGTCCCCGGGACTCAATGGCCTCGGGTGCTAAAAAGACCTCGGATTTCTTCGAACTGATCTCTCTATTTTTTTCAGGAGTGCAACAATGCTCGGACAAAGATCTTCAAGAACCTCCTGCTGGATCACAACACTGAAGAAGTCTCACCGGACTCTTCTATCCGCAAGGAGCAGAGCGACAAAGACTATGCCTCCAAGTTGAAGACAGCCGAAGATGAAATAGCTCGGCTGCAACAAGAGCTGAACCGGGCTAATGAAGCCAAAACTGCTGTGGAGGACGCTATGAAGGTCAAAGACCAGGCCGCCGAACAGCAGCAAGAGCTTGCCAAGACCCTGGAGAGCCGCGCCACCTCGCCGAAGCCGAACTTATTACGCCCTCCGAGCTATATCGAAAAGCTGGTTGTCCGAGCTCGCTCGGATTAATCACCAAATGGACAGTAAGTTTCTTTTCCCCTTTTCCTTATTTTCTGCCGACCTACACCCCGTGCCACCGTATGCCTTATTTCAGCGACAGCCTTTTTGTCTTCTTCAGAGAACTTTGAGCACTCCAAGGACAAGGCTATCCGCGAAGTTCAAGCAGCTCGGGCAAAGAGGGCTGAGACAGAAACCCTCAGCGAAAGCTGGGATATCCAGGACCACCTTGTTGCCCTTAATGCTCGGATCAGGCCGCTCAGCCATTGGAACAAGCTGGTTGATGCTGCCATCGAGGTCCACCGTGCCCTCTGGCCCAAGGTTAAGACTCCCACTTGCATCGACGAGCTCGCCACGAAGCTGAAAGGAGCCGAGGCTAGACTTCGGGAGTGGAGATGCTCATCAGCTCGGGCTGGAGCGGACAAGGCCCTGGTGTTCGTGTCTGGTATGAATGTTGAGATCCACACGGTTACCTCCCTGCGCAGGGCTCTCCTTGGAACTCCACCTCCTGATGGCATTGCGAAACGCCAAGCAGCAGCCGACCTCTTTGCTAGTTATGCAAACACCCGGACCTTTGATGAGGGCGCCTCTATTCTGAGGATGAAGAGAGCTCGGACGAGGAAGCAGAGTCCGGTGAAGAAGGTTCTGACGGCGAGGAAATTGATTTTGACGAGCCTGAGAGCTCCAAGGGCAAGGCCGGCAAAACAACCGAGGTGGGAAGATTCTGATGATGACTTCACTTCGACGAACCTCCGAACCCCAAGGGCAAGTCCGGCAAAGCCGTAGCCACCGAGGTGATCTCCCCGACGTGACGGACACCCCGGCATCCACTCCAACAACCGAGGTTGCTTCCGCGACCGAGGTTGTTCCTGCGCCCGAGGCTCCTGCCGAGGTCCCCGCTACCACAACTTGCGACCGAGGTCTCTGGTTCCGAGGCCTGAACTTGTCTCAAGCAAAACATTAAATCCCCGGTATGCCGGGTGCAGATGTAATAGACCTTAAGTAGTTTGCCTTGCTACCAGTACTATTATCTTGCTATCCGAACCATGCTTTTCTAAGAATTTATGCCGAACCCTTTTGGAACGAGTCCCCGAGTTCACTTTCGTGTTTACTATACTTGGCATTCTTTGCTCTTGTCTACCATTTTGGCGTTCGACAGTCGAGTCACAAGATTGTTGTTTATAGCATACAGTACTTAGCAAATGTCGAGGTGTGTTTCAAAATCATCCGACATAAACGAAAGGTAAAGACAGGGGTTAGTAAACGACACATGCCGAACTATATTTTGGACCGAGTCCCCGAGTCCATTTTCATGTTTCCCACGTTTTTTCATCTTTGCTCTTGACTACCATTTCGGCGTTCGTCAGTCGAGTCACAAGATTAGTTACACAGCATACATTACTTGAAGTTTGAGACGAGGTTCAAAATAGTTCGGCATATGAACGAAATTGACAAACAGAAATAAAACACAAGCACAAGAGCGAGGCAGTCCCCGAGCTTCAACCTCGGAGTGCCGACATTTCATTAACCGAGGTACATACATTGCGCCCTTCATGAGTAGAAAGGTCGGAGTAGAGCTATTCCATGGTCGCTGACCTCTGATCCGGGTTGTCCAGCCCATTTCCTTGGTTCCTGCGCATCTATTAGATAGTACGAATCATTGAGCAGAGCTCGGCTCACAATGAACGGTCCCTCCCATGGAGGTGACAACTTGTGCCGGCCTTTCTTGCGCTGCACCAACCTCAGCAAACTCTCCCTCGTGAAACACACGAGGGTTGACACTCCGGCTATGATAACGTCGGAGACCTTGCTGGTATATTGCTGACCGAGATGAGGCCAATTCTCTCGCTTCCTCAAGCAGATCTACTGCATCCTCCCGAGCCTCTTTTGCCTCGGCTTCAGTGTACATTGCCACTCTGGGCGCATCATATTCGATGTCAGTGGGTAGCATAGCTTCTGCCCCATAGACCATAAAAAATGGCGTATAGCCAGTTGATCGATTTGGCGTGGTCCTTAGACCCCACAGTACTGCTGGTATCTCATCTATCCAACACCCCGGCGTTTTCAGCAGTGGTTCAATGAGCCGAGCCTTGATGCCGGCCAACACTAGAGCATTTGATCTTTCCACTTGTCCATTAGACTCCGGGTGTGCCACCGAGGCTATGTCCAGCCGGATTCCCTTGTTCATGCAAAACCGAGCAAATTCTCCAACAGCAAAGTTGTGCCGTTGTCCGAGATAATGCTATGGGGGTAGCCATATCGCAGAATGATCTCCTTCAAAAAGTCACTGCTGAATGACCATCCAACTTCCGGATTGGTTTCACCTCGATCCACTTGGTGAACTTGTCCACCATCACCATATGTGCGTCATGTTACCTCGGGCTGGTTTGAACTCTCCCACCATATCCAAACACCATACCGCAAACGGCCAAGTGATAGGAATTGTTTTGAGCGCCGAGGCTGGCATATGCGTTTGCTTGGCAAACCTTTGGCATCCTTCACATCTCCGGACTATGGCCTCTGCATCAGCAAGAGCAGTGGGCCAATAGAACCCATGCCTGAACACCTTGGCCACCAGAGCTCTTGTGCTGCAATGATGACCACACTCTCCTTGGTGGATCTCCAAAAGCATCTCCTTGCCTTCAGCTGGCTCGACACACCGTTGCAACACCTCGGTTACGCTTCTTTTATAGAGCTCCTTGTTGATGATGGTGTACGCCTTGGCCCTCCTTTGAATTCTCCTAGCCTCGGTTGTGTCACTTGGCAGCTTCCCTCCGTTATGAACTTCATGATTTGCTCCGCCCACTCCGGCACTGGGTGCAAAGGAAAAAGTTCTCGTCCACCTCCATTGGTTCGGCCACCATAATCTCCTCCATTATTTCCTCCACCATCCTGCGACCAGTCCCCGAGTCTGATGAGCAGTCCCCGAGGTTGGTGCGCAGTCCCCGAGCTCTGCCACGCAGTCCCCGGGTCCGACCAAACGCATCCGACGTCTACCTCCATTGGAACAGGTCCGGGCTCTTGCTCCGCCGGGATGAAAATAGATTCGGATTCAGGAGAAGGTTTGATTGAAGGAGTTCTCAAGTGATTCAGGGCTACCCTGGTGGTACTGCCTCTTTCGATGAACCGAGCTTTGACAACACGTCGGCAGCATCATTTTCTGCCCGAGGTATATGCCTGTACTCACACCCTTCAAAGAACCCGGATATCTTTTGCACATGGAACCGATATAACGCCATGTTGGCATCCAGAGCATCCCAAGTTCCAGAAGATTGTTGCACCACCAGGTCGGAATCGCCGAAGCACTCTACACGGATACCGATCTCCTTTGCCACTTGAGGCCATGGATTAAGGCCTCATACTCCGCCACATTGTTTGATGCTGAGAAATGAATCTGCAGCACGTACTTCAGCTGATCTCGCTTTGGCGAGGTGAGGACTATTCCAGCCCCCAGCCCGATCTTTGTCTTGGACCCATCAAAATGCATTTTCCAATAATTATAGTCCGGCCTGGGTGGCTCATACTGCATCTCGGCCCAATCACAAAAGAAGTCCGGCAACGCCTGGGATTTAATTGCATCTCTTCTCTCATAATGTGGTGCATATGGAGACACCTCAATCGCCCATTTGGCAACTCGGCCAGTTGCATCTTTGCACCCGATGATCTCCGAGATTGGAGCTTCGCACACCACCGTCATGGGATGCTCCTGGAAATAATGCTTCAACTTCTTGACCGCCAGGTAGACACCATACGTCATCTTCTGGTAGTGAGGGTATTCTGCTTCGAGGTAGAGATCACCTCGCTCAAGTAATACACCGGTCTCTGCACCGACCTGCCACCTTCTTCGCGCTCCACCACCACTGCCACACTTACAACTCGGTTTGTGGCCGCAATGTAAAGTAACATCGGCTCATTGTGCAATGGTGACGCCAACACCGGGCAGTGGACAACATCTTTTTCAGCTCATTGAACGCCACGTCGGCCTGCGGGGTCCATGTAAACCCGGTACTTTTCTTCATGAGCTGGTACAAAGGTAAGGCTTTTTCTCCTAGCCGAGCTACAAATCGGCTCAACGAGGCTAGGCACCCTGTGAACTTCTGCACATCTTTCAAACACTTCGGTAACTTCATGTTCTCAATAGCTCGGATCTTGGCCGGGTTAACCTCGATACCTCGGCTAGACACCAGGAATCCGAGCAACTTTCCAGCCGGGACACCAAAGGTGCACTTGTCCGGGTTAAGCTTCAACCGATACTTTCTCAAATTCACAAATGTCTCCTCGAGATCCTCGAGGAGAGTACGTTTCTCCTTAGTTTTGATGACGATATCATCGACATACTTGCACATTTTTGCCCATTGAGAGTGCAGGCATTTCTGCATACACCTCTGATAAGTTGCCCCGGCATTTCTCAGACCAAAACACATGACACGATAGCAATACGCCCCATACGGGGTAATAAAAGCAGTCTTTATTTGATCCTTTGGGTTCAGTGGTATCTGGTGAAAACCAGAGTACGCATCGATAAAAGACAACAGTTCACAACCAGCAGTGGAATCGATCACTTGATCAATCCGAGGTAATGGAAATGGATCTTTGGGCACGCCTTGTTGAGGTTAGTGAAGTCAATGCACATGCGCCACACCTTGACCACGGCTGGCTCGTCTTTCTTCTTTTCCACCAAGACCGGATTGGATATCCAGTCCGGATGCAGCACCTCCATATGAACCCGGCTGCAAGCAACTTAGCCAGCTCGTCCAGCACCACTTGTCTCGGTCGTCTGAGAGACGACGGGTCGGTTGCCTCACCGGTTTCACCTCTGGCCTAACAAATAAAGAGTGCTCTGCCAACTCCCTCGGAACACCAGGCAGGTCCTTAGCCGACCATGCAAAGATATCCCGATTCTCACGGAGGAAGTGACAGAGCTCGCCTTCCTATTTCTCCGCCCGGTCCCAATGATGGCCATGCTCTGGGTGCTCCGGGTCAATGGGGATCTTCTTGGTCTCCTTGGGCACCTCGAATGCGCAGTTGAGTCCGGGCTCATCAGTCCGGACATGCCGAGCTGTGTTGACTGCGCCATTGCCACCACTTGATGCAGCTTCTTCTTCTGCTGCGATCACCAAAGACTCGGCCAGATTAGACCCCGCCGAGGCACACTGAATGGCTCGCTTGTAGTCACCCGAGATGGATATGATCCCATTAGGCCCTGGCATTTTCATCTTCAGGTATGCAACATGGGTGGAAATCATGAACTTGGCCAGAGCCGGCCTTCCAAGCAATGCATGGTATGCACTCTCCAAGTCCACCACCTCGAACTCGATACTCTCAACTCGGCAATTTCCTTGGTTCCAAATGCTACATCCACCCATATCTTGCCCATGGGTGCACAGGAAACGCCAGGCACAATCCCATGAAAAGTACAACTGCTTGGCATCAACTGATTGGCGATATGCCCAATTTCACCATTGTGTCTCGGTACATGATGTTGATGGCACTGCCATTGTCCACCAGAACTCGGGTGAACCTCACATTGTTGGTAGGCCCACACAACGTTGGATCTACCACCAGGGCATACTTTCCAGGGCTCGGCATGATCCGAGGTGTGTCTTTCTGCTCCAAGTGATCTCCTGCTCAGACCAGTTCATATAGGTCGGCACCACCGGCATTACTGCATTCACCTCCATGGCACGCCTCTGCACGCTCTTCTTGTCAGTTGGCTCGGTCACAAAGACCACATAGCTCGCATGAGCCTCTCTATAGTCATTTCCGGGGTATTCATACTGCTGACTTGGTCCGGCACCATTTGTTGTTATTACCTCGGACATTCACAACATTCACGGGTCTTGCTGCTGCAGGCCTCGGAGAGGTGCAGTGGTTATGGGGGTAACATTTGCTCCGGACAGATTGGGTGGGACCTCGGCTGAAATCTCTGAGGTGGTCCTGCTCTGATTCCTCCGGCCTTGCCCCTTCTTCTCTGATTCTGCGGTTCCAGCTGCACTGCCGGGTTGAATGGTTGGCTGGCTTGCGCGGGTCGGTCGTATGGTAACAGCAAGGACCATCTATCAATTCATAGTCAAGGGTGGCTCCGGGTTCGGACTAAATGCCGGACCATTGATTTTTGGCCTCTGGACACCTCCAGCTCCGGGCTGATCCGGGTTCACCGCTGCAACTTGGTTCGAGGTGTATGGTAGTCCGGCTCCCTCCTTTTGTCCGAACTTGCGGTCATTACACCTTGGTCCGAGCCGGTTGTTTATTGGCTCCCTCCTTCTGTTACGTGCCCTGCCTCTGCTGCTGGCTGCATCGGATCACCCAGAGCATAAGAATCTGCAATCCGGATTGTTTCTGCTAGGGATTCGGCATATCTCTTGGAGCCTCTGCCACAGCATGCTGCCATGTCGACAACCATCTGCAAACCAGGAAATGGCCTGTGCCTCTACACTCCTTCACAGGAATTCCGAACATTGCTCCACCGAGTTAAGAATTCTCGGTCAGTTTCATGATCATCTTGCTTACATGCCGCCAGGAGCTGAGGTCGGTTTGGCCTCTTGTATGTACTAGCAAAGTTGCTGTTAAACGCCAGCTCCAAGTCTATCCAGGAGTTGATACTATACTCCGGCAAATTATTCAGCCAGATCCGAGCTGGACCTTCCAACATGTGCGGGAGATACCGGACCGCCCATCGGCGATTGCCCCCCGCTATGTGCACCGAGGATACATAATCTGTCAGCCAATCTTGTGGCTTGGTGCTCCCATTGTATGGCTTGGTGTTCCGACCTAACTGGAACTGAGATACTGGTGGTGGTGGCTCCTTCATGATCCGAGGTCCAAAACACGCCGGACCAGGAGGGCCTTCCTCCTCCAGTTGCAGACAAGTAGATTCTATCCAGCTTGTTACGACATCGCCTGGAGCTAACATCCGACCTCCTATCCGAGGTCCCAACGCCCCATCCACTCTGTGGTATCCAGCTCGCGCCAATATCGGTCATCGCCTTGACCGACGTTCTGAGGTTGCTGAACATACTCCGGCTCTCGCTGATATTGCCCCTGCTGCCGGGTTGTTGCTGATACCTCGGGGGCGGAGGTGGTTTACCTCGGCCAGCCGACGCTGCTTGCCCGCCATTCTGATTTCCCTGACCGGAGTTACCCTTAGCTCGGCTTGCATTGCCTGGGCCGGGGTTTCCCTTAGCTCGGCTAGCATTGCCCTGGCCCACCTTCTGCTTTGCTGCTAACACTGGATCATACATCTGCAGCTGCTTGTTCTGACCCGAGGTGACACTCCGGGCTCGATCGGCTCCTCCGACGAGTGGAGACGAGGCTTGCCCCTTGGACACCTGACTGGCTAGCTGAATAAACCATCCTGAATCACCAGCCCCGGCATATGCTCTGCGGAGAGCCTCATTCTGCTGGTTAGCTATATACACTAATCATTGACTCGCTTCTGCTGCGCACGCCATGCATCTCCAGTAACCCGGATAGCTCGGCCCTGCCTGCCTCGGCAGCTCTGAGGTTCTTAGCAGGGGAACTATACACCGGCCTTCCAGTCGACACGCGACTCTCACTCCTAGCCGAGGTGGTAGGTCGAGCCTCCCTGTTTATCTCATCATTGAGCCCCTTGCCTCTCTGCCGCACCTCGGCTCCCCTATTGTATCAACTGCTACCGGGGTGAAGCCATTCGCTGCATTGTACTCACGCAGATCTCTATTGAACTCATCTCTAGCTGTTATCATTGCTACAGCCTCCTTTGCAACAGGACACGCTTTGCCTCTAGGTCGGCCACAGTCACTACATCCACTCCTGGATTTACTGGGTCTGCCAGTGTCTCCACTATCTCTACCAGGGTCGCACCTCGGCCCTGCTCGGGGTGCCAGGCAACTCTTCTCTAGCCTGGGCTTTGCAGATCTCACCTTAGCAACCTCGGCCGCTTGGATTGCTGGCATCTACTTTGCCAGCGGCTCAACCGGACCTGTCATCATCACCTCCACGCAGCTCTCGGGGCGAGTGATACGCCGACCTAAAGCCGCGAGGAGAGGAGTTTCGTCGTCCACGAGCACCTGCTCCGGGTACCCGCGAACAACCTCGACAGCAACGTAGTGACGAAGCTGCCGAGCATCATGGTGAAGCCATGCTCGGGGAAGGGCTTGCCGGCGAAACACCCCGCGTTGTCGCTGATGAAGGTGAACTCCGATCTTGGCGACAAGCCCGGAAAGAACACGCTCGCCTGAGCCCGTCCGGATGTAAACTCCCTCCAACGCCTCAATCTGCCCCACGGTGGGCGCCAACTGTCGTGGTGGGATCACGGCAGATGCCATAGGTATGGCTAAGATGGGGCCGAATGGTCGTTGGGGGAATCCGGGGAGGGTTTATGCACTCAAGAAGTGCACACGCAAGAACACGCAAGAAACGCAAGACACGAACGAAAACAAGAAACCAAGAACACAAAGCACACCACGATGTACCCTGCTTCGGGGCCCTCTTGTGGAGGTAAACCCCTACTGCAGCACTATCCTACTCAGTGTATAGCTCAAGTGACAAGTACAAGCTGCTCCTCGAGCTGTATGATGATACAATGGTGAGAACTTGAGGTAAAAGATGGAGCTACACGGGAGGAAGAAGGCACTCCGAGCTAGATCCGAGGTGTTTCCGGGGGTTCCGAGGTTCCTTTCTCTCTCCTTCTCTCTTTTCTCCTTGTCGATCGTCCTAAGCAGGAGGGGGGTGAAGCCCACTATATAGGCCAGCCGAGTTACCGTTGTGCCCCTCGCTGAACACTGTGCCATGCCTCTGCACCGGTCATCACCGTACTCCTGTCAGGGACAAGACATGGCCTGCCCATCTCCTGTGCCTAACGGCAGAACTAGCATGTCTCCTCTGACAGAGACAGGACGTGGCCTGGCAGAGCTACCTCGTAGCCTTTTCCCAGATCCGCGTGGTCAGCGGTCAGAGACGTGCAGCCCGCCGAACCCGGGGCACGCCTCTGCCAGGCTCCGTGACAGACGCTCCGCGTCAGGCGCTCTTGTACCAGGTGACAGGAGCATTGACTCCTGCCCGACCTACGGCTCCTTGCCTCGGTTAGCTGGCACGGATGTGACGGGCTCCGTCTTGCGAAGATCTTTACCAGGTCGGACTTACTTCCTTCAATAGCTTCTCCTGCTCTCACAATGCAAACCACAGCACCGAGGTAGTTAGGTCGGCTGACATAGCTCGGACATGAACCTCGGCCCATGCCAACGTGATACCTCGGACCCCTCTGGGCCAAGATAGGTCGGCCTTTATACTTTCCAGGTCAAGATGAAGCTCGGATTCTCCAGGCCCAAAGGTCGGCCCTTTCCGTACCTCGGCATATCTTTAAACTCATCTTTATGCCAAGCCTTGACCCTACCCGGGGTAGCCCCCGACATTCTCCCAATTACATGACTCCATTGTCGACTGACATAAATGTCACATGATCAGAAAACCTCGATCATCAATCGCACAATGGACTAGTTAAATAGAGGCTACTAGGGACCTGGTTGTTTACATACCATACGTGCTTTAATGTTTCGCTTTACAATTATAGCATGATATAAAACGTATTGAACAATTGAGATATGACAAATAAAATATCTTTATTAATTGCCTCTTGGGCATATCTCCTTCATCTTGTCTTTCACAATTGGCTCATAAATCCTTACAGTAAAGGATGTCTTCCATCATGGGCTTCCATAATGAGAAATTGGAAGAATCAAGCTTTGTCATGCCACTTGTAGCAGCGCCTTCTTCCAAAGCCATTGCAAGTAGCAACCTCTGAGCAACCTGGGCTCTGATACCACCTGTTGGGAAAACTGGGCACACTAATTAACCCTTATTGGAGATTAGCACACCCTTAACATGATCTGAAAAATACGCAGCGGAATAAGATGTAAACTTCAGCACCATGATGTACTAACTCACGGATCGTTGCTCGTGTCGGACGGAAACATATGCATCAAACATATATGGAGATACTCGGTTCAGCTGAACCTAGGACATGTCCTAGTTGCAAACAGCAGCCAGGTAGTACAAGTACTAGCAGATTTCAGCAAGCAGGTAGTACAAGTACTAGTTGTTCTCAGCCAAAAAGTGCAGCAGCAAGCATCAACACAGAGACACAGATTTACGTGGAAACTTCTCAAGGTGAGAGGAAAAACCACGGCCCGAAGCACCTAATCTTCTTCCACTATTATCAGAGCAGGATACAACAGGTTCTTCCCTAGAGAGCACTAGGGGATCGCTGTGGCACCCCGCCCTGGCACATCTCGCCAGAGAGGCGGTCGCCCGTGCGCCAGCTGTAACATCCCAAATTTGGAACTAAGAAAAACCTAGTTTCACAAGACCCAAAATTCAGAACCAACAAAAACTTTTTGAAATGTTTCACTGATGATTGTGTTTCCCTTCCATTGCTATGTTTGACTTTGTGTGACTGTGGTTGAAGTGTTTGACTAGTAAATATTAACCAAGAACTCAACCAAGAAAAATATATTTAACTTTGGTGATCATGTCATGACAAGAAAATATTCCATGTATCTTCTCCACTCTTATTTTGGCCAAATTCCATTTCAATGACACTTGGTTAGCAACAACCAAAACTAATACCCAGTATTTGAGAAAGTAAAAGTATTTCCAAATTCAAGTCTTTCTAAAACTATGGAGATCTATATACTATCCCCAACCTTGATATCTCTCTTGTACTTGTAGCTCTTATTTTAAAACTCATACTTTCATTCTCTTCGGAAATAATACAAGTGGGGAGTATATCATCCCATATATTTTCTTTAGCAAAACCTTTTGACATATCAAATTATTGGCTGAGCATCCTTAACAACATCTTGTCATGGTTAGTTGTGATCACTCTATCGCATAATATATTGAAGGTTTTGAAATGGTTGCCTATCTTATGTTTGTGGTTTGACTTGTGTGGACTGGTATGTGTGGCTGCTCCTTTTGTGTATGTGACTTGTTTGTCTTGAATGCATCACCCTTGTGATTGTTGTGATCTTGATCTCGTTGTGTTGTTGTTTGCGTGTATAATTAATCATGTGTGCTAGAGCAATAAATTAAAAACCACTTGACAACAAATTTGGAATGTGACTTGAGGACAAAACAAGACCTCTATGATTACTCACACCCTCAAAATAAAATCTTGATTAAAAGAAATGATCTTATTTAATTTCCCTCTCTACCTATTTCTCTATTTTGTCATGACAATTATTTTACCTTATAAAATCCAGGAATGAGATGATAACCATCTCATTTATATTACTCTCTCCTCAAAATATCTAATCTCCAATTACAAAGTATTTTAATTTGTCAAATTGGTTTTACCAAAAATAACATATTTAAACCCTATGAGCAAGTGTGGTTCAATCATTTTATTTTGCAACACCAATTTTTGTGGAGCTTCTACATGTATTGGGGAGGCTACATGAATAATTTCAGAATTTTTGAGATAGTTTAAAGGCTCAATTAAATCCTAAAATGCTTCTGGTTTTAAAGAAATTGAAACAGAGGATTTTAGAAAAGTCTGGGGTTTTCTGCAATTGTTGCATCGTCATCCTGTAGCTCCAGTGGTCACGGCATGGCCAGTGGCCGAGATCGCCGTGCCCCCCACGCCCTCTGCCGCTCGAAGAGGATAAGGAGCCCCCCCGAGGCGCTCCTCTGCTCCCCCTCCCGCACTCATCTCCCCTGGTCCCTCTCCCTCTGTTTCTCTCCTTCGAGACCGAACCCTATCCATGGATGCCGTCGCGCATCGCGGCGATTGGGGCCTCCCCGAGCAAATCGATGACCGCCATCGTCACCGCCTCGTCGTCCTCTGCATCCTCGTCCAAGGAATCGAGCTGGGAGTCTGCGAATCGAGCTGGACATCTTCATCTTCTTCCGCTCCGGCCGCCACCTTGCCGGGAAGCTAGCGAGCAGTTCTGTCCATCGTTCTCCACCATTTTTGTCTCCCTGAGATCCCCTCATCGCGAGCTAACTCATGGACTTCACCTTTTCTCCTTAGGGCATCGGAGTCGCCGTCCCTGCCTTGCTCCCTGCTCATCGCCCCGCGCCTCTGTGCGTGTCGACGAGGAAGACGAAGCCCGTACCCGTTCGCTCCGCTCGTGGGCCACTGGCTGGGCCGCGATCTGCGCCGCATGGCACGGATCTGGGCAGATCTGGCCCATCCATCGTTTTTTAGTAGATCTATTTCTTATATAGTTTCCTGTGATTTTTGCAGTGTAGCTTTAATTCAATTGTGATAGATCTGTGATAGATATTTGAGTGGTTCCAATTTTTTAGAGTTCCTATGTGTTTTGTTAATCAGGTAGGACTGGCTGTTTGCAAAAATATAATTTTAGCTGTTGTCTAGATTAAATCTTGTTAAAAGTATCTTTTTCACTAAATATTTAATATCTAGAGTTTTATAACTCCAAAATTTGCATACTAAAATTCTATGGATAGCCTGAAGTGATACCTTTCCAAATCTGTTGGTCTTATATGCAAATGAAGTCTAAAACAAAAGTTCTATTCTTTTTACTAAAACCACAGAGAGCACTTTGGTGATTTTTGTGAGATGATTTTTGGAGCAAATCCAATTGTGTTAGTTTCTAATGGTATCAGGGAGCCCAAATCTAGCTGGGCATGATTGTTTGACTAACAGAACTCTCTGGGTGTAATATTTAGTAAAAGGGATGTTTCTGCCCTATTTAAAAGAAAAGAATCTAAATGCCTTGTTTACAAAATTATGTTTTATGCTTGTTAATGATTGTTTTGGTACTGTTGCTTGCATGTTATTGTTGTTTATCATGTTATAATATGTTAGTACTGTTAGTGGTTAGAATTAAGCTTGTTTAGAGCTAAGCATGTGTTGTTAAGTGGTGTTTGAAAACTTTAACCATTGTTTAATGATGCTTGGGTTGTTTGATAATTTTTATAAGATGAATAAACACTTTCAACAAAAATTCTAAGCTACTGGTTGTTTACATTTGTTAATAATTCTTAGCCTGGCAAGTTGAAGGTAATCCCTAAAAGATGCCTAATCACAACCTTAACCATGTTTATAATAAAATAAATAGTGTTATGAGTTGCCAAGCATGTTGCTAGATACTAATCTTGCACCATGCTTGCTGCTTGTTAGTTGTTTTATATCAACACCTAGCCTGGTAAAGAGTTTTAACCTACAGATAATATTTAATGACTTAACTTTTGTCTGAAGTATTTCCTGTTTAGGGAAAAATGTTTGTTAGGTACCTTGAATAGAGGTGTCTTGGTGCTCTATGTTTTTAGCATGTGTTTGGTGTTATACTCCTGCTAGTATAATGCCCTTGTGTTGTTGTCTGGGTAAATTGGCTTGTTAAGTACATTGTTTTATTAGCATATAGATAAACATGTGGTTATGTGATGTTTTGCTTGTTTGGATTAATTTCTTGTTAGCATCTAGCTAAGTGTGGTGATTGTTGTTAAGTGTTTGTTTCTAGTCCAACTAGTATCTTTTATTTATGATTGCTGTAGCTTTAGTAAATAAATTGTGCTAGGCTTGTTATTAAGGCAGTTTTCCTTGAAGTGTTCTTAGAGTAGATTTTAGTTTGTTGCTTGATTAAATTAGTGCTATGTTTTGGTATGATTCCTTGTTTGTATACCACTTGTGGTTTGGTTGCTTATTGAGTGTTGTTTTATTTTCATGTTTGCGACGCTAGAGATAAACGCTACCGGAGTGGTATTTGGAAAGGATTTATTGAAGAAGAATTGGAGTTTATTTCTTTGATCAGTGAGGAGAAGTCCAGGGACATTATGCTGAAATCAGGCAAGCTATTCTCTGAGCTTGCATCTATATACATCTATTTTGGTTCACATGTTTTACCTATAAAGAGCATATGTGATTTATGTGGTGTTTGCCACTAAAGCTATGATTTTGAAAACCCTTTTTTCCAAAATACAAGTATATTATTTTGACACCCTATATGGAGATATTAGATGGAAATTCTTTTTCAAACTATAGGATGGGAAAAATATTGTTTACTCAAAACTCCTTTGAAAATACTTGTGTGGTTATGGAATGCCGAGATGTCGGTGTTGAAGTGGAGAAATGGAGAATGGAGATGTTTATGAAAAATGCACATTGTGTCCTAGTACTATGACGACCAATCTTACCCTGTGCGACCACATTTACCCACATATGGGAAAGGGCGTAGTCATATAATTTGCTCATATTAGTATGGGATGCCTCATCGACGGAGATGACTCTGTTATGCATGAGGGGATGGTTTGGTGACTGTCGCAGTAGTGGAACACGGGGTTCCCCTAGTGCTGCCAAAGTGGGTCCACCCCATGTGGGCCCAAGATGAAGATGGACAAGACCAAGACTCAAGTCAAGCTGGCGGGTTCACCGTCGAAGGCCAAGCAAGGCCTACGTCGACAAAGGGCTCCGGTCCTGGGGCCTGCCGGGTCCCCGAACCAAGCAAGAAGGCAAGGAAGGACCCGAGAGCCCGAGTTCCCGGCAGGAGGCCAGGCTCCCTCTCGGGTACTTCCCCACGTCACTGTGGATAAGCTCTCCACCTCACGCTAGAAGACCTCAGAAGACTTGGGAAGCAAGGCGAAGGCAGCGCGGGCGGAAGCACAGCCCGTGGTGGTGTCAGCCCTGTCCACCCCAAGGCGGACGCTCCCACCTAACCCAAAGGAGACGCTAGGCTGAGGAGAGGCCACGTCTCCCCTAAACTAGATGAGGAGGGTCCTTCACCCCGAAGGTCCCTCGTGCCCCTCACGTGACCCTGTGGCAACCCCTTAGCCTATAAAAGGAGGACCAAGGCACGGAGGAGGGGGAGGGAACGAGAACAAGTCGAACCAGAGCAAGACTAGACTAGGGCTGCGAAGGTAGAGGGAAGGTGATCTCCTCCGGGTCAGGATCTGTCCTTCTTCTACCTCCAGCCAAAACCCTTCCGGGTACCCCATCCGGGAGGTTCCATTGTAAGCCACACTATGAAGAACCCATCAATCCAGACATGCAGGAGTAGGGCTTTTAGCCTCCGGGCGGCCTGAACCTGGGTAGCTCCTTGTGTCCCTTTGGTTGCATGCTTTGATCGTGGAGAGGAGAGCTTGATCTAGACTCCGCCCAGAAGACGATTCTCAGCCTCCTTCGCGCCCCGTGCCGAACCTAAAAGGGGGTATCCTATACTCCCGGTGTCCGTGCATCGAGACACGACATCTGGCGCGCCAGGTAGGGGGCGCAAGCGCTGGTTTCATCTTCATCAAGTTCATCGGCAAGTTCTTCGTCAAGCATGCCGCCGAAGAAGAAGGGAGACCCTGCGGCGTCCAAGCCGGTTCTCCCTCACGCACTCAAGCTTCAGCTGAACGTCGTGCTGCTGCGCGCGGCGGAGCGTCTCTCCGTCCCCGCCTCCCATGGAGAGGGTGGCGCCGGACGAAGTGGACGGTCGCGACAAGGACAACGGCCCTGGCGGAGCGGCGGCTCCAAAGGGCACCACCATGCCTCCTCCTCGCTCGGGGAGAAGAGCGTCTGCAACGGCGCTGGCAAGGAGCCCACCGCTGGAGGAGGGAACCACGGCGTTCGCCCCAGCGGGGATCCACGAGCATCCAAGAGCAAGACCTCCGCGCACTCGCCTTCGGACGCGCAAGCTCGCCATGATGCTCTAGTCGCTGCCAAGGCCCTGATGCAGTTCCCTCCAAGCAGCGGCGATCCCAAGGTCTACCAAGAATGGAGGACTCGCGTCGAGAGGCTCCTCGACTTCGCCGATGGTGGTCCGTGGGTCGAACCCACTCAAGCTCCCACCGTCGACGATCCCGGAGCAGCACAAGACAAGACACGTGATCCGCGAGGCCAGCCTCGTGGTGAACGTCAAGCCAAGACGGCGCCTCCTCGCACCGCGCCACCGATGGCTGATCGGCTAAACCGCGATCACGGCGAGGCCATCTCCATCGGGTCGTCTACCTCGCGCAACCCAGATCTTCGTGACGAGCTCAACAGCCGTCAGAACGAGGATATGCGCACCCGCATCGAGCGTCGCCGAGAACGTCACCGCCGGGAAGATCGGGGCATCGACCTCGCCGAAGGCTGCCTCGCCCTCGCCCCGAGTTCCGCCACTTCAACTGGCCCAAGAAATTCAAGATCGACGTTCTCCGCTACGACGGCACCACGAACCCCCGGGACTTTCTGCAGATCTACTCTCTTGCTGCATGGTTGCCGGGGCCGACGAGGTCATGATGGCCAACTGGTTCCCGTTGGCCCTGAAGGGAGATGCCCAGACTTGGCTTCTCAACCTTCCCAAGTGCTCCATCCGTTCCTGGCGGGCACTGAAGGAGCAGTTTCTGGGGGCTTTCCAAGGCGGGTACGAGCGCCCGGGGGCTCCCAGTGATCTCCACGACTTCAAGCAGCTGCCGGGTGAAACTCTCCGCAAGTTCATCCAGCGCTTCACCCAGAAGATGAACACCATCCCGTGCATCAAGGAGGAGTTGGTGATCCAGTCCTTCCACGCCAACGTCCGCAACCCCAAGATGCGCGAGAAGCTGAGCATCCATCGCGTCGAGTCTGCTCGTAAGCTCTGGGAGCTTGCAGATCGGTGCGCTCGAGCTGAAGAAGGAGCCAAGTTCCCCGGGGAGGATGAACCCGAGGACAAGGTCGCTCCAGCCAAGAACAAGAAGCGGGACCCTGGACCCGACAAGCGGATCTTCGTCACCGAGCCTCTTCCGAAGAAGACCAAGCCCGCGCCGACTTCCGAGGAAGAAGGTGAAGGTGATCCCTGGTGCCACATCCATCCAGAAGGCAACCACTTGCTCAAGGACTGCCGCATGCTCAAGAACCTCGCCATCCGGGAGCAACGCCGAGCTGATGGGGTCAGTCAAGACGGTTGCTACAACTGCGGCACTGCCGGGCACATCGCTCGTGACTGTCCCACGGGTCGCCAAGGCGGAGGCGGCCGTGGATGGAACCGAGGCGGTGGCCGCGGGGGCCGTGGAGGAGGACGCGGCGGTCAAGGTGGTCGCGGGTACAACACTCCGGAGGCCGCCCACGCGGCAACGGGGAAGCTCCGGCTCCCCAAGGAGGCAACGGCGGCAAGTATCAAGAAGTCACTGGAGTTGTCGGGTGCATCCACGGAGGGTCTTCTCTGCCTCCCTCCAACGGCGCCTGCAAGAGACTTGTCCGGGAGCTGAACGCGGTTGCTTCTGCTCCGTCCAAGCCCCTGGACTGGTCCAGTCAAGTCATCACCTTCGACCCAGAAGACCACCCTGCAACACTGCCGGGGTCGGGACCCTGCCGCTGATCGTGTCGCCCGTCATCCACAACTACAAGGTCACCAAGATGCTGGTCGACGGAGGCTCCAGCCTCAACTTGCTGACGGCGAAGGTCCTGGCTATCCTTCAAATTCCCCTGTCTCGCCTGCAAGACACCGGGTGTTCCAAGGCGTGAACGGAAGTGTTACTCGACCCCTCGGGAAGATCACCCTTCCGGTCACCTTCGGCGACTCCAAGAACTTCCGCACCGAGGAAATCGTCTTCGACATCGCCGACACTCCGCTACCGTACAACGGCATACTTGGCAGACCTGCTCTGGCCAAGTTCATGGCCGTCTCCCACTTCGCCTACAACATGCTGAAGATTCCGGCGCCGTGGGGCGTGATCAAGGTCAAGGCCGACATCGACGATGCTATCTACTGCGTTCACCAGCTGAACCAGACGGTGGCAATCATGGCGGATGTCCCTCAAGGTGTACAGGAGGATGATGATGGGGCTCTCCCCGGGGGCGAAGGGCACCCTGGGGGCTCCACATCTACTCCCCCAAGAAGGCGCCATTCCATGGCGATCCGCAGCTGACCAAGAAGGTGGCGCTAACCAGCGACGGAGTTCGCTCCATCACCATCGGCGCCCGCCTCACCGACAAATAGGAAAGCGCGCTCGTCGCCTTCCTTCGGGAAAACTCTGACGTCTTCGCGTGGGAGGCGTCAGGTTTACCCGGCGTTCCAAGGGAGGTGATCGAGCACAAACTGGCGGTCAATCCGGGGGCTCGCCCCGTGAAGCAGGTTCTCCGGAACCAAAGCAAGGAAAAGCTGGAATTCATCATCGCCGAGGTGGACAAGTTGATAGAAGCTGGTGTCATCCGGTCGGTTCCCCACCCAAGCTGGGTGGCCAACCCCGTGGTGGTACCGAAACCCATGACCTTCAAGTGGAGACTCTGCATCGACTTCACAGACCTGAATAAGGCCTGTCCCAAGGACCCTTTCCCCCTGCCGCGGATCGACATGATCGTGGATTCCACGGCCGGGTGCGAGCTGCTGTGTTTCTTGGACGCCTTCTCCGGGTACCACCAGATCATGATGTCACTCGAGGACCAAGAGAAGACGGCCTTCATCACTCCCAAGGGCTGCTACTGCTACACCCGGATGCCTTTTGGCCTCCGGAACGCCGGCGCTACCTTCCAGCGCGCAATGCAAGCATGCCTTGGGCCGCAGCTGGGCCGCAACGTTGAAGCGTACATCGACGACATCGTGGTCAAGACCCGGTACAAGGACTCCCTCATCCAAGACCTGCACGAGACCTTCGAGAACCTCCGCCGGGTCAACTTCAAGCTCAACCCCGACAAGTGCGTGTTCGGGGTCCCCTCCGGCAAGCTGCTGGGTTTCCTGGTCTCTCACCGAGGGATCGAGGCGAATCCGGACAAAATCAAGGCAATCGAGCGCATGGAGGCGCCCCGGCGGGTCAAGGACGTACAGCGCCTCAACGGGTGCATCACTGCACTCGGGCGCTTCATCTCAAGGCTTGGGGAGCGGGCCTTACCGTTCTTCAGGCTGCTCAAGAAGTCAGGCCCCGTGGAGTGGACCTCCGAGGCCGAGGAAGCCCTGCAGTCCCTTAAGCGCTACCTCGCCTCGCCACCAATCCTCGTGGCACCAGAAGAAAGGAGCCCCTACTACTGTACATTGCTGCCACCAACCAGGTGATCAGCGCTGTGCTTGTGGTAGAGCGTGACGCTCCTCCGAAGAAGTCAAGCAAGATCAAGGGCAAGCGACCCGGGAACTCTCTCCCGGGACAACCATGCAAGAAAAGGCTGCCGGGTGACCAGGGGTCTCACGATCCTGACGTCACTGCAACCTTACCAACGGTGCGGAGCCCGTCGGGAATGGAGAATCTCCCTCCGACGAGACTTCGCCGGGGGCTACCTCGTCCCCACCCCAAGACGTCGACGTGGAGGAAGCCGAGCCCTCTCAGGACTCGGCGACCCGCAAGGTGCAGCACCCGGTCTACTTCGTCAGCGCAGTGCTGCGCGACGCCCGGGAGCGGTACCCCATGATGCAGAAGCTGCTGCTGGCAATCCTCATTGCCTCCCGCAAGATGAGGCCGTACTTCCAAAGCCATCCCATCACGGTGGTATCCAAGTACAACCTAAGAAGCCCCCTGGAGAACCCACTTGCCACTGGTCGCATATCATGGTGGGCCATGGAGCTTCAAGGTTTCGGTCTCAAGTTCGAGCACACGGACAACATCAAGAGTCAGGCGCTGGCGGACTTCACGGCCGAGTGGACCGAGACGGCGTTCGACGACCCGGAAGAGGAAACCTGCCTCCCCGGGAAGGAAGATCCTAGCGCCTGGACCATGCACTTCGACGGCTCCTACACCAAGGGGAAAGGAGGTGCTGGGGTTGTCCTAACCTCACCAACCGGGGACCGGCTGAAGTACGTCGTCCAGATGCACTACCAAGGGAACATCTCCAACAACACGGCGGAGTACGAGGGCCTGCTCGCAGGACTTCGTGCTGCCATCGGCCTCGGCATCAACAAGATCGTCGTCAAGGGTGACTCTCAGTTAGTCATCAAACAAGTGAACAAGGAGTACGCGTGCCCTCAGATGGCACCATACGTTGAAGAGGTCTGGAAGCTGCAGCGGCGCTTCGACAACTTCCGGGCTGTGTACGTCCCACGGGGAGAAAACACGGCCGCGGATGAGCTATCGCAGGTGGCGTCCAAGCAAGAACCAGTGCCTCCCGGGATCTACATCGAGGTCCTCAGGCGACCTTCGATCCACCCGAGAGGCTCGCGACAAGATCTGCGCCGGGGGCTGGCGACCCTTCTACCTCGACAACACGGGTAGCCAGCCCAGAAGCTCAAGACCCGGCAGCCCCTCTGGAGGAAGCTATGCTTTCTTTCCGTCGGATGGTGCTACCGGTGGAAGGAACCCACCCACCCTGGGCCCGGGACATCGTCAAGTACATCATGGAGCACGCCCTCCCGGAGGATGATCACGACGCCGAGCGGGTGGCTCGTCAAGCCAAGCTCTACGTCATGATCGACGGCGAGCTCTACCGGCGACGGGACAACGGAGTCAAGCTCCGCTGCATCCTCAAGAACAAGGCCAAGTACTGCTAGGGACATCCACGAGGGCACATGTTCAAGTCATGTGGCATCAAGATCACTGGCGGGTAAAGTTTTCGTCACGGGTTCTACTGGCCAACAGTCCTCAGTGATGCGAGCAGCTAGTCAAGACCTGTGAAGCCTGCCAGTACTATGCGAAGAACATACATCAGCCGGCGCAAGCTCTGCAGCCAATTCCAATCTCCTGGCCGTTCGCGGTCTGGGGGCTGGACATCGTGGGAAAGATACCGAAGTCTGTCGGGGGCCATGAATACCTTTTCGTGGCCATCGACAAGTTCACAAAGTGGGTGGAAGTGATGCCAGTACCAAGACAGACAGCTCAAGCAGCCATCAAGTTCATTGAAGGGATCGTGTACCGCTTCGGAGTACCCAACAGAATCATAACGGACAATGGCTCTCAGTTCACAAGCCGATCCTTCCTCAACTTCTGTGAAGAGCTGGGAATCAAGGTGTGTTTTGCCTCGGTGTCCTACCCAAGGTGCAATGGGCAAGTGGAGCGAGCCAATGCGGAGGTCCTAAAGGGTTTGAAGACCAAGGCCTTTGACAAGTTAGAAGACAAGGGCAAGAACTGGATTGAGCATCTACCAAGTGTCTTGTGGTCCCTCAGAACCACACCAAGCAGAGCCACTCAAGAAACACCATTCTTCCTTGTCTATGGAGCGAAGCCGTCTTGCCAACAGAGCTCAGGCATGGATCCCCCGGGTACTTGCCTATGATGAAGACGCACAAGCTGAGAGGAGGATTGATGACATCAACTTCCTGGAAGAGGTGCGGTGTCGAGCTTCTTTACGATCTGCTCGATACCAGCAAGGGCTCCGCCGCTATCATGATCGCCATATCCGTTCACGGGTACTGGAACCCGGAGACCTGGTTCTCCGCAAGAAGCAGAACTTGATAACATGAACAAGTTGTCGTCCAAGTGGGAAGGACCTTATCGGGTGACGCATACCCTGAGACCCGGAGCTGTTTATCTGGAGGACGAGAAAGGCAGGCCGGAGGGCAACGCCTGGAACATCGAGAATCTCCGAAATTCTACCCCTGAATACGAACATGAATCGCAGATAGTTCGAATCAACTAAGCATGCCCAAGGGGCTAGTGTTCTGTATAAGGGTGTAAGGGAACGGTCCGATTTCCCTTCTGGCCTAGTACCCGTGGCTGTGGAGTGGACTCCCGGAAGGCATAGTGCTCTTAGGGGTACTGCTACCGGTACAGGCGGTTAGAGTACTTGTCACCTAAGAGATCTCCTCTGAAAACTTGACGGCGCGTTAGTGCAAAGGGAGGTTTGGGAAATGACCCCGGGAGTTGAGCCCTAGGGTTGCATTCATCTGAACTTACATTCTGAATTTACAATTCTGAATTACATTCAGTTATGCTTTCCCTGGGTACATATCTAGCCTATGCTACTAAGGCCAGCTCAGAGCTCCTGGCTGTGTAGACTTGTCTTCTGTTTTATTGCCTGCCGGGTGCACGCCTTTTCCTCCGGGGACGCCTGGAGGGAGGGAGGGCACTTGCGCAGGATCTTCAGGGACCCCACGGGCCAGGAAACTTCCTAGCAAACCCCGGGACATGCTGGTTGCAGACGAAGTACACATGGTCCACGAACCTGTCCATGGCATCCTCTTCCTCCTACACGGGAAAGAGCAAGCAAGTCAAGAGTTCTTCAAGATCTACTCACCCAACTTCAAGGAAGCCTTGCCTCGAACACATCGTCAAGTTCGCGGAGGAGTTGAGTCAATCGTGGATTGCCTGCGGCTTCTCTCCACAAGTCCTCCTTGATGATATCCTTCCGGGTGGCTAACGCCACTGCTGCCTCCATGGCGGCGGAGCCAGCAATGTTCCCCACCGCCGGAAAAACTAAAGAAGGGCGAGGACGAGGAGCGGCCTCCTTTTCATTAGCGGCTCGAGCTCCAGCTTCGCTGGGTGCCTTCGCCGCGCCTCGGAAGACGGACTCCGCCGTCGACACGTCGGACAAGGCCATCTCTGCTTCGCCAGACATTGTTCTGCGGGACGTGGAGAGGCAAAGGAAGAAGAGGAGCGGAGCAAGGCGAGAAGATGTGGCGAATAGGCGGTACGGCTGCCGCTGTAATGGGAGCGCGTTTTGCAAAAAACTCGTTCTCATTCACACGAGCGCGACACGGAGACAAGGAGGAAACAAGATCTTCTTCATTTACAAGGACTACAAGGGGACGATCTTTTTTACAACAAAAAGGTTGGCTCCCATCGAGCAAGGAGCACCGCCGTACAATGGAAGGTGCTACTTCCAGAAGTACGTCGTCAAGGCCCCCGGGGAGGAGGTCAACGAGATCTCCATGGCGCCCGCCCGAAGCTCCTCGCCTTCAAGAAGACGAGCTCCCCTCGACCTTGATGTCAGATGAGCTTTCCTCATCATCATCCTCGTCGTAGGAGCTCGAGCTGCCGCTGCTGCTCTCCATGCAGCACTCCACGCGTCCGCCATCGACACCGAAGATCTTCACGGAGAGCGTCGCATCTCCGTCGTACCGGAACGCCAAGCATTGCCCCGGGACAGGCGGCGGGCATGGGAGAACGACTTCCACCCCTGACCCAGGAGCATGGCCCCTTCAGCAGTGCGCTCCGCCAGGGCCCAGGAGGGGCCATTGGGGCAGCCTTCCACCTGCAGCCAGAAGCCGGAGGGTCTGATATCTTCCATCGCCGTCGCGAAGGAATCCGGCAGGAGAAGCCGGCTACGAGGCCTGTGGTTCAGATCCACGATGAACTCGAACGGCGCAAAGCTAGTATGAACCATGCTCCTGGGAGGGGGAGCAGCGGTGCCGCGGCCTCCACGGCCGCCGCGACCGCGAATCCCATGACCTCGCGGAGCAGCTCGACCACGACTGGAGGGGCCACTCTCCGCAGCAGCTGAAGAAGAACGAGGGCGCCCAACTCCTCTCTTCACTCTCGCCATTGGCGCTGGCAGCTTGTGGGGAGGCCTGGAGTTGGACTGAGGAAGAAGATGGACAAAAATGCAAGGGGCGCGCCCTGCTTTTATAGTTTCGGCGGCGCCTCTGTCAGGCGTCTCCTCATTTCTTCCATTACTGGGAATCGAGGGGGCCATCGCAGTTACTCCCCCAAGCGGAGTAACTCCAAGACCTTCAAGGCCATTAATGAAGCAGAGCAAGGAAGACCAGGTGCCCGGGGACCCACTTTGACCTATCTTTAGGCCATAGACCCGGCAGCTGGAGCAAGAGCCGCCGGAACCATGCCCGGGGCTATTGCCGCAGCAGTGGAACACGGGGTTCCCCTAGTGCTGCCAAAGTGGGTCCACCCCATGTGGGCCCAAGATGAAGATGGACAAGACCAAGACTCAAGTCAAACTGGCGGGTTCACCGTCCGCCCCGCGAAGGCCAAGCAAGGCCTACGTCGACAAAGGGCTCCGGTCCTGGGGGCCTGCCGGGTCCCCGAACCAAGCAAGAAGGCAAGGAAGGACCCGAGAGCCCGAGTTCCCGGCAGGAGGCCGGGCTCCCTCTCGGGTACTTCCCCACATCACTGTGGATAATCTCTCCACCTCACGCTAGAAGACCTCAGAAGACTTGGGAAGCAAGGCGAAGGTAGCGCGGGCAGGAAGCACAGCCCGTGGTGGTGTCAGCCCCTGTCCACCCCAAGGCGGACGCTCCCACCTAACGCAAGGGAGACGCTAGGCTGAGAAGAGGCCACGTCTCCTCCTAAACTAGATAAGGAGGGTCCTTCATGCCGAAGGTCCCTCGTGCCCCTCACGTGACCCTGTGGCAACCCCTTAGCCTATAAAAGGAGGACCAAGGCACGGAGGAGGGAGGTGGAACCGAGGAACAAGTCGAACCAGAGCAAGACTAGACTAGGGCTGCGAAGGTAGAGGGGAAGGTGATCTCCTCCGGGTCAGGATCTGTCCTTCTTCTACCTCCAGCCAAAATCCTTCCGGGTACCCCATCCGGGAGGCTCCATTGTAAGCCACACTATGAAGAACCCATCAATCCAGACATGCAGGAGTAGGGCTTTTAGCCTCCGGGCAGCCTGAACCTGGGTAGCTCCTTGTGTCCCTTTGGTTGCATGCTTTGATCGTGGAGAGGAGAGCTTGATCTAGACTCCGCCCGAGAAGACGATTCTCAGCCTCCTTCGCGCGCCCGTGCCGAACCTAAAAGGGGGTATCCTCTACTCCCGGTGTCCGTGCATCGGGACACGACAGTGACCCACCCCTGACCTGGGTCCTCGCTCAAACTCTATGGAAAGATAAGGAGGAGGATAGAAGGATCGTCCCCTATACACCGCCGGGCAAAACTATGAGTCCTCACACTTAGATTCCGACGGGCTGGGTTAAGTGTTGATGGAAAGTGTCATATGGGCAGGGTCCTATACTAGCATGAGCAAAGGGCAGGCTACGGTCGGTGACTCAACTTCGCATACACCTTGTATAGCGGGACGTGGCTGACACGATGAGTTACCAGATGGATGTGGGAAAAGCGTGCTACATCTGCAGAGTGTAAAACTATTCGAATAGCCGAGTCCTCGGATATGGACAGTTGGGAGGCTGTCCTCTGACCATGTGCAAGTTTTGCAAAGTTTTGAGATTTGAAAAGAAAATGGAGATGTTTTATATATGCAACTATACCGACGGGCTGGTATGAGGTTGCTGGAAAAGAGGAAGACCATGAAGGGCTATGGTCGAGAAGTGCAGAGTTTTGTGTTTTGAAAGTGGAAAATGTTTTATGCAACTATACCGAAGGGCTGGTATAAGGTTGTTGGAAAATGATTTGACCATGAAGGGCTATGGTCGAAAAAAAGAGGAGTTTTGGAGAAATAAACCAATGGTGATTTTCTGGGAAAATGTTATAAAAGAGACTTCTTACCTCTTTCAACAAAGGTGTATTTTTCGGGAAAATGTTTATAAAAGAGACTTCTTACCTTTTATTTTTGGGAAAAAGTTTTAAAAGAGACTTCTTACAAAGACAGATTTATGGGAAAAAGTTCTAAAAGCCTTCCTTCCTTTTTGAAATAAAGTTATATGAATTTCAAACAAAGGTTTATTAAACAAAAGTCTATCCTTCTCTTTTTCGATAAGGATGTAGAGTTTTCAAAGCAAACGAAGTTTTATTTAAACAATAAAAAGAGTAGTGCATGCTCATTTCGGGGGTAGTTTGCGAGTACAATCAAATGTACTCATATTAGTTTCGTCCCTGGCTATTGTCTTAGCCAGATTTCGGAAGAGGAACAGTTTGAAGAAGAAGATTTCAACGACGTCAATGCGAACTAGGGCACTTCCCAATCAGCTGCCTGTGGGGTTATGGCAAATGACTTGGGCTCCATGTTGTTTGATGATTTCCGCTGCAAGTACCCGTTGAAGTTACGGCTTCAATCAAATAAGTATATTCATTCGGTATTTATGGATGTTCTTTTGATACCAGTTCGATTGTGCTCAGCGACACACTGATCATGGGATCGCGGATGTGTAGGCACAAGGGTATTTCCGACAGCTAGTCCGAGGTCCCCACAAGACTTGGTATCAGAGCCATGCTGACTATAGGAGACCTTAGTTAGCATGGACGTTAGTTAGGAAGGGAAATATTTTGTTAAAAATATATTACTACCAAAATACATTTTTATCAAAGGAAGCCCAAGAAAATAGCTTCCACTTTTCTCACCTTCTCAAATATCTCTGAGTCTTATCCCTCTATTTAAGATTTTCCAAGGATTTCTCTACTCCCTCTTACCCGTTCAAAATACTTGACGATGAACCCAAGTGATGTAGCCCGGATCACGACCATCACCATGTCAAGACCCTCCACACTTCACAAGCCACCATGGACATCAAAGGTGAGCTCGTTCCTCTACTTGAGCCCCATTCCTCACCCTTTGGATGGTATTCTACGTCATGGTTCGTCACTTGATGATGCTAGGGTTACCACGACGAGTACGTGTACACGGGAGGATGGACAAGGCGCAAGAGGAATGGAGCCCATCAAGGCGGAGGCTTGGAAGAGGAGAAGAAAGAAGAGCAAGGAATCCCCAGGCGGCGGTACTACCGCTGGGATAAGCGGTACTACCGCCCCTGGCCCAGTCAGCTGGAACCAACCCCACGCCAGCGGTACCGCGAGCGTGGGAAGGATGCGCACCCACGTCAGCGGCATCAACCACTACCGCCCCGCGCTACCGCTGATTCGGCGCTTCGGACGTCTTATCCGGTACCGCCAGCGGTACCGGGGAGGTGGGAGCAGCAGCGCCTGGCCGCACCAGCGGTAGCACCGGCTAAGCCAGCAGTACTACCGCCAGTGCGGGAGCAGATTCGTCCGTTCGGCCATGAAACCTTATCCTTTCGTCCTCCTTGTTGCTTGGACTATTTAAGGCACCCCTTGGACTAGATCTAGGGTTAGACTATGATTTGGGAACTAAAGTAGAGCCTTGCTCCTTCTTCTCAAAGTGTCTCTTTCCTCCTATGGAGATGAATCAAGACCTCCACATGTGGAGATGAACCAAGGCCTCCTCTTGAGGAGAAGATCCCTGCGTGGATACCAAGGCTCCTCTTGTAGTTGCGATTACTTGCTAACCTTCCATCTTTAGGTGGCTAGGTTGGATTGGTTGGATTGACCAATTGGACAAACAATCCTAAGAGTAAGGTGTGCTTGGGAGAGGAGGATTGGGGGCTGCCCTCGGGGATTTGTTACCAATCGAGTCTTGCCGGGTTGCTACTTGCTATTTACCCTTGTGTGTTTGATTTCCCCTCTTTTGTGTTCTTCGTTCTTCGTGTGTTCTTCGTGTTCATCCTTCCCTCCGTACAAATCCGTGAAAATCGGGACCTACCCGCATCATATGGTATCAGAGCTCTAGGTTGACACGGATTTGTTTTGTGTTTCCACCAAAATCCACCAAATTTTTCTTCGTTTTTGAGAAATTCGAAAATTTCCACCAAAAATAGCCTTGCCTTGATTCGAGCCGATCTGTCGATTCGTTGCGTTTTTGGTAGTTTTTGTCCATGGATCTGTTGCTTTAGGACCCTCTCCACCCTTGTTTGCTTTCCCTAGCCTTAATTTTGCCAATTTCCCACGGATTCGAGGAAATTTTGGACCCCAAATTCCCCAAAATCGAGTCAAACTCGAGCAGATTCGACTGCAGCGGTACTACCGCCGGGTTAAGCGGTACTACCGCCAGGGCCAATTTTTGCAAAAAAATTTCTTTCTCCTCGGTTCGTTTTGGCATTTCCTCTTTGGTTTGAGTCCTTTCTTGGTGTGCTCTACGTCTATGACATCTACAAGCTTCCGCAGCCACGCATCATCAACGCCAAGCAACGACGCCACCAAGGACTCGACATTTCCCCCACCATCATTTCCGTTGTGAGCCCTTCTTCCTTTCGCGCAACTTGACCTATTGGACTAGCTCGGTGATATTGCGAGGCATTGCACGTGTTGAGTGTTTGTCTTCAAGTATTGGCGAGTGTGTATCGTTAGAGAGCTTGGCACTAGCAAAAGAGAAGGAATCATCATCAAAAAGCAAAAATCAAAAAAAAAAAAAAAAGAGAAAAGATAAGAATCAAGTGGTGCCAAGTTTCATCTCTTGTAGGTTGCGACCAAGCTAAGACCGCCAAAGTGAGTGTGAGTGTTAACTCTTGTGCAAATCCGTTGCCCACAAAAAGCAATTGAGCTAGCGTCCCTCTTGTGTTGGGTGACATTTGAGCACGTAGTCTTCATTAGGTTGTCTATCTTCGAGTGCTCGCCCTTTGGTCGCCCAACCTCATTATTCGCTTTTGTGTGTGTTTCTTGCTAATTTGTGGTTGGAGTTTCTTTGGTAATTTGATCATTGTGGATTTTCTCTACCTTTGACAATATACTTGTCGTCGGGTTTGCTTGTTTCGTTTGCCACTTCATACCTTCCTATCCTCATAAGTGTGTGTGTTGGGTGTTAGAACCGGATACTCTCCTCTCAAGCCACATTATACTTGGGATATAGTTTGTCTTGGTTTTCCTTACCGCACATCTCACTTGTTTCTTGAGAAAATGTTTAGGGGAAGTACAAACGGAAGCTCAAGCTTGGATGAGGAAATCCATGGTGAAGTTCAAGGTGATCATGCCTATGTTACACTTGATGAGTTCGTTGGTATTGGACACCTTCTTCGTGATGGCTTATGCCACTATGAACGACGTCGTCAAGCTCTAGAAGCCAACTTCAACAACCGCATGCATGCGCAAGAAGCGTCTATGGAGCGAGTGACCCAAGCTATCAACAACCTTGCGTGACAACGAGCTTCTTCACACTCAAGCCGTACAAGAAGCACCTCAAGGTCGACACAAGCACGTCATGGACGTCATGAACCTCGACAAGAACGTCAACATGATACAAGGCGAGACGCCCATGAACGACCTCGTCCTAACGTGAACCAACCACATGATCTTCACGCGAACAATGCCAATGCGCATCAAGAACAACGCGATAGTCATGGCACATTGGCGAATGACAACGGCGTACCGCGTGCGAATGACTTTGATGAACAAGGATGTCGTCGTCGTCGTCCTCCAAGACCACGCCATCACGATCATGAGCATGCGAACCATAACGAACAAGAGCATCATCATCGCCATGAACAACAAAACCGCCAAAATCCTCCGAATGATCGTCACCACTACCACCGCATCGACTCAAGTGAGCGCGAGTCGAGCCAACATCATGGTGACGCCCTCAATGGAATGAGACGTGGACGTGCTTTCCCACCTACAAATCATTGAGACGCTCATGATCGGCATCGCCATAAAGCGCACCGTCCACACTCACCTCGAGCGTACCAAACGAATGAACATCAAGAGCTTCATCACTCAAATGGTGGACGCCATGATCGCACTCCTTCGCCACCACCTCAACCTAGAGATCGTCGATCAACTTTGGCACCCATATGGCACGAGGAAGAACGCATAAGCTCCAATTGCCAAGACCAAGACCATGGTTCACAAGAATGTCCCAATCTCTCGTGGCCAATATACAATGGCAATGATCACATGATGGGAGAGTGCCCAAATGGAGATAAGGACGACGAGATGACGGTCGAGCATGGGATTTTCCCTTCGACCAAGGAGGCGAGCATGAGCAATGCTTTCACATTGGTGGATGTGTTCATTGAGGATGCCCAAGTTATGGCATGCACCTTTGGAGGAGATGAGGTCGAGAAGGTTGAGCATGGGAGTTTCCCGTCAACCTTGGTGGCGTATGGAGATGAGGAAACCGAGCCTACCCTCATGTGCTTGAGTGATGAAATGGTACCAAACCCATGTGAGCATGAGAGCCACTTAGCCCACTCGAGTGAGAGCGAGAGTGAGTTGAGTGACCCCACCATATGTGAGTTTGAGTGCTTTCACTTTGAGGGAATGAGTGATACACCACATGAGTTGAGAGAGGTAGTTGATAGGTCTTGTGGGGTCATTTCGATTTCTAACAACTTAACCTCTACCTCTAGTGTGTTCTCTCATTGCGTGCTAGGTTCCATGGATGACGAGACGCCCCCTCTTGACTTGATGGTGCCTCACATGGAGATGATGTACATGGAACATGATGATGATGCCACCACATGTCTACATAATGATGAACACGTCGGTCACATGGACTCGACTATTCCTTCAACACCTACCTCAAATGAGCGGGACTACAAAGGTATGGGTGTTGATGTGACCATGATCCCACTAGTGGACATGATGACCTATGATTGCTCGCATGCTATGGATGATTTACTTGCCCCATCATATGAGTCTTTCTTATTCCCATGTGATACGTTGTTTGAAACCAATGTTGATCATGTGGAATTACCTATTTGTGATGATTTTTCCATAGACATGCCTAGTTATGAGTGTTTCCAATTCTTTCCCGTTGTCAACTCAAACATGACGAACAATTGCTCTTTTCCAATGTTTGTTGACAACAATGATCACGCTTTCCGCATGCTTTGCAACAAATGCTTGCAATTTTCTCCCATTGATGCATGCAACATGTTGAATAATTTCTCTTTCACATGTGTTGTTTGCAACAATGATAACATTCTTGATAATGAGATGGCACCCATAGCTTTCTCACATTTTGGAGATGTTTGGTTTTCTTTTACGGACCTTGTTCCCTCCTTCACTTTGCTTAGTAACCATCCACATATGTCATATGTTTCAATTGACTTTGATGTGTTTGGTGATGAGCAAATGAAGAGTCACGTCATGATGGATGATGTGTTCATATACCATGCGCACAATTTCTTTCTTTGGGTTTTGGTGTGCATTGAGCTTCATGATAGAATGTCAACCTCCATGGACCATGAGTTGACAACACGAGCTATCGAGAGCATACATTTGAGTTGTGCTTCGAATCCAACTCTCAAATCCTTCTCATGTTTTGCATCAAACAAGTTGAACAATTGCTCTTACTTATGGTTTGTTTGCAATCATGATGTTGCTTTTGGTTTCCCCAATGACAAGCGTGTTTCTTTGATCTTTCACATGGATGACTTATGGGGTGCCACGAATATGATGAACAATGGTTCTTTCAAATGGCTGGTTGGCAACCATAATGACATTTGGTGCATGTCTTGTCATGAGTATAATGGGTTCTCCCAATTTGGTGTGGCAACAAATATGTTGAAAACTTGCTCTTTCATGTGCTTTGTGTGCCACCACGATGATATTTTGGACATTCTTCATTGTGTGCTTTTCATGGAGTTTTTGTGTTCCCACATTTTGAAGATGTTCCAGTGGATTGTTTACACCTTGACCTTGCACTTGCACTACGTTGTCATATTATTGTGTTGTGCTAACGGTGCTATAACAAAGAATGGACATGTCATTATTGATATGCTCATGTTTCTTGCACACACATGGGTTGCTTGGTCTTTGATGTTTATAGGCATGGTGAACTCCAATTCTTCGACAAGGTCTAAACATCTACCTCCTTGCCATGGTGATGAGCAAGAGTCGAGGACGACTCTTTTTAAAGGGGGGGAGATGATGTAGCCCGGATCACGACCATCACCATGTCAAGACCCTCCACACTTCACAAGCCACCATGGACATCAAAGGTGAGCTCGTTCCTCTACTTGAGCCCCATTCCTCACCCTTTGGATGGTATTCTACGTCATGCTTCGTCACTTGATGATGCTAGGGTTACCACAACGAGTACGTGTACACGGGAGGATGGACAAGGCGCAAGAGGAATGGAGCCCGTCAAGGCGGAGGCTTGGAAGAGGAGAAGAAAGAAGAGCAAGGATTCCCCAGGCGGCGGTACTACCGCTGGGATAAGCGGTACTACCGCCCCTGGCCCAGTCAGCTGGAACCAACCCCACGCCAGCGGTACCTCCAGCGGTATCGCCAGCGGTACCGGCCGGTACCGCGAGCGTGGGAAGGATGCGCACCCACGTCAGCGGCATCAACCACTACCGCCCCGCGCTACCGCTGATTCGGCGCTTCAGACGTCTTATCCGGTACCACCAGCGGTACCGGCAGCGGTACCACCTGGTACCGGGGAGGTGGGAGCAGCAGCGCCTGGCCGCACCAGCGGTAGCACCGGCTAAGCCAGCGGTACTACCGCCAGTGCGGGAGCAGATTCGTCCGTTCGGCCATGAAACCTTATCCTTTCATCCTCCTTGTTGCTTGGACTATTTAAGGCACCCCTTGGACTAGATCTAGGGTTAGACTATGATTTGGGAACTAAAATAGAGCCTTGCTCCTTCTTCTCAAAGTGTCTCTTTCCTCCTATGGAGATAAATCAAGACCTCCACATGTGGAGATGAACCAAGGCCTCCTCTTGAGGAGAAGATCCCTGCGTGGATACCAAGGCTCCTCTTGTAGTTGCGATTACTTGCTAACCTTCCATCTTTAGGTGGCTAGGTTGGATTGGTTGGATTGACCAATTGGACAAACAATCCTAAGAGTAAGGTGTGCTTGGGAGAGGAGGATTGGGGGCTGCCCTCGGGGATTTGTTACCAATCGAGTCTTGCCGGGTTGCTACTTGCTATTTACCCTTGTGTGTTTGATTTCCCCTCTTTTGTGTTCTTCGTTCTTCGCGTGTTCTTCGTGTTCATCCTTCCCTCCGTACAAATCCGTGAAAATCGGGACCTACCCGCATCACCAAGTGAGACCTAATTAGCTAGCACCTACAAGAAGAAGCTTCCATTTCGAATATTCAACATTCAACATCAAGGTGATTGATCTGCAAATACCAAGATCGTCAGTATCAATAAAGCAAGAGACCTCGAAGACCTCAACTCAACATCAATAATTCTACTCAAGTTGCAATTTCGACAATCTCAATTTCTCCAGCTGAAGGCTAAGGCGACAAAGTGAAGACTTCACCAACCATGTTTAACCAAGACCATAGGATAAACCTGATAGGAACCCTGGTTGTACTACCCGACTGCCACGAGTATTAGACGTCCGTTGGTACTAGACGTACCTTGTGTGCTCTTTGCTTGGGTGTACTCTGCTTGTGTATTGTTTATTTGTGAATTCTCTGTTTGTGTGTTGTTTTTCTTGTGTGTTCACAATCACGAATTGACGGCAACACAAAGTAACCTCAAAATTCTCTTTTTATAAAACTCCTTTTGCCACCTAAGAAAAACCATTTTTGACCTCTTCGCCATAGTTGCACCTTGTCGCAGATGTAAACCCGCCTAGGAAAATCTTTCTAAGATATTTTTCCTCTCATCTAAACCATCTCCAGATAAGAACTGACCGTTCCGCAAGATACAAAAGACCCTTGATCCTTACCTAAATAGCCTGAGATTTTGCAACATAACCGGCAAGTCAGACAATGGCCTTCATGCACCATCTGGAGCAAGTGCGTCAAGATCTCGAAGGAAACTGCAATTTTATGCCAACCTCGTGAAGACACGAGCCCCACCTCGCCAAATTAACTTGTGAAATTACAAGAATACTACACTAACTTATCGTATCTAACTTTAGATTAACATCTGACTCAAGTCCACGATAGTACCAACTAATCATCTAGGACTGCATGCCTTGACAAGAAACGAAGACATAAGGAGACTCATATAGGATTGCTAACTAGAGGAACTCAAGGAGTGTATAAGAGTTGCTATGAAGATTCGAGCTCAGAGACCGACGATAATGATGGGTTTCAAAGGGATCATGTATCTACTCGCTTGACGAGCAGTTCGCGGCATTTTAATCCCTTGAGCTAACTTTACTAATTTTTACCTACGCGATAATCATGAGGAAAACCAAAGAAAAACCTCGAGTAGCTCCTACCTATCACCGCAAACTTGGGAAAAACAGATGAGAACCCTAGCCTGCCGCGGGTTTTCTGACCTCTAATACAAATTGAACATTCAACAATTAAAGTATCTTTAGATACAACTAATGGAATAATAGTAAGATACAACCTTTATAAGAGGATTTAGATTGAAAGATAGGTAAAAACCATCATTTATGAAATAAGTAGAAATCTTAAAGGAAAGAAGAATGAGAAGTTCAAGGGGGGATGATAAAAGCCTAAACTAAATCTTAATCTAGAACGTCTTACGTTATCAAGGCCATCTTATCTTCTTATCTCCCAAACCTTCTCGAAGTCATTCTGCGAGAGAAGCCACCCACAAGAAGGAGGAACTACGACAAGAAGACATTGAAGAGAGATTTCTTAGGTTGGCAAAGAAGTAATATACCAGACTATCATGGAATATTTGGAAACTCTTATATTAGAATCTATTATTATTAATCTCTCTAAAAATAATGTGATATTCCAATGTTCGTGCTATATAAAAATACTTTGGTAACAAGCCTCATGAACTTGTTAACAAATCCCTTTTGTATGCTCAAACAATTGAGTGTCATATACAAATAAACGGAACGTCAGATAATCCAGTACATCTCAGCCTCTGGAATATGAAAAGTGGTTTGATGACAAGACTAGCTACCTTGTTAACAAATTCTTCTTGTATGACTAAGGCAATTCGATGTCATAAAGGACACCCACATTCTTATACAACTAACTAATGGAAAGCTTTGCTGGGACTAGTGGATGTCTTCACCACAGGGGTGAGGCAAATGATGTTAGAATCCAAATAAAGGACAATAATAATTTTCTTAATTCAAGTGTATAACTTAGGAAATATTCAAGTTCTAAATAAGAAAGTCACATGGAGATTTATAGTGTTTTTCCAAGGATATGATTTCCAAAACAAGAAAAGAAAAAGGTACCCGTTTGGAAAAACCACTGGTGTGAAGGTTCTTCACTAACTTTTTCTAAGGTCCATTAAGCCGTGACTTTTGAACAATCATCGATCCACACCCCAAACCACCTACCTCAGGACACTCGAACTGAATTTTAGACTCCTCTGGAAGCTCGATACCCTAGACTCTACCTCTTAAGATTCTTACCAAAGCTTCGTGAAGCTCAAGACCAAGGAAGTCAACAATGAAGTTCCTCTTTACTCAGCTGAAGAAGGACAAAAATGAAGACAACCACCAACGGAGTACCCAGAAGAATCAAACGACGAAGCACCTGTTGTTGACAACATCAACCACCAAGCAAGTTCAGACGCATTTAGAAGTTTTATAACATCCTTCTTATAACTAGAAATCGGAGAGAGTCGAGTACACAGGCTCGACAACGCGCCCCCATCTGCGACCCTCGTAAGGCGACAGCATCAGGATGTGATATCTGCACCAACCCCAGGCACCAAGGAGTGATACCCAAGACGAAGATCGTCAAGCTACCCAAGAAGAACAATGCCTCCAAGTCAACCCCAGATGCAACCTTCAGCATGAACCTTCAAAACCCCTTTTTAAGGGGGGAAGACCTGCAAGAATTATACAAGAACGAGGTAATAATTAGTTCCCTGTGCCTTAGCCTTGTAGTGTCTGGAAACAGCCAACCAGGACTCTTCCTCAGCGTCGGTCGTCAAGTTAACCCGATCATCAAGGATCTGAACTCATCAAAGAAGGTTATCAACAAGGAAAGCCTTCGCAGCATCAAGTCGTCAAGATTCCAGTAGGCCACCTCACTGAAGAAGCAATGACCTCGGAAGGATAGCCAGCCCCAAACCCGTGCCCTCGTACTCCCCTGTTACCACCGGTCAAATCTCGAGGACGGATTTATTTTTAAGGGGGGAAGGATCTGTAACATCCCAAATTTTGAAACTAAGAAAAACCTAGTTTCACAAGACCCAAAATTCAGAACCAACAAAAACTTTTTGAAATGTTTCACTGATGATTGTGTTTCCCTTCCCATTGCTATGTTTGACTTTGTGTGACTTGTGGTTGAAGTTGGTTGACTAGTAAATATTAACCAAGAACTCAACCAAGATAAAAATATATTTAACTTTGGTGATCATGTCATGACAAGAAAATATTCCATGTATCTTCTCCACTCTTATTTTGGCCAAATTCCATTTCAATGACACTTGGTTTAGCAACAACCAAAACTAATACCCAGTATTTGAGAAAGTAAAAGTATTTCCAAATTCAAGTCTTTCTAAAACTATGGAGATCTATATACTATCCCCAACCTTGATATCTCTCTTGTACTTGTAGCTCTTATTTTAAAACTCATACTTTCATTCTCTTCGGAAATAATACAAGTGGGGAGTATATCATCCCATATATTTTCTTTAACAAAACCTTTTGACATATCAAATTATTGGCTGAGCATCCTTAACAACATCTTGTCATGGTTAGGTATGATCACTCTATCGCATAAATATATTGAAGGTTTTGAAATTGGTTGCCTACCTTATGTTTGTGGTTTGACTTGTGTGGACTGGTATGTGTGGCTGCTCCCTTTTGTGTATGTGACTTGTTTGTCTTGAATGCATCACCCTTGTGATTGTTGTGATCTTGATCTCGTTGTGTTGTTGTTTGTGTGTATAATTAATCAAGTGTGCTAGAGCAATAAATTAAAAACATACTTGACAACAAATTTGGAATGTGACTTGAGGACAAAACAAGACCTCTATAATTACTCACACCCTCAAAATAAAATCTTGATTAAAAGAAATGATCTTATTTAATTTCCCTCTCTACCTATTTCTCTATTTTGTTATGACAATTATTTTACCTTATAAAATCCAGGAATGAGATGATAACCATCTCATTATCATATTACTCTCTCCTCAAAATATCTAATCTCCAATTACAAAGATATTTTAATTTGTCAAATTGGTTTTACCAAAAATAACATATTTAAACCCTATGAGCAAATGTGGTTCAAAACATTTTATTTTGCAACACCAATTTTCTGGAGCTTCTACATGTATTGGGGAGGCTACATGAATAATTTCAGAATTTTTGAGATAGTTTAAAGGCCTCAATTAAATCCCTAAAATGCTTCTGGTTTTAAAAGAAATTGAAACAGAGGATTTTAGAAAAGTCCTGGGGTTTTCTGCAATTGTCGCATCGCCTTCCTGTAGCTCCAATGGTCACGGCATGGCGCCAGTGGCCGAGCTCGCCATGCCCCCCCCCCCCACGCCCTCCTGCCGCTCAAGAGGATAAGGAGCCCCCCCCCCCCCCCGAGGCGCTCCTCTGCTCCCCCTCCCGCACTCATCTTCCCTGCTCCCTCTCCCTCTGTTTCTCTCCTTCGAGACCGAACCCTATCCATGGATGCCGTCGCACATCGCCGGCGATTGGAGCCTCCCAGCAAATCGAAGACCGCCATCGTCACCGCCTCGTTGTCCTCTGCATCCTCGTCCAAGGAATCGAGCTGGGAGTCTGCGAATCGAGCTAGACATCTTCATCTTCTTCCGCTCCGGCCGCCACCTTGCCAGGAAGCTCGCGAGCAGTTCCGTCCATCGTTCTCCGCCATTTTTGTCTCCCTGAGATCCCCTCATCGCGAGCTAACTCATGGACTTCACCTTTTCTCCTTAGGGCATCGGAGTCGCCGTCGCCGTCCCCGCCTTGCTCCCTACTCGTCGCCCCGCGCCTCTGTGCCTGTCGACGAGGAAGACGAAGCCCCGTACCCATTCGCTCTGCTTGTGGGCCGCTGGCTGGGCCGCGATCTGCGCCGCATGGCACGGATCTGGGCAGATCTGGCCCATCCATCTTTTTTTTAGTAGATCTATTTCTTATATAGTTTCCTGTGATTTTTGCAGTGTAGCTTTAATTCAATTGTGATAGATCTGTGATAGATATTTGAGTGGTTCCAATTTTGTAGAGTTCCTATGTGTTTTCTTAATCAGGTAGGACTAGCTGTTTGCAAAAATATAATTTTAGCTATTGTCTAGATTAAATCTTGTTAAAAGTATCTTTTTCACTAAATATTTAATATCTAGAGTTTATAACTCCAAAATTTGCAAACTAAAATTCTATGGATAGCCTGAAGTGATACCTTTCCAAATCTGTTGGTCTTATATGCAAATGAAGTCTAAAACAAAAGTTCTATTCTTTTTACTAAAACCACCAGAGAGCTCTTTGGTGATTTTTGTAGATTTTGTGAGATGATTTTTGGAGCAAATCCAATTGTGTTAGTTTCTAATGGTATCAGGGAGCCCAAATCTAGCTGGGCATGATTGTTTGACTAACAGAACTCTCTGGGTCTAATATTTAGTAAAAGGGATGTTTCTGCCCTATTTAAAAGAAAAGAATCTAAATGCCTTGTTTACAAAATTATGTTTTATGCTTGTTAATGATTGTTTTGGTACTGTTGCTTGCATGTTATTGTTGTTTATCATGTTATAATATGTTAGTACTGTTAGTGGTTAGAATTAAGCTTGTTTAGAGCTAAGCATGTGTTGTTAAGTGGTGTTTGAAAACTTTAACCATTGTTTAATGATGCTTGGGTTGTTTGATAATTTTTATAAGATGAATAAACACTTTCAACAAAAATTCTAAGCTACTGGTTGTTTACGTTTGTTAATAATTCTTAGCCTGGCAAGTTGAAGGTAATCCCTAAAAGATGCCTAATCACTACCTTAACCATGTTTGTAATAAAATAAATAGTGTTATGAGTTGCCAAGCATGTTGCTATGCTTGCTGCTTGTTAGTTGTTTTATATCAACACCTAGCCTGGTAAAGAGTTTTAACCTACAGATAATATTTAATGACTTAACTTTTGTCTGAAGTATTTCCTGTTTAGGGAAAAATGTTTGTTAGGTACCTTGAATAGAGGTGTCTTGGTGCTCTATGTTTTTAGCATGTGTTTGGTGTTATACTCCTGCTAGTATAATGCCCTTGTGTTGTTGTCTGGGTAAATTGGCTTGTTAAGTAAATTGTTTTATTAGCATATAGATAAACATGTGGTTATGTGATGTTTTGCTTGTTTGGATTAATTTGTTGTTAGCATCTAGCTAAGTGTGGTGATTGTTGTTAAGTGTTTGTTTCTAGTCCAACTAGTATCTTTTATTTATGATTGTTGTAGCTTTAGTAAATAAATTGTGCTAGGCTTGTTATTAAGGCAGTTTTCCTTGAAGTGTTCTTAGAGTAGATTTTAGTTTGTTGCTTGATTAAATTAGTGCTATGTTTTGGTATGATTCCTTGTTTGTATACCACTTGTGGTTTGGTTGCTTATTGAGTGTTGTTTTATTTTCATGTTTGCGACGCTAGAGATAAACGCTACCGGAGTGGTATTTGGAAAGGATTTATTGAAGAAGAATTGGAGTTTATTTCTTTGATCAGTGAGGAGAAGTCCAGGGACATTATGCTGAAATCAGGCAAGCTATTCTCTGAGCTTGCATCTATATACATCTATTTTGGTTCACATGTTTTACCTATAAAGAGCATATGCGATTTATGTGGTGTTTGCCACTAAAGCTATGATTTTGAAAACCCTTTTTTCCAAAATACAAGTATATTATTTTGACACCCTATATGGAGATATTAGATGGAAATTCTTTTTCAAACTATAGGATGGGAAAAATATTGTTTACTCAAAACTCCTTTGAAAATACTTGTGTGGTTATGGAATGCCGAGATGTCGGTGTTGAAGTGGAGAAATGGAGAATGGAGATGTTTATGAAAAATGAACATTGTGTCCTAGTACTCTGACGACCAATCTTACCCTATGCGACCACATTTACCCACATATGGGAAAGGGCGTAGTCATATAATTTGCTCATATTAGTATGGGATGCCTCATCGACGGAGATGACTCCATTATGCATGAGGGGATGGTTTGGTGACCTACCCCTGACCTGGGTCCTCGCTCAAACTCTATGGAAAGATAAGGAGGAGGATAGAAGAATCGTCCCCTATACACCGCCGGGCAAACCTATGAGTCCTCACACTTAGATTCTGACGGGCTGGGTTAAGTGTTGATGGAAAGTGTCATATGGGCAGGGTCCTATACTAGCATGAGCAAAGGACAGACTACGGTCGGTGACTCAACTTCGCATACACCTTGTATGGCGGGACGTGGCTGACACGATGAGTTACCGGATGGATGTGGGAAAAGCGTGCTACCTCTGCAGAATGTAAAACTATTCGAATAGCTGAGTCCTCGGATATGGACAGTTGGGAGGCTGTCCTCTGACCATGTGCAAGTTTTGCAAAGTTTTGAGATTTGAAAAGAAAATGGAGATGTTTTATATATGCAACTATACCGACGGGCTGGTATGAGGTTGCTGGAAAAGAGGAAGACCATGAAGGGCTATGGTCGAGAAGTGCAGAGTTTTGTGTTTTGAAAGTGGAAAATGTTTTATGCAACTATATCGAAGGGCTGGTATAAGGTTGTTGGAAAATGATTTGACCATGAAGGGCTATGGTCGAAAAAAAGAGGAGTTTTGGAGAAATAAACCAATGGTGATTTTCCGGGAAAATGTTTATAAAAGAGACTTCTTACCTCTTTCAACAAAGGTGTATTTTCCGGGAAAATGTTTATAAAAGAGACTTCTTACCTTTTTCAACATAGATGTATTTTTGGGAAAAAGTTTAAAAGAGACTTCTTACAAAGACAGATTTATGGGAAAAAGTTCTAAAAGCCTTCCTTCCTTTTTCAAATAAAGTTATATGAATTTCAAACAAAGGTTTATTAAACAAAAGTCTATCCTTCTCTTTTTCGATAAGGATGTAGAGTTTTCAAAGCAAACGAAGTTTTATTCAAACAATAAAAAGAGTAGTGCATGCTCATTTCGGGGGTAGTTTGCGAGTACAATCAAATGTACTCATATTGGTTTCGTCCCTGGCTATTGTCTTAGCCAGATTTCGGAAGAGGAACAGTTTGAAGAAGAAGATTTCAACGACGTCAATGTGAACTAGGGATCTTCCCAGTTAGCTGCCTGTGGGGTTATGGCAAATGACTTGGGCTCCACGTTGTTTGATGATTTCCGCTGCAAGTACCCGTTGAAGTTATGGCTTCAATCAAGTAAGTATATTCATTCGTATTTATGGATGTTCTTTTGATACCAGTTCGATTGTGCTCAGCGACACACTGATCATGGGATCGCTGATGTGTAGCACAAGGGTATTTCGGACAGCTAGTCCGGGGTCCCCACACCAGCCCAAGATATCTGGACGCACGTCACGACAGTGCAACATAATGGAAATCATTACACAACCAGGCACAAAAAGTGCTACAAATGGTTTACAAGGCCATCAAAGCATTACAGAATATCTTGCCAAGCATGGCTCTGGACAGAGTTTAACTGGCAGCGGAAGACGACTAAGGCAACGGCTTGGAGCGGCTCCATTCCACAAGTATCTGGCTGGGCTACTGATCCTAGCACGCTCTTGCTCCAACTTCTGGCTAAGTCTGGCCACATGAAAAGCTAGTCTGAGTACAATGACGTACTCGCAAGTAAAATAACCACAAGACATGAACAGTCAGGCAATCATGCAACAAGTTATCCAAAGAAACAACATCCTACCACATGGCAACAGTCTACTCAAGTATAATCAGCATCATGGCATGAAAGTAGCATGGCATAGCAAACGATTCATGGCATAATCAATCATCAGGGGTATCGCGAGTACAGAGTCCAAACCAGGTGGGGTTGGATCATATACCAGCAATTATACAAATGGCTTACCTGTGACGAGTAAACAGGTGTACCCTTTGGTACCGAGTAATACACAACAGCACCTGGGATCACTGCTAGGTCCACTGGCCTCATCTTTCCACTTTGGGCATGCACGGTTGATGTTGTCTCAGGCCTAACTCTAGGCTCCCAACGATCACGCCGTCATCCCTAAACACGGTAACCATCCACAGCTCAAGTAACATTCCCGACATCATCTTATTGTTCATTTAGTGAAATCGGTCATTCATCTTTCTTTCAAACCGAACTTATGTTTAACCTCCGGACACGACAAAGACACACAGTGTGACCGACACTGAACTGTTGTTCCATAACCTTGGAACGAGGCTAGACATCCAGATTTGACACTCTCGAGAGGCTGCAGTTACCACCCATCTAAGTGCACCACACTGAGCCGGTACTTTAGGATTTCATCCCTAAGACAAACTCAGCAAGATACACTCACCTGACCGTTCACGCTACCAAGACACTCCCTGTATAGCTACGACATCTCCGTCGGACCATGTCTTATGATGAACTGAATCCGGCACGCCCCCAACAGATGAGCGACGCCTAGCTCCGGAACCTTCACAAGACTAGCCCCGACCACAAAGGTAACCGACTAGTCTTGCCAAAATGGTAGCATCAAAGGAGGCTCAATAGGTTACGTAGGCCAAGGCCCGCCCATATGAGCGACAGTGGTAGTGCTTTCGATGTTCAGATTAGTGGCACCATGGACTGACCCTATCGATGTTTGGAGGGGTGTTTCATTTAATCAAGTTTCATCATAACAAGTCCAGACAACCGATGTTCCGTCCAGCACAATAATCACAATATCATAATAATATATCATCAAGCGACAAGGCATGAGCAACACAATATTTCAAGAAATAGTAGTTTGTATTGACCGGGTGACTGAGGCGCCATCACAGATCAATACAAAAAGTTAGCACAGGTGGTTAGCGTCAACCGGGTGACTGTGGCGGAGATACCTACGACCAGCGCCATCACAGATCAACTACAAAAGTTAGCACATTTGTTTAGCGTCGATCGGGTGACTATGGAGGAGATACCTCCGACCAGCGCCATTGCAGATCAACTACAAAAGTTGGTAGGGCATGTAGTCTCCATTGCAGAAAGAAAGCATCCATTCCACTCGAGGATTAACTCGACGTGGTGTCAGCAATCTTGGCAAAAAGAACCAAATGGAAAGCAGATGTCCCAAGCGTCGCAGTCAAAGCGGGCATACGCAAACCAAGTTTGACGGAGGGAGAAGAAGCAAATAACTCTTTTGGCAAATGCCCCCAACTCCAAGGATCATAAGACGACATTCGTCCGCTCCTCACCTCGGCGAAGGAGAAGAAGCAAACAATCATAGGAACACATGTTTTATAGTTGTTTAGTTAGAGGGTTCGACAAAGCCACGCAAGTGCGAGGCGCAGAAATAATTCACACGTCATTCTAATGCACACATAGATGATGAATGAAACATGGCATCACTATCTATGCTTGAAATTAAACATGGCATTGCTATCTGTGCTCGAAATAATATGACATGCATACATTCACATGAAATTACATCGATAATCCTCAACATCGACGAGCAAGCAAAACATAACAAGATAAACTAGACAGGAGCTCATAGCAAGTGGTTAGCTTGCCTCGGGGTCACGTAGTTGTTCTCTGGTTCGTCGATGAAGTGAAGACGTCGCGGACTCGGGCATCGGTAGCCCTACACCGCGCCGCCGGGATGGTATCACACGTAATACGCGCTACCCGAAAAATTTACTGGAAAGATGTGAAATCTATACCATTAGACAGATCTCGCAAAGATTGGAATTTAGAAATTTGGATCGCCAAATTTGGAGTTGTGGGGTGGGAGATATCGAAGTGCGACGGTTAGCTATCTGCCGCTCACGCGTGACGGATAACAAACCGACGCTCAGCTGGCTGGGAGGGTTGCGTATTCCGCTGGAATACGTTTTCCAGTGGGGAAAACAGAAAAACGGGAAGGCGCCTTCAGCTAGCCTATTCTGGGAACGATTGGATCACTGTTCTGTCGTCTTCTTCGACGGGCCGACCCGCGGGGAAGCTCGGGGAGAGGCTGCCGGCGATGCTCCGCACCGCCGGGACAGCTGGGCTGCCGGCCGACGGCGGGGACGTTTCCCTCCCTCCACACCGCGCCCGGGGAGGCTTCGGTCATCTTCTTTGCGGCGACGCGTACGCGCGTACGGCCGTCGCGCACGTCGTCGACGCCGGCCACTGGGAGGGCTCGGGCGCGGGCTAACGGCGGCGACCGGCTCGCGGTGGAGGACCGCGTCCAGGAGAGGGGAAGCCGACGGCGGGGAGGCTTCCCACGCGTCGCGTGCGAGCTCAACTCGCTCGGCCATGGTGGTCGAGCACGAACTCGTCGCCGCAGACTCCCAAACGACGAGCTGGTGGACTGAGGGGGAAGAGAATGGAGGGGCAAGGTTGAGGGGAGGCACATGGGTCCTATATATAGCAAGGGAGAGGGAGGGGGGCTTGATGGCACCGACGGTGCACCGTTGCACCAGCTTTGCTCCAAGGATTAAAGGGAGGGGATAAGTAGGAGGGCTGGATAGGGGAGACGAGCTGGAGGTACAGTGTAGCACGTGGCTGCACTGTAGCAGGGGATAAGGGCAGGGGCTGGGGTTTGCACAGTGTCATGCCGACACCGGCATGTCCAGAGCGCGACGCAAGCGTCATTGCTCGCGTTCCCGGTGACTCGGAGCACCAACCACAAGAACGGAGGTATCTACGGGTTGCTAAGGACGAGGCCTACGCTACTACATAGGTCACACGCAAAAACTCCACACTTGGTAACATAAAGTTTTTCGAAACTCAAACGCACACAAGGTGTTCGATAAAAAGATAGAGGCCTTGCTCAACTCAGAAAAATCCCAAACAATTACCACAGGGTATGTTGGGTATAGGGAGGGTGTATAAGGAGTTTGAACTTATTTGGTGTAGTATAAAAAGAGTTTTGGGAATGTGTCCGCTAAGCCGCGTACCGGCATCGATTTTCGGCTTTCAAAGGAAGCAGGTCAAACATTGCTCGAATGGGTTTGGGTTCAACAGAAGAAGTGTAGGAAATACAAAAATATGCATCTCCCTAAATTATGAGAATTTTCGGAGGTTCCTAGATGGACTGAATAAATTTGGGATCAAGACCGATATTTAACAGTTAACCCCTAAATTGGAAATATTGCATCGGAGTATACAATATTTTTGTGTGGGTCATCTAGATAAGGGTAGGGGAATCCTCTGGTATTTTGGTAGAATTTTTCCAACTACGGAAATAGGATTTTCTTTGGTAGGTGGACCGAAGGGTTTAAAAACGACCGACCGTTTGGGGTTAGGATTTATCGGACGAAATCCAAATGAAGGAATTGTCCCGAGGGGCGTAGTGGTTCGCGGGTCACCCGGACAAACATGAGAGAGGAAAATCCCTAACTCAAATCACCTCAAAAGATTTGAAGAACCATTTATTAAAACTAGAAAAAGTTTTCCGTCGTCCAAAAATAATTTAAAATTCGGTCTAAATTTTCGGGGTGTTACAAACCTTCCCTCCTTAAAAAGAATCTCGTCCCGAGATTCGGAGACTTATAAAGATTCCCGGAGTTATAACAAGATATTTCTTGTACGGTTTTAATATACCCCTATATCTTAAAACTTTTTAAAAACTTTTTCTTCGTGATGCTAGAGTTTTAAAACACTCGGAGGGATCCACGCATATCAAGGTATTTCTCAAAACTGGGCATTTTGCAAGCATAGCATTACTATCAAACAAGGTACACCCAAAAGAATGACATGGCAGGGGCTCACAGAATCACACAATATCGGATCTACCACCATGGGTATATAAATATAAACTAAGGTTTTTGCTCAAATACACACATACACAACCATGGCAAAAAGGAACAAGCAAGTCTTCAACCAAGCTAACATCCAAGAAAACTGAGTTTCAACTTGGGTAAGTAATTACCCAAAATTTTATAAACAGAAGGATTGGGATATGCTAACATGTCCTCTCATCAAGAATTTTATTTTGGAAAAGCTATATATACACTTTCATGCATATACAGGTTTTGAAAAATTCGAGGTTTTTTTATTTAAAGAAAGGTGTTTGTGTTACCCAAAGTGAGCTCACAACACCTAAATTTTGAGGGTAGGTCCACACCCAAAATTTGTTTTTGCAAAGATTCTTCCCTATAGAACACCATATATACGAGGGGAAGAACTTTCCTGGGGTACCTGATCGCTCAAGAATAGTTGTAGAGTTCTAGTTGGAGTAGAACCTACGTCCTTCATTTCTGAAAGTTTTCCACCGCCCATACTTCTTGTCTTGCAGCAAAGATAGCATGGCTAGGGTACACGCATAAAAGCAGTAGAATTTCTATTCTAGAAAAATATAATTTTAGCCAAATAATCCTGCATTTTTATGGCCCCAAACAAATCGGTGCAGCAGTATGGCATAATCATTTCAACCATACCGGATAAACACGTGCACAACAGCTAACAAAACACTCTACAAGAAATCCTTTTGTGCTCCAACAATGATGGTACACTCAACAAGCATACTAAAGCTTGTGATGGGGGGTCATCGTGGAGGGCTTGGGCCCTTTCTTTAACATGAGTCCTCACAAGGTTCATATTGGGTGAGGAAACTTGCGTCGATACATGTATGAGTTTTTCAAACCTATGCACGAGCCAACATTAAGTGAGCGGGACACCGTGGTCACAGTGTCTCATTAAATACTTCCACTTAATAGTTAAACTTGTGCAACACACACAAAATAATTCTCATACTAGAAAATAATATCATTCAAAGTTTGCATTAATTTTACAAGGCGTGCATATGTGTCTGGGTTCACATATACCTTCTGTTTTTATGTGATCTGTCATTTCTTCAAAACTTTTCAACTGAAGAAAAGGACATGGTATTCCGTCACATGTCAACCAAGTGGTTAACACGGGAATCAGAACATCAAGTTTTGCATAGGGCTAAACTAACCACAACTTAACCGTAGACAGAACAAACATGCATCACAAGCAAGCACAGGGGGTTACAACAACCTCACATACACTCACCTACCAAGTTACAAGCGCCACTTAGGCTAAAACTAAACAGGGAATTACTTCGCTTGACGGCCACTTGCATCAGGCGGGGTGAGGCTTAGTCGGAGAGTGGTGTCAACACCGCCATCTTCCTCGGGGCTGGGGTCACAGGGTTTTCCTTGGAAGATTAGTCCACTGACCAGAACTCACTGCCGAGTTCGGGCCATGGCTTCCTCAAAACAGAAAGACCAACATAGGTTGCCATCTAAACTAGTGCAAAAGCTTCAGAGCTATGGGCAAGGTAAGCATGCGGAATACCTTAGCGGAATCCTACCTCAATAGAGTTGGGTGCCAAGGGTAGCAGGCGAGGGTGGGTTATATGGTAACTAGGACTGGGGTCTCATATCTACTGGGTAGTGTCGATTCCTTCTCATGGAAGTAACCGGCGAGCCTCACTCAGGGGATTGGGACAAGTCCTACTGCACCATACTATTGACCAACAGTAGCCATGCCGGTTAGGCGGAGATGGGTCCAATCCATCGGGCTCACTGTCGGCAAATAGTACGGTTGGGCTTTCCATGGTAGGGTAGTCTACAGCCAGCCTGGTGCTCTGATACCATGCTCTGTGGCACCCCGCCCTGGCACATCTCGCCAGAGAGGCGGTCGCCCCGTGCGCCAGCCCAAGATATCGGGCCGCACGTCACGACAGTGCAACATAATGGAAATCATTACACAATCAGGCACAAAACAAATGGTTTACAAGGCCATCAAGGCATTACAGAATATCTTGCCAAGCATGGCTCAGGACAGAGTTTAACTGGCAGCGGAAGACAACTAAGGCAACGGCTTGGAGCGGCTCCATTCCACAGGAATCTGGCTGGGCTACTGATCCTAGCACGCTCTTGCTCCAACTTCTGGCTAAGTCTGGCGACATGAAAAGCCAGTCTGAGTACAATGACGTACTCGCAAGTAAAATAACCACAAGACATGAACAGTCAGGCAATCATGCAACAAGTTATCCAAAGAAACAAGATCCTACCACATGGCAACAGTCTACTCAAGTATAATCAGCATCATGGCATGAAAGTAGCATGGCATAGCAAACAATTCATGGCATAATCAATCATCAGGGGTATCGCGAGTACAGAGTCCAAGCCAGGTGGGGTTGGATCGTATACCTGCAATTATACAAAGGGCTTACCTGTGATGAGTAAACGGGTGTACCCTTTGGTACCGAGTAATACACAACAGCACCTGGGATCACTGCTAGGCCCAGTGGCCTCATCTTTCCACTCTGGGCATGCACGGTTGATGTTGGCTCTGGCCTAACTCTAGGCTCCCAATAATCACGCCGTCATCCCTAAACACGGTAACCATCCACAGCTCAAGTAACATTCCCGGCATCATCTTATTGTTCATTTAGTGAAATTGGTCGTTCATCTTTCTTTCAAACCGAACTTATGTTTAACCTCCGGACACGACAAAGACACACAGTGTGACCGACACTGAACTGTTGTTCCATAACCTTGGAACGAGGCTAGACATCCAGATTTGACACTCTCGAGAGGCTGCAGTTACCACCCATCTAAGTGCACCACACTGAGCCGGTACTTTAGGATTTCATCCCTAAGACGAACTCAGCAAGATACACTCACCTGACCGTTCACGCTACCAAGACACTCCCTGTATAGCTACCGACATCTCCGTCGGACCATGTCTTATGACGAAGTGAATCCGGCACGCCCCCAACAGATAAGCGACGCCTAGCTCCGGAACCTTCACAAGACTAGCCCCGACCACAAAGGTAACCGACTAGTCTTGCCAAAATGGTAGCATCAAAGGAGGCTCAATAGGTTACGTAGGCCAAGGCCCGCCCATATGAGCGACAGTGGTAGTGCTTTCGATGTTCAGATTAGTGGCACCATGGACTGACCCTATCGATGTTTGGAGGGGTGTTTCATTTAATCAAGTTTCATCATAACAAGTCCAAACAACCGATGTTCCGTCCAACACAATAATCACAATATCATAATAATATATCATCAAGCGGCAAGACATTAGCAACACAATATTTCAAGAAATAGTAGTTTGCATTGACCGGGTGACTGAGGCGCCATCACAGATCAATACAAAAAGTTAGCACAGGTGGTTAGCATCAACCGGGTGACTGTGGCAGAGATACCTCCGACCAGCGCCATCACAGATCAACTACAAAAGTTAGCACATTTGTTTAGCGTCGATCGGGTGACTGTGGCGGAGATACCTCCGACCAGCGCCATCGCAGATCAACTACAAAAGTTGGTAGGGCATGTAGTCTCCAAAATGAACCGAAAAGCACTCATAAGAAAGAAAGCATCCATTCCACTCGAGGATTAACTCGACGTGGAGTCAGCAATCTTGGCAAAAAGAACCAAATGGAAAGCAGATGTCCCAAGCGTCGCAGTCAAAGCGGGCATACGCCAACCAAGTTTGACGGAGGGAGAAGAAGCAAATAACTCTTTTGGCAAATGCCCCCAACTCCGAGGATCATAAGACGACATTCGTCCGCTCCTCACCTCGGCGAAGGAGAAGAAGCAAACAATCATAGGAATGCATGTTTTATAGTTGTTTAGTTAGAGGGTTCGACAAAGCCACGCAAGTGCGAGGCGCACAAATAATTCACACGTCATTCTAATGCACACATGGATGATGAATGAAACATGGCATCACTATCTATGCTTGAAATTAAACATGGCATTGCTATCTGTGCTCGAAATAATATGACATGCATACATTCATTTGAAATTACATCGATAATCCTCAACATCGACTAGCAAACAAAACATAACAAGATAAACTAGACCGGAGCTCATAGCAAGTGGTTAGCTTGCCTCGGGGTCACGTAGTTGTTCTCTGGTTCGTCGATGAAGTGAAGACGTCGCGGACTCGGGCATCGGTAGCCCTACACCGCGCCGCCGGGATGGTATCACACGTAATACGCGCTACCCGAAAAATTTACTGGAAAGATGTGAAATCTATACCATTAGACAGATCTCGCAAATATAGGAATTTAGAAATTTGGATCACCAAATTTGGAGTTGTGGGGTGGGAGATATCGATGTGCGACGGTTAGCTATCTGCTGCTCACGCGCGGCGGATAACAAACTGACGCTCAGTTGGCTGGGAGGGTTGCGTATTCCTCTGGAATACGTTTTCCAGTGGGGAAAACTGAAAAATGGGAAGGCGCCTTCAGCTAGCCTATTCTGGGAACGATTGGATCACTGTTCCGTCGTCTTCTTTGACGGGCCGACCCGCGGGGAAGCTCGGGGAGAGGCCGCCGGCGATGCTTTGCACCGCCGGGACGGCTGGGCCGCCGGCCGACGGTGGGGACGTTTCCCTCCCGCCACACCGCGCCCGGGGAGGCTTCGGTCTTCTTCTTCACGGCGACGCGTACGCGCGTACGGCCGTCGCACACGTCGTCGACGCCGGCCACTGGGAGGGCTCGGGCGCGGGCTAACGGCGGCGACCGGCTCGCGGTGGAGGACCGGTCCAGGAGAGGGGAAGCCGACGGCGGGGAGGCATCCCACGCGTCGCGCCCGATCTCAACTCGCTCGGCCATGGTGGTCGAGCACGAACTCGTCGCCGCGGACTCCCAAACGACGAGCTGGTGGACTAGGGGGAAGAGAATGGAGGGGCAAGGCTGAGGAGAGGCACAGGGGTCCTATATAGAGCAAGGGAGAGGGAGGGGGCTTGATGGTACCGACGGTGCACCGTTGCACCAACTTTGCTCCAAGGATTAAAGGGAGGGGATAAGGAGGAGGGCTGGATAGGGGAGACGAGCTGGAGCTACAGTGTAGCACGTGGCAGCACTGCAGCAGGGGATAAGGGCATGGGCTGGGGTTTGCACAGTGTCATGCCGACACCGGCATGTCCAGAGCGCGACGCAAGCGGCATTGCTCGCGTTCCCGGTGACTCGGAGCACCAAACGCAAGAACGGAGGTATCTACGAGTTGCTAAGGACGAGGCCTACGCTACTACATAGGCACACGCAAAAACTCCACACTTGGTAACACAAAGTTTTTCGTAACTCAAACGCACACAAGGTGTTCGATAAAAAGATAGAGGCCTTGCTCAACTCAGAAAAATCCCAAACAATTACCACAGGGTATGTTGGGTATAGGGAGGGTGTATAAGGAGTTTGAACTTATTTGGTGTAGTAGAAAAGGGTTTTGGGAATGTGTCCGCTAAGCCGCGTACCGGCATCGATTTTCGGCTTACAGAGGAAGTAGGTCAAACATTGCTCGAATGGGTTTGGGTTCAACAGAAGAAGTGTAGGAAATACAAAAATATGCATCTCCCTAAATTATGAGAATTTTCAGAGGTCCCTAGGTGGACTGAATAAATTTGGGATCAAGACCGATATTTAACAGTTAACCCCTAAATTGGAAATATTGCATCGGAGTATACAATATTTTTGTGTGGGTCATCTAGATAAGGGTAGGGGAATCATCTGGTATTTTGGTAGAATTTTTCCAACTACGGAAATAGGATTTTCTTTGGTAGGTGGACCGAAGGGTTTAAAAACGACCGACCGTTTGGGGTTAGGATTTATCGGACGAAATCGAAATGAAGGAATTGTCCCGAGTGGCGTAGTGGTTCGCGGGTCACCCGGACAAACATGAGAGAGGAAAATCCCTAACTCAAATCGTCTCAAAAGATTTGAAGAACCATTTATTAAAACTAGAAAAAGTTTTCCGGCGTCCAAAAATAATTAAAATTCGGCCAAATTTTCGGGGTGTTACAATCGCATACAACAAGATTTGGGGCACCAGGTCTAGGGATTGGAACAATCTCACCAAAGATGGTGGAATCACAGCTTGAAGGAGACAAGGTAGTGGATCTGGATGTCACAACCTTGTGGGCAGGGCCCGTGCTTGATCTCAAACTTCTCCCTTCAACTTCTTCCTCTTCCCTTCTCTCTTGGTTTTCTTCTCCAATGGAGGCTATCCTGATTTTCGTCACCCTCCTTGTGGAGGCTGGTTGGGAGGGTTAACATCCCCGTCCATCATGTGCAATGTCCAAAATGACCCTTGGTCATAACCCTAATGGGTCTTGGGCTTCTGCACCTGTTTGGGCCGCCTGAAAGGCTTCAAATGGTCATCTCCTCACAGCCCACATGAGGAGGATACCCAACACGGGCCAGGCCCACTGAGATCCATTATTGTAGTGGTGATAGTGAAGACTATTTGCCCAAGTCCAAGTGGATAACCATGCTGCTCATCGTCGTCGTCCCCTCGGCGGCGCCGCTCCGGCGGCCGCATCCCTTCCACTCTCTGCACCCTCGTAGAATAAGAAGAGGTTGAATCTGAAGCTGAGCAGACTGAAGACGCTGGTAGGCCAACAACCCTGTGAACCGGGCGGGGCACTCGACGAAAGGGGGCACGCTGAGCACCGCTCCCTATGGGGATAATCGAATCGATCACGTGGAGAAAGAGCAGCTCGAACTTGAAGTGCCACCATCGGGACCCTACGTCACATATGGGGGCATATACGGGCTCGCAGAGAACATCAACAACATAAGCAACCTCGCCAACACTCTTTGAGACACAACCATCGACATGTCTGCCCAGTTCTATCAATGGAGTCAAGGCTGGACTCCTAGTTATTTTCCACCGCCACCACAATGATCATCCTTGCAAAAACTTTAAGCTTGGGGAGGTTGTTGACACTTCTAAATCAATAGGTGGCAATAAGTTTTTATTATTTCAGTTTTCATTTCCAAAGTTTGAGATTTACTTGCATTGGACTAGTTCCAATGTTTTTATTTTGTTCTTCGTTTTAGTTTTACTTCAGTTTTAAAAATAGCGTTGCTTCTGTTGCCAATTGCTATTCTATTCTTTATATCCCAGTCTCAACAATTTAAAAAGAATTTTCCTTTTATCTTTATTCTCTTGAATGATTTTCTTTGCACAAGTTTTTCAATATGCAGAAGAGTAATCAAGCTGAGTTTTCAAGAGACACATCCTTAGGAAGAGTAATATTTTTATTGACGTGCGATATGTCTTACTACTCCCATTTTTGAAGGTTGAAATGCCTATGCTAGTAGAAGCAATTGTTAATATATTTTATTCAGTGGGAAGTAAGTCTTGATAAGTAGAGTAAGATTTTTATTCAAATGGTTAATTATTTTTATGGCTCTTACTCTGTCTCTTTTAGTGAACCGTTCCTGCCATTAGTTAATTTTGATAAGCAAAAAGAAATAGAGAAAGTTCTAAAGGTAAAAACTTGAGTGTTGATGATAATTGTTTTAAGAGTCTTTGTTTAAGTAGTACTCAACCCCATAGCACTTGCTGTTATTGACTCACATTTTGTATTTGAAGAAGAACGGTCTGAGAGAGCATATGCTTAGCATTAATAGAGACACATGCCAAATATTGCTTTGTTAAAGCACTAGTATGATATTGCTTTATGTGTGCCCCACACCATTGTCACACCCCATGGGAGGTTGACAACTCCGCTGGCCTATGAACGATCTACTCAAAGTTTATTCTCAAATTCGCAACATTGTAAAAACTATTATCAATCATTCATCTTTTCTTGTACAATGTTGTCTATTGCTGATATGATTGCGATGTGTGAGTGGTCCACTCGGGCAAATGGCTGAGGCCTAGCCTCACAGCTATGTGCAAACTAATCATTGGAATATTAGTGTAAAGAGTACAATATGATGCATGTGTATATCTGATGGCCCTTCACGTAGTTACCTGCGTGAAAAGTAAATGGGTTAGGTTGAGACTCCAAGTGCAGAGTGTGTAGTAAGTGGAAGACGTGTTTTCCCCACGAGGGGTGACTCGAGGGTTTAATATCGAACTCTCGGGGAATCAGTAGTGAAGATTTATCTTTCCTATCCTTCTTTTGGTTACCTACAAAACAAAGTAAATGTTTTGGTCCTCAACCTCACCTAGTGGTTGTCAAGCACAAGGTGTGAGAATGATATCAAGATAATATGCAATGCAAACAAGAAATAAATATGCAATGGTGGTAAATAAATATGCAAGGATGGTGGTAGCAATGATAAATGATATTTTTGGGTTTTATATGATGAATGCAAGATGTAAAAGTGTTTTTGTATTTTCGGATTTTTAAATGGCAGAAAATGGAAAAGTGGTAAAAGTGGTTGGAAAGGTGTTTCTTATGATTAAAAATGGACCGGGGTTCATGGTTTCACAAATGCACTCTCTCTTTAATAAAGTGGTAGACAATGGAACACTAGAGTTGACATATGAGATTGCAACACAACAGTTTAATGACAAGTTATAATTATATGGGCATCACGTCCTAACATAGAGACCTTTTGGTTATTAGTCTCTCTTATACTCCACCAAGATGCGAACTAAATCATAACACCTCAGTAATTAAGATAACTCAGAGTATAGCAATAAGTATCATGACATGAAGTTAAAATAAGAACATGCTAGATCTAGTCATGGAGTAGTGGCAATGGTCACACCCACATCTCCGGTAGCATGGTATTTCTTTTTATCCCTAGTGAGGCAACAAAGTAAGGTAGAGATACCCAAGTGGATCGCAGAACTTTCTCTCACGTTCACTGCACTAGCCACCCCCGTTACTCCAACTAATGCACACGTTCCCCCTCACACGCTCTCATAAACATGCTTGATCATGACAAGTAAATAAGAACGGGGTACATAATATGCATCTACTTTCATAACTGAAACAAAACCATTGCAATCTCAAACATATATTAACTCATAAAAAGATCCACCACAAAGGTATTACATAGATGACCGTAATCATGTTCAGCAGCTCATACGGTACTAATTAGTGAAGCTCAAGAGAGAGAGATACATAAGTTACTTCCACAAACCCATAGTCCAGAGGTGGACTACTCCCTCTTCATCATGGAGACGGTGGAGAAGTCGTTGGAGAACGCCGGCAGCGCCCCGCCGGAGTTTTCCCCCTCCAATCTGCACTCCAGGTCTCTGTTTCGGTGTTTCTGTGTTTCTGCGGCGCTCCTTCCAGAGAACGTCGGGGGCTATTTTTATAGTCGGTTTTAGGTCAAAACGGAGTCGGTGGAGGAAAGATCGACGGCAACGGAGCTCCGAGGCCCAAAAGAGGGGGTCCCACGCGGCCAGGTACCTGGCCGCGTGGGCCCACTCACTTTGGCCTCGGGCTCCTTTGTGCTTCCTTGCTCCCACGCTTTGTTCCTTCCAAAAACTGATGCTCGTAAATTTAGGTCATTTGGACGTCGTTTGGGTCCCTGAAACATTAAAATATAGAAAAGGGTTTTCTGCCTTGCAGGGTTAATTCCATAAAAATAGGAAACATACAAATATTCCCAAAATCATTATAAAACAGTGATATAACCCTTATATGATGCAAATATGACTGGAATATAAGTAAAATAATGCAAAGTTCATGTATGCATTTTACATGCATCAACATCCCCAAGCTTAACCTATACTCGTCCTCGAGTATGAAGGTGATAAAACTAACATGGACTTTGCAATTTAATACTATCAATGGATATCAAAGATGATTACTATTGCTACATAGAGTCAAATGATTCATTCTTAAAAGGAGTAGCAATATGCAAGATAGTTTATGAAGTGATATCAAGTATTCAATGCAAGGATGTTCAATGATAATTCACAAAGTGTAACATAAAAGAAAGTACTATGGACCACATGTATGCATAATGAAAGTAAGAACATCCTATAATGGTCATAGAGTATTGATGAAAATCTGAATATAAAAGGTGGACACTTTGGAAAGATATATATGAGTAGAGGTAAAGCATGAATAAGTTTCATCTAACTTCTGAACTTCTCTACTTAAGTTAATGATTGTAATGTGGTAATCCTTGGTGTCAAGCTCTCATTCCCCTATCATAGCATCTTGAATGATTAAGTTTAAAGTGAAAGCAAATATGAGTAGTGTGCTTGACAAAGTACAGGTTGAAAGTCTCATGCCCCTTGAATACAAGTACCTACTCCATGTGTTACTCAACTTGGGAAACAAAGCAAGTTCAAGTTAAATATCATTGTAAGTAATAATAGTATCATTAAGAGCGTCAACTGGGGTACCTCTTGTCCCAGGATATGGAACAAGCCCATATCAAAATGACAAGACAAACAAACACAATGAACAATCTCAACACCCTTTTTATTTACCATTAGATAGCTTTTTATTGTAAGGTGTATCACAGAAGGTTCACCATAGCATGTAAGTAAATTTCCACCATGAATGATGCATGGCTTAGATTAGCGGCCCAGGCGTCTCTCTAACCATTTATACAAACTCATTTAAACCTACTTCATTTCCACATTTATTTCACCCATGGTAAGCATCCATAAACAAAAGTACATGATATCAACTAAATGAAATGAAGTGCATGTTGAAAGCTTGCCATGTGACAGCACATATGAGCTAACTCTCAACCAAAGACATTTGTCAAGCCCACAACATCATAATTTTAATCACAATGGGTCATATTTTATTATGCAATGAAAGTAAAGTGTGCATCAAGTTCGAGAGAGCTCTATAACCAACTTTTCCCATAACAATCAACAACATAAGCATTTTCATTCAGAGGTATAGATAACACAAATATCATGATAAACATACTCGGAATAGCATAAAGCTAATAGGTAGATATGGTGGACTCACTGGAAAAACTTTGGTTGAAGGTGTTGGAAACAAGTTTTTACTTGTTGGAATTTTTGGGCTAGCAAGAGGGAGAAAGTTGACCATCTAAATGCATGCATGAGTGTCCATAGAACTAACTAATCCATGTTAAACAAGTAAAATAACATTCAGCATCAAAACATGAATAAAAGATAGCTCTTGATAAAATACTTGCAAATTATTACTCATTAACAAGCTCATGAATCATGCAACTATATGTATCTTTTAAAATCAACTCAACATCCCTTTTCCCAATCTAATAATAGCATCCAACATAAATCAACCCAAATTTCCAGTAGCTCTCTCATATATAAATGATAGTGTGGTGGTCTCACAAAATAAAAATCAAACCAAAACAAACAAAAAGACGCTCCAAGTTTATGCGATAAAGTGTTTCGATCGAAAAACAGAAGTTAGACGTGTGCAAACCGAGAGTGTGTAGGTCCAGTGGGGTTGTCTTCACATCCCCAAGCTTATGGTCTTCACCATCCTTGGATAGCTCTTGGTGCATCTCCTCTAATCCCTGTGAAAAAACTTCAAAACACCGTTTCTCCCATTTCTTTTTCTGTGGGGTGCATTAGTAGTGATAAACAAATAGATTTCTTGCTGCATATAATCCTTGAACAAAAATTCATATGAATGTCCAGAAAGTGTATAATGTTGTATGCCTACTCATAAACTCAATTGGATCAAAAAGATTCAAGTTAAAAGTTCAAAGCATGCATCAAACAAAATGGGACAGAATCTGTCCAGAAAAACAGCAGCAGCAAAACGTATTTTTCTACCCTACTTAACTTTGTCGAAAAATTCCGAAAAATTCATGCATACAGAGGATGAAAAGTTGCAACTACAGTTCAAATATGAGCTCATTCGGAGTTACAGAATAAGAATTAAAAATCATACCGTGCACAGATTCGTGCAGGAATAAAATCTCCGAACGCTATAAGCAACTTTTCAAACCAAAATGAGTAAAACTTGGCACTTTATTAAAAATTCCAGAAACTAAACTAAACACAAGTCTCTTGTTACAGCAAGAGGACACAAAGAAAATCACAAATAAAAACAACCGGGTTGCCTCCCGTAAAGCGCTTTCTTTATAGCCATGTAGCTAGGCTTCTTACTTGATGTTTATTGTGGACGAAGCTCATGAGGGAGCTTGAACTTTGATGTGTCCCTCTTCCTTGGAAAGTGTTCATGCATAATACCAGGATCCCATGGTGTTCTCAAACCAATCAAAATAATAGTCAAGTTGAACCCTAGTTGAGAGAAAAACAAAACACAAAAGTAATAACAACGAAGTCTAACTTTCTTTCTATGCATTGGCATTTTGTATATGAATGAATCACATAAATAGAAGTTTCCAATGCATATTAACAATATTTACTTGCAGCATAATTATTAGTAACATAAAGAGGGTTCTTATCACCTCCTTTTCATAATAGTTGCAAGTAGTAGAAATAAATTCAACCATATAACCACAAGAATCATTCAACTTAGATAATTTAGGCACATAAAGAGGATTATTAAATTTATTTGGAATTCATTAGCATGCTTCCCTCTTTCAAAATAGTTATAAGATCAATATCAAGTTTAATATCATGTTGCAACAAAGATTTGGAACTAAAGATAATTGCAAACCACATAAGTATTTCTCAACATAAGCAAATTTCTCCTCTATGGTGTATAGGAGAGTTCAAAACAAAGTAGGACTCTCATGAGTAAGAGTACCATCACAAACAGCAAGTATATCATTTTATCCTCGCATAAATTAGTAACAACTAAACATGGAGGATTATCAATAAGCATAGGACCATCATCTAAAGCATTATCATATAGCATATTTAAGCAACACTCCTCATTATATCAATAAGTTCACTAGTAGCATTATAAAAGTAAAGGAGCATTATTAGTTTCATCATAATAGCATGGGTTATCATATAGGACCATAGAATTTTCAGTTTGACACTCATCATAACATGGATTCTCATAAATAACAAAAGATTTTTGAGTTTGAGTGCTACTATCAAATGTTGATGGTGAAGTTGGGAGATCCAACTCTTCCCCAAGCTTAGGTTGGAGCACATCCATTTCAATCTCCTCTTCACATACTTCCTCTTCCAAGCTTATGTTTTCATCTTCCTGCAAAATATTAGTACTTTCCATGGAAGCAAGAATTCTTTCTTTAACATAAACATTATCACTAAATTCCTTTTTGCAAAGTTGGAGAAGAATAGAAATGTGTCCTTTCATTACACGAGCTTCATGACTAGTTGCAAAAAAATTATCAATAAGAAAGTCTATCTCATGGGCTGCAACATAAGCAATATATTTCTCAACTTGTTCTATATCATGGCATGCAAATTTACACTCTTGATAGAAGCAATAATAGGATCACTATTATACTTACATTGATAGAGAGAGTGTTTATAGTCTTTTCTAAAGCAGCAAGTTATATTATGTAATTCACAAAACTCAGTGGCCATATCATTGAGATGTTCAAGCAATTCAAGCATTCTATTTCCTTCTTTGGTTGATCGTATTCATAGTAAGCTCCCATAGTTTTGACATAACCTTCTCCATAGCTTAGCATACATATTAAAAACAACACTAGTTTTTATGGTTTTATTTTTTAGATGAAAACTGAAAATAAAATGATACTAAACAATGCAAACCGAAATAACAAATGCAACACAAAATGCAAAACTGAAAATAAAAATGCAAACCGAAATATAAATATGATATGCAAGACAATAACAAAACAAGATAAATTGCTTTGAAGGTAAAGATGGATAAGATGATGCTCACGTAGGTGCAACCTCCCCAAGCTTAGGTGTTAGCACAAGTTGGTGATGAAGTTGACTTGGTGAGATATCCTTGGATAAACCCGGCGCCAGAAAACAGAGCTAGTGCAGGGGACCCTTGGATAAACCTTTCAGCAATGATTCCCCGGCAACGGCGCCAGAAAACAGTCTTGATACCCTGACGTAGTTACCTGCGTCAAAAGAAATGGGTTAGGTTGAGACTCCAAGTGCAGAGTGTGTAGTAAGTGGAAGACGTGTTTTCCCCACGAGGGGTGACTCGAGGGTTTAATATCGAACTCTCGGGGAATCAGTAGTGAAGATTTATCTTTCCTATCCTTCTTTTGGTTACCTACAAAACAAAGTAAATGTTTTGGTCCTCAACCTCACCTAGTGGTTGTCAAGCACAAGGTGTGAGAATGATATCAAGATAATATGCAATGCAAACAAGAAATAAATATGCAATGGTGGTAAATAAATATGCAAGGATGGTGGTAGCAATGATAAATGATATTTTTGGGTTTTATATGATGAATGCAAGATGTAAAAGTGTTTTTGTATTTTCGGATTTTTAAATGGCAGAAAATGGAAAAGTGGTAAAAGTGGTTGGAAAGGTGTTTCTTATGATTAAAAATGGACCGGGGTTCATGGTTTCACAAATGCACTCTCTCTTTAATAAAGTGGTAGACAATGGAACACTAGAGTTGACATATGAGATTGCAACACAACAGTTTAATGACAAGTTATAATTATATGGGCATCACGTCCTAACATAGAGACCTTTTGGTTATTAGTCTCTCTTATACTCCACCAAGATGCGAACTAAATCATAACACCTCAGTAATTAAGATAACTCAGAGTATAGCAATAAGTATCATGACATGAAGTTAAAATAAGAACATGCTAGATCTAGTCATGGAGTAGTGGCAATGGTCACACCCACATCTCCGGTAGCATGGTATTTCTTTTTATCCCTAGTGAGGCAACAAAGTAAGGTAGAGATACCCAAGTGGATCGCAGAACTTTCTCTCACGTTCACTGCACTAGCCACCCCCGTTACTCCAACTAATGCACACGTTCCCCCTCACACGCTCTCATAAACATGCTTGATCATGACAAGTAAATAAGAACGGGGTACATAATATGCATCTACTTTCATAACTGAAACAAAACCATTGCAATCTCAAACATATATTAACTCATAAAAAGATCCACCACAAAGGTATTACATAGATGACCGTAATCATGTTCAGCAGCTCATACGGTACTAATTAGTGAAGCTCAAGAGAGAGAGATACATAAGTTACTTCCACAAACCCATAGTCCAGAGGTGGACTACTCCCTCTTCATCATGGAGACGGTGGAGAAGTCGTTGGAGAAGATGGAGACCACGCCGGCAGCGCCCCGCCGGAGTTTTCCCCCTCCAATCTGCAGCTCCAGGTCTCTGTTTCGGTGTTTCTGTGTTTCTGCGGCGCTCCTTAGAGAACGTCGGGGGGCTATTTTTATAGTCGGTTTTAGGTCAAAACGGAGTCGGTGGAGGAAAGATCGACGGCAACGGAGCTCCGAGGCCCAAAAGAGGGGGTCCCACGTGGCCCAGGTACATGGCCGTGTGGGCCCACTCAACTTTGCCTCCGGCTTCCTTTCGTGCGCTTCCTTGGCTCCTACGCTTTGTTCCTTCCAAAAACTGATGCCCGTAAAATATTTGGTCATTTGGACGTCGTTTGGGTCCCTAAAACATTAAAATATAGAAAACAGGGTTTTCTGACTATGCAGGGTTAATTCCATAAAAATAGGAAACATACCAAATATTCCCAAAATCATTATAAAACAGTGATATAACCCATATATGATGCAAATATGACTGAATATAAGTAAAATAATGCAAAGTTCATGTATGCATTTTACATGCATCAATATCTCTTGTTAATGCCTCGCTCCTAGGACTTGTCACGTACCCAAGACCCGGAAGAGTGATCGATAGAGGTAAGGGGAGGGAAAAGTGGAAGGTTATGCGACAAGCTCGGTGATATTAAGAGTTATACAATAGCTGAAAGCAATTCACTCGAGAACAACAATGACGTCAAAAAACTCATTGCTTATGTCTGTCTTTGTAAAAGAAGACTTAATTACCTAAAAAACGTGCAAGACGGATAGGTCCGAAGTGGACAGTCGAATCCTTTGTACTCCTAATCTGTGAGATACTGGTGCCCTTGGACGCGTTGCTCATATACAATTCTGCACTCATATGAATTATTTATGACTAACTGAACTTCAGCTTATCCTATTTATCCCATATATAACATGCAAAGCTGCAGGTGAAACCTTAAACCCTGCCCTATTTTAAACCATTGATAAACAACCACAAGCAAGCAAGTCTCGTCCTGTAGAACAAACCAATAAGAAAACTTTTTTGAACTTGATAGCTTTTCCCTGCCAAGCAAATACTTCCCGGATTCGATAAACCCTGGGACTCATAGGGGAAAAAGCTATATACTGCAATCCGATAATCCGGATCGAAGGTATCAAAAACCTATTAAGTTTAAACACATAGTTATATCGATAATTGCGTTGTCATTAACACCAAAACCAAATTAGAGATAAGATGCGCTTTCACCCACCACTTTAGACACAACCACAACAAAAAAGATTCATTTTGCCCAATAAAAGCATTAATTAAGGCGGGTGTTTCGACCAATGTGATACGTCTCAAACGCATCTATAATTTCTGATGTTCCATGTTGATATTATACCAATTGTTACATGTTTTATATACACTTCATATCATTTTTATGCATTTTCTGGGACTAACCTATTAACAAGATGCCATAGTGCCAGTTCCTGTTTTCTGCTGTTTTTGTATTCCAGAAAAGCTAGTCTGGAAATATTCTCGGAATTGGACGAAACCTGGACAAAACCTCCTATTTTTCCAACACGAACACGGAGTCCAGAGGAGACACGGAGGGGAGCCACGTGGCAGCCACACCATGGGGCCGCGCGGGCCCCCCTGCCGCACCGTAGGGTGGTGTGGGGCCCACGAGCCTCTCCAGCCGCCGCCCTTTCGCCTATTTATTCCTCCCGACGCGAAAACCCTAAATACCCGAGCCATTATCCACGAAAAGTTCCAGAGACGCCGCCGCCGTCAACCCTAGCTCGGGAGGGTTCAGAAGCTCTTCCCGGCACCCTGCCGGAGTGGGGAATCATCACCGGAGGGCTCTACATCACCATGCCTGCCTCCGGAGTGATGCGTGAGTAGTTCATCCTTGGACTACGGGTCCATGGCAGTAGCTAGATGGTTGTCTCTCCACTTTATGCTATCATGTTTAGATCTTGTGAGCTGCCTATCATGATCAAGATCATCTTATTGTAATGCTACATGTTGTGTTTGCTGGGATCCGATGAATATTGAATACTATGTCAAGTTGATTATCAATCTATCTTATATGTTATTTATGATCTTGCATGCTTTCCGTTACTAGTAGATGCTTTGGCCAAGTAGATGCTTGTAACTCCAAGAGTGAGTATTTATGCTAGATAGTGGGTTCATGCCTCCGGTAATCTGGGAGAGTGACAATAACTTCTAAGATTGTGGATGTGCTGTTGCCACTAGGGATAAAATAACCGATGCTTAGCTTAAGGGTGCGCCGTTAGGTCTAATGCATTTGTTTACATTACGCATATTACTTAATGCAATTATCCGTTGCTTGCAACTTAATACCACTGGGGAACTCGGTATGACAACTTGGCGGTGGATTATTAGTCATAGACGCTGTTGGATAACGGTCTATGTATTTTGTCGTAATGCCCACATGAATATCATATTAATCATCATGTCATATATATGCATTGTCATGCGCTCAATATTTTGTCAATTACACAGCTGTAATTTGTTCACCCAGCATGTTAGTTATCTTTTATGGAGAGACACCACTAGTGAACTGTGGACTCCGGTCCATTCTTTTACACTGATAATACAACCAACTGCAAACATTGTTCCTTTTCATTCTCTGCAATTTACTACTGTTTTCCACACCATACGTTTAATCCTTTGTTTTCAGCAAGCCGGTGAGATTGACAACCTCACTGTTTCGTTGGGGCAAACTAGTTTGATTGTGTTGTGTGCAGGTTCCACGTCAGCGCGCCACTGACAACCTTCAGAAGTGATTTCTTGCTCCTACTGGTTCGATTAAACCTTGGTTTCATACTGAGGGAAACTACTGCTACACTGCATCATACCTTCCTCTTGGGGTCTCCCAACGAACGTGTGATCCACGCAATCACAATGCTACTCACCTCGTAGAGGAAACACGTCTTTAAGACTGCTCTATCCGACGTACATTTCCACCCTTTTCGCGTCTATAAGAGTCGGCAAGTGAATGGCATGATCTAGGCGGTCCCGATGAAGGCTCCATCTTGGAAGCATAGTCGATGGTGTACATTGCACCCGCAGAAGCTCGTGCGCTGGGAACAACGAACACCAAAGTGAAATGTCAGGAGAAGCTGTGTGCTCTGCCAAGTCGTCTCTAAAATGATGCTTCCAACAAGTTAGCGACGACATCTCCATCGCCGATCCAGCTTGTCGGATCCCGGTTTTCACCCGGAGACAGCACCTCGAGGATGAGGGAGATGCCCAACTCCTCGAGGACACGTCCATGCTGGAAATGACACCAAAATGCACCGTCATCACTAGCACAAATTGAAATCGGGCAGGACTTTCATCCGGTGTGTCGCACATATATTCCTCCCACCCAACAGGTCTTGGTTTAGCTGATCAAAGCCACCCCGTTGCGGCCACGACAACTCATTAATGTCGCCGCACCGCCGAGGTCCAACTCTACTTCACTACAGTCGGCTGCCACATCGCCCTAGCATCCACATTGATGTGGCCAATCTCTAGAGATTCCCAAAACCTCCTCCCTAGAGACCGAGTCGCGCGCGCTGCCCACCATGCAACCCCTCTACCGGCCAAATCTATGGCTTGGGTTGTCAGATTTTGGCGAATGAGGTCGTTGTAGCTACCAAAAGGAGCCCATCGACTAGCAACCACCGTCCAACTGCACCTCCTCTAAACCACAATATATGTTGTCTCCGTGACATCGCGTCGCCATGCTCTCCACGCGCCGTCACATTGCTCGTTGCTGCCGCACAATCCTTACCTCAACATAGCCACGTCTGGCCTATGCCGCTACACCTCGTGACATAGAGGGAAACAGATGACCCCGCTGCCGACCCTCTAGATCCTACGAGGGGAGGAGGGCCATGAGGGGAGGTGCCATCAGCCCGCGTCTAGAGTTTTCTCCCAAGCTGCCGCGAGGGGGCAATGCGGAGAGCATATTAAGGTTCAAATATTCCTCCTCTTTCACATAAAACACCTTTTTTAGGATGGCCTATGAGTGAATTGAGACTTTTTTACGGGAGGCATGTAGCACGTGGCACCGACTCCTCTCTACCAGCGGTGATAAAATGTCTTGTTCTTTATTTGTGCGGTACGCCATCATGGCAATTGGATCCACGATGTAATTTGCCGGTGAAATCAACATACGGGAGTGGGAATGACCAAGGTCAAGGCTGGTCATAGTGGAGAGTAACTTAGACTAGTTTCGTGCGTATGACATTAGTTTATGTTAATATCTATGTACTGCAAAGTATCATATAAGTAGTATCATAAATTGCTCCATTTATTGATATCGTAGACTTATTTTATTTTGAGAAGGACCATGTGACGGTAACATAATACCGTCATCTCTTTCCTCATTTAGTACCATGCATGTCACCACTATGCCTTGCCGGCACAAGATTATGCCTAACGTTTGGAGAGAATTTAAAATAGTCAACAAACCGGAGATAATGCCGCTATGGAAAAATGGCCTCATGCTGGATGCAGCCACCCTTCAAGAGGTCGACCAGATGCAGGGAGACGCCCAAGTTCAACGACCCGCAACTACCTTTGCAACAAAAAATGAGGCTGCCTCGCCGCCGCTTGGACTTCGGCCAGCGACGTCATCCTACAATGGCGAGGAAGCATCACAGATGAGCGAGTGGTGAAGATCGGATCGCCGCCCATGTCACCCGTCGAGAAGATGGGGCGGGGCGTGGGGAGTGTTACACAAACCATCATTTTTTCCGACTAGGGTTAGCAAGGCATTTGCATTTTTCCAGATCGTAATCTTTTAGACTTGCCAGTTGCCACAGTGGGAATAACATAGATAGTAATATGCATTCTCATGGAATACCAACAAAGACACGAGGCAGGAACATGGGGCTTGATTCTCACCTGGAGCCAGCGAAGGGCACCGAGAACCATGGCAGGCTCAAGGCAATTGATGCAATCAATGTAGGGGTGGAAAAGCTATTACCATACAAAAATCGGTAGCATACACTTGCAAAACTGAGTGAACAAGCCACCGCCAGCATAGATGCATGATAAAAACATGACATAAATAATAAGTTCATTGATATTAATTCGCACTTTGCAGTTGGACTGCACTCACAACATAAGCAATTCCATTGCCACAAATTTGCATTGTAGCTGCTGATTCTCAATGTTTGTACTGGTACGAAAATGCGAACATCTAGCCTAGAAATACTGGTACGAAAACAACTACTAACCACCAGGCTAAGTTTATCCAACAGAGCAATCAATTGGTTCATCGAGCGTTTCATTTTGGGTAACACTTTGATCAAAATAACAGATGCTCATGTTCCTCTCCTTAGGTTGAGAGCCATCACCCTCCAAATCCCAAAAAACAGCGAGGCAAGTTCTCAGCAACCCATCCCAATTGAAAATATGCACACCTACAACCGGAAAGTCAGAAATCAGTCAAATACAACAGTGTCATTTCCATCTCGTAAGAAGAATCACACTGAGAGCATCACCCAGTAAATGTGGGTCCATAACCAACCCTGAACAGCCAAGTACGAATATAGAAGCAGAAGCAAGGGGAATGAACTGAAGAGGCTAACTTAAGCTAAGTAGAACTTTGTGTGCTCTCCTTCGACTAATACTGTGTCTACTTGTATGTGTGTGACATAGCTTCTTCAGCTAGGCAGTACTGAGAAAACATGGCAATGCCGATAAGATGTCAGTCAACTAGTTCGGCCACAATGCATCAATTCTGGAGAGATAAACAACTCGGGCTAAATGAACTGCAATCCCCAATATAATTTTCGTAGGTTTTTCCATTGAAGGTAAACAATACAGTTGAAATTTAATTAGTCACGTGCTGAAAGTCTGAAATCAGTAGGGAAGTGGGAGAAATAGCTAAAACAAGTTGCATAGAAAGTAACTTATAAGCGGTTCCTAATTTCATCTTCTAGGCTAACTTGGTAATTATGAACTGACCTGCTTCATAAAGAGAAGCATTTGGAACTAGATATTTAAACAACCAATTCAATGGTCGGACCGATGCGAACAAAGGTAAGAAATACTTTACCTTCTCCGCTGGCAACATTGGAAGCTCACACCATCAGTGGTCATTTTTATTGTAAGAACTTACTCTAATTATATAAACCTGCATTATAAGATAAATTGATTTTACCATTACTAGGCCTTACGAAAATCCTTTATTTTCATGTACAATTAAAGCAAGGCTACGGAAAGCTAATTTCTAAAGACTTTTTAAAATCTGCTTGAAATAGAAGAACTCTGTAGAACAATAATACTCTTTCCTACACTTGGTGTAAAATTCTGAAAGTCCAAACAGGCACGATCTGTCACTCTGAATAATTAGAGACAGTTCCTAGTTACAATTGTAGATATGCATGTGGCAGTGCACATTTATGTCTACAGCATGCAGAAACATAGATGTCTGACCGCAATTATGTCTAGTTATTATCTGGCCAGAACCAAACTTTTCCACAATCAAGGAACCACATATTTTACTCAAACAACTTCAAATCAGTGTGCGGATGCACAAAAACTCTGGACTCATACATTACTGAGAATAACTCCAATAACCCACATAGCAAGGAATTTGCAGAATCATAAGGCTGCATTTGGAATGCAAAAAGTACCACAGAAATTCGATACGAATTGAGTTATCCACTGTCGCTGGATATGATGCAGGGTTCCTTACAAATCCTTTGTTCCAATCATGCTATCAATAGCAACTGTTCTTTCCTGAAACACTCATCTAAAATGGTGTGCGGAGAAGAGGTTGAAACTCACCTTGAACTTTCTCCTCTCTATTAGCTGTAACACCAAGCAGTCACCGTCAGCCAGCTTGTGGTCAGCAGCAAAGGCTCTGCACCCGGTAAGCTGGTATTTATGCTGATGGTAGATTTTGTGGAACACGTCAAAATCGTTATTCACCTCATCGACCAAAACCATCGTCTCATCATGCGCCGGGAGATACTGCCGGAAGTGCGTCGGGATATACTGCCAGATAGCCCAAAAAATCAATCAACATAAAAATAGTTAATTACTACAGTACATGACTACAGACCAGAAGCGATTTTTTTTTTGGCATATCAGCTTAGTACCCCTGGTTGCAGATTCGTGGGACATGGGCTTGATGAAGGTGGGGTGGTCGGAGCCCAGCTGGCCCTTGAGCTCTTCGGCCATGGTGATTGCGTAGGCTCTCGCTTCGTCGGTCACACACAGTGTAATTGGTTTAGGTGATTCGGCCATTGCATAGCGATGTGCCCTTGCAGTATAATCAGGCTGCTTTGGGAGGCTGGCGATGCGGCCGGACCGCCGGATCGGGGCGTCCATCCTCGGATTCCGCGGCTTCAGCGGCTTGGTCTGCGGCACCAGGTAAACTGGTAGGGGTAAACAGCGAGACAACGGGTCAGAGAAGAAGACAGGACCTTTGGTCACGGAGGAAGATCGATCTGACCGGCATGGGCTTGGAGGCGGCCTCGCGGACGGCGGCGGCGAGGCTGTGCAGCCGCAGCTCATCCAGCTTGCGCTTGTTCTCCTCCATCTGCCTCCTGCGCTGCTCCTCGTACGAGTTGGTCGCCGCCATTCCTCACCGCCTTCCTTGGCTTTGTTAGGAAACCAACGTACGCACCACGTGCGGGTCCCACCCTTTCTTGGGATGGGGGTTTTCCCTCTAGATTGGTCCTCAACCCTAGCCCCTCTCTCTCTTATATATACCCATGTATTGTATTGAGAGAGACACACAATTGATAATAAAGATCAGTCCCGCCTATATCTCTGTGTCCTTTTACTTTTCGCATCTATGATTGTGCCGCGTGTACGACTCCTTCGACTACGCTCTCGCTGCACGCCCTTGGACCGGACTCGCCGGCAAAGGTTGTGCAACACGTTATCAGCACGAACTGCTCCGCCAACTGATCTGCATCGAGCCTTCATCAAGCAGACTCTCGTTGTTCATCGCGGAGGTATAATCCAGATCCGATCGCAACTACGGTTTTGCATCTATTTATATTTCCGTTCTTGCAATACGTTTTATACTACCTACGGTGTCGATTTCCCTCCCGAGAGTCGAGCTGACGAATACGTCGCCGACCAATGTCGATACTCTCGGATTCATGGGGATTTGATGACGCCACCGTAGGGAGTCGGTACGGAAGTGATCCTGATGATCACGGTACCGCCGCGGCGCACCGGTTGTGCGACGCGCCGTCTCGATTCCAGATGAACGGACGATGAAAATTGACATCCGAAGCGTTTTTCGTGTCAGCGTAAAAGACGTCGTCGGCTGACTACCGTAGAGCCGTTCGTCGTGTGTTGCATAGGTCGGCAAGCCGCCACGCAACACACCGAGCCTCGCACTACGTGGTGCCGCCGTCGCTCTTCCGCGCGAGAAGGTCCGGATGACCGTGCTCGCTGCGTACCCTGCTGGCCGTGCCACCTGAGCACGCACGCCCGAGGGGCGCCGCCGACTGCCGCCTGGCCCTGCTGGCCTCGCGCCGAGACCGTTGCCGCTGGAGCCCTGCTGGCCGTCTGCGCTCGCCGTGCTCGGCAGCGCTTTGACCGCGCCGCCCGCATCCGCGCCATGGCCGCGCCGACGCGCCGTCCGCGTTAGAACTCGAGGCCTAGTCGGCCGAGCCCCGCGACGTGCGAGGTCGCGCCGCCGGTCGCCACCCGTGCCGAGCCTGCGCTGGCGCGCTCACCGCGCCGCCTCCTGCCGCACCATGGTCGGCCGCGTGCAAGGGCGCCCCGCGCCTGGGACGCGTCGCGAACGCGCACGCCGGGCATGTCGCGCCTCGGCCGCCCCGCACGCGCGGACCTGCCGGCCTCCGCCGTCCCGCGCACCACTTGCCCCCCTGCGCCGCCCGGCCCCGCTGGCCGCCGGCGCGGCCGCCGTGCCGCCGCCGCCACCAACCTAGCGCTCTAGGAAACCTAGCGCTTCGTCCCCTGGGACGTTTCGTGGTGGGCCGGCCCACGAGGCGTCGAGGCAGTTGGGCCACATACGGACCAAGTTTGTCCTCTAAAAAAAAAAAAAAAAAAGAGGGGCAGAGGTACGGGATGGTTTTGGTTATGGGCCACAGCCCATTGTGGCCTATTTTCGGCCTGCTGCCGATCGGGCCGGACCGAATACGGCTACGCGCACATATTTTATAATTTAGCACCTGAACTTTTCAGAATTAGGTATAACTTTATTCCTGTTGAATAAATTTACCTGTAAGTCCCTGGACAAGTCTGGTTTTGCTGAAATTATTTTTTGTGCATAAAATAGTTTCGGAAGGTCAATTTTAGGGCCAATTTTTTCACGTTAGTGATGCGCTTAACATGTTTCCGTCATTATAATGCTTTGATTATATGTTTTCATTGCTAGAATTAATTGTTTAATTACTTTTAATCGCTCTGAAATCATTGTTAGCATGTTTTTAAATATTGGAACGTCATGTTAATGAACAATTGTATCTTCATCGCATTTATGCAATGGATTACCTGCTGTAATCGGGATTACCTGCTGTAATCTAAGATGATTTGCATAAACTGCAGATGGCCGGAATCGTCAACCGTGAGTTCACCGAGCTAGCCCAAAATGGGCTCAACTACCTGACGTGGGCATCGGACGTTGAGATCTTCCTCACGTCCAGGCTTTGCATTTTCTGTGTCACCACCTCTGCAGTACTCTGAAAAACGAGTACATGGCTAAGCGGAGTGCTTTGGACCTCTGGAATGCTCTTAAACAGCGTTTCGAGCGACTGAAGTACACTGTTCACCCGCGGGCAGAGGCGGAGTGGATGCGTCTGAGGTTTCAGAACTTCAAGACGGTGGGAGACTATAATTCGGCTTTGCACCGGATTTGCACCTCTCTTCGGATGTGTGGTGTCACTATCACCGACACCAGAAGATTGAGAAAACTCTCTCTACTTTCCACCCGATGTTGTACAGTCCTCGCGGAATTACCGCCAGGGGAAGTACACGCAGTATGCAGAGCTTGTGGACATACTCCAGGTGGAGGAGGCGCAGGATGAGCTCTTGCGAAAGAACTCTCTCGCGCAGCCACTTGGAGCGAGTTCCCGTCAGGAGGCCCATGCTAGCGCCTACAAGGCCCATGTGCCTCTCAAGAAGAAGAGAGGCAGGAAGGGCAAGAAGGCGCCTCACCCCCTCGCTAGGCTCAGCAGCATCAGCCAGGCAAGGGGGAGCAGAGGCCCTAGGAATGCTACCGGTGCGGCTCTACAGAACACTTCTCACGCCAGTGCCGTGCACCTAAGGACGTTGTGGAAACGTACAAGGCTAGTAAGAAGGTGCATGAATCGCACCTCGCCTCAGTACAGGGGGAGGCACCTCCGGCACCCATGGTGGCGCCCGAGATCCTCCCGTCGCCTCACCTCTGCCTATGGTTGCACCTGTAGTTGCGCCCATGGAGATAGCCCCTACGGTCTCAACGGACGTCGGCGTCTCTATGGAGGTCGATCACTTGGTGCTCCCTTTTGCACCTCGTGTAGGCACTGATGATGATCCGAGGAGCAGTTCGCTCAGTTGGACATTGAGTGTGAAGTGAACGCGCGTTCTCTATGCCGTCTAAGCTTCCACTGTTTAACTTATCATGATTCCTTAGGCTATTGAGATACATTTGGTTTGTAAGCTCTATAAAGCAAGCATATTCATTATTTCGACGCTTGAATGACATTTGATTATCGTTCATTAATTCCTCTATTTAAATATGATGGCATGTTATGTTCTCAGATATATGCATTTGTTTGTAATGTCGCTACTTCCTCGCTTCATTATTTTAATTACATGCAAATGTCTTAGAACACGTGTGGCACCCCAATGGAGTAAACATGTCTCGTGGAAAACGATACACAAATACCATCTTCAGGGAGATTATGTGCTTTGAGTGTGATAAAATTCTCGAGGTAGTGTTATGAAAATCGCCGGCTGCGATCCTTATATAGTTGGCTCCGGAGAGCCACTATGATACTACCCATGGGAACAACTTTGATCATTAACGATGCATTGTTGTACCCCGAGTCACTCGCACCCCCTTAAGTTTCAATGGTTTTCACGCTAATAGTCTCCAGCTGAGACCGGTGTTATGAACGGTATGGAATGCCTACTAATCACGGGCGCGATGAAAATGGTAAACATGTTCTTGGAAAATTTTCCTCCATTGGACACATGGCTATGCTACACGGTAATTGTAGCACTGCCTGTGTACACTACCTTCCGATGCTCTGAACTATTTTGCCTATGGCATGATAGATTAGGCCACTCAGTCTAAGTATGATGAGGAATATACAACTCAAACGGTCATAATGTTAAAGTGAAAACTTCCCAAATCCTGATGATTTCGTATGCTCCGCATACGCTACGGGGAAGTTAATCATTAGACCCCCCCCTTAAAGGTGAAGGATGAAATCCATCATAAGAGTTGTATTTCGCCAACCAGATGTTGGGGCAAGCTGTGTTACACGCTGCTAAACTCATTAACTTTAGACCGTTGGCCTACAACATCCATTCTCATGTGCAGCTTGCGCAGGGTCGGCACCGATAATTTCCCACCTTTATAGGTTCGGTTGCCAGGTGTATGTACCGATACCACCACCCCAGCGATCAGCAAAGGGCCCGCTCCGTAAGTCGGGGATATACGTTGGTTATGCGACTGTGTCCATAATCAGGTATTTGGACCCCATGACAAGTGAATGTCATACGGCCCGCTTCGCTGATTGCATTGACGAGGATCTCTTTCCGACTTTAGGGGGAGATAATCAACCCCTTGATGATAAAAGTCGAGAAATCACGTGCCAAGTCACGAGATCCACGCTCATGACCCACGCACTGCCGAGACAAATAAAGAAGTCCAAAAGAAATTGATTTGCATGCATTAGCGAATCAACTGCCTGATCACTTTAGTGACTTGTAAACTGTGACAAAGTCGCATATGCCTGCGCGCAATGCACCGGAAAGGGTTGAGATACCGAAGTTAACTATGGTACACCCGCTCCCGTCCAAAGGCCTAAAAGGACGGGAAATCCGGTTTCTCAACTCCTAAGTACTCGGGGACGCCTGAGGAAGAAGGATAAGAGAGATTTATCACAGACAGTCACCAAAGCCCCTAGTAAGAAAAAGGGGAGCCAATTGAGACCTGGCACAAGTACGGAAAGTCCTGTGCACGGGATTCCGGACTTGAACGTCCCTATTGAGGGAACATCCAGCGGAGATGTGAGTACACACATCGGCGCGAAAAAGCTAAAGGACCTCGCTCCTGTAATGGGAAATACGGTGGAGCAAGAGGTAGCGCCAGATGCGCCCCATGACGAAATGGCCATAAATTATATAAATAAGGGAGAGTCAAGGAACCGAGCAATGGCAATTGTCGACATTAACTTTGCTATAGAATTGCCTCAATCATAGATCCAGACCCTAGGCCTAACAATCCCGCTGATTGTAAAATAAGGTCGGATTGGAAAGATTGGCAGGAGGCAGTTACCTCACACATGAGGTGGATCGGTACAGAGCAAGGCTCGTCGCTCAAGGGTTCACTCAACGACATATGTCGATATTGAGGAAACTTACTCCCCAGTCATGGCTGGTATAACCTTTAGATACTTGATCTCGATGGCAGTAAATCTGGACTTAACAATGAAATTGTTGGATGTTGTCAATGCTTACCTATATGGTAACCTTGATTGGACTTTTACATGATGGTACCGGAAGGTATCCCCATTCCGAACCAAGAGAGCAAATCGGGTCTATACAGTGTTCTTCTTTGGAAGTCATTGTACGGACTTAAAGAGTCTGGTAGGCTGTGGTATAATCGCTTAAGCGATCTCCTTCATCAGAAGGGCTACACGAGCAACGAAGATGGATTCTGTATAATCTCGGTGTACGTGGACGATTTGAATATAATTGGTACACCTAGAGATATTGAGGAAGCAAGTTCCTACCTGATGTCGGAATTCGAGATGAAGGATTTGGGTAAAACCAAGTTCTGTCTGGTCTGCAACTTGAACATTCCCCTGCTGGGATTCTAGTGCACCAGTACACCCAGAAGGTGTTAGAGAGATTTGGATTTCATAAGGCATATCCTTCGAAGACCCCAATGATTGGGAGGTCTTTACAGCAAGATAAGGACCCTTCAGGCCTAAGGAAGAGGGGGAGGAAATTCTGGGACCGGAATTCCCCTACTTGAGTGTCCTTGGAGCACTCATGTACCTCGCGAATTGTACATGGCAGGACATCGCGTTCGCTGTCAATTTGCTTGCTAGGTACAGTTCTGAGCCTACCTAGATATTGGAAAGGCATCAAGGACGTCTTCCGATACCTGCAAGGGACCAAATATCTTTGGCTGTTTTATAGGAGGAATCAAGACCTATCATTGGTAGGCTATGCTGATGCAGGGTACCTGTCGGACCCGCACACTTCCAAGTCATAGATTGGATATGTTTTCCTTTGTGGTGGAACTGATGTTCCCTGGAAATCGTCTGAGCAAAGTCTTCTATCGACTTCGGCGAACCACTCTGAAATCATAGCACTATAAGAAGCATCACAAGAGTGTGCATGGCTTCGACGGATGATTCGCCACATTCAGCAGACGTGTGGGCTGAACACCGTACAAACCCCCACCATTATCTATGAAGATAATGTAGCTTGTGTTGCACAAGTGCAGTCAGGGCATGTGAAGAGTAATCTCATCAACCCCAAGTTTTTCTATGCGCATGAGCTGCAGAAGACGAACGAGGTAAGGATCTTGCATACTAAGTCGTGTGACAATCTCGCTGATATGTTCACTAAATCATTACCGGCATCATCTTTTGAGAGGTGTGTTCGTGGAATCGGTATGATGAGACTTAGAGATATGCCAGACTCCGGGGGAGATTCTTCACACCCCCATCTGAAAATCTTGATCCGGATGATCAAGTACTCAACCTGATGTTGAGTGGATTGTACTCTTTTTCCCTTATGTGAGTTTTCCCGATGTTTCTCACATTGAGGTTTTTGATGAGGCAATTCGTGCAACATAAGGAGACGTATGCTATGCGCTCTTTCTCCATATTTTTCCCACTGGGTTTTTCGGAGTTTTGAGACATAGACAATACGGGATGTCGGACCAAGGGGGAGTGTTAGGAAACCAACGTACGCACCACGTGCGGGTCCCACCCTTTCTTGGGTGGGGGTTTTCCCTCTAGATTGGTCCTCAACCCTAGCCCCTCTCCCTCTTATATATACCCATGTATTGTATTGAGAGAGACACACATTGATAATAAAGATCAGTCCCGCCTATATCTCTGTGTCCTTTTACTTTTCGCATCTGTGATTGTGCCGCGTGTACGACTCCTTCGACTACGCTCTCGCTGCACGCCCTTGGATCGGACTCGCCGGCAAAGGTTGTGCAACAGGCTTTACCCTTGTTTTTTTGGATGTTTCTGTTTCGAGTCGGGCGGCGGGATTCGAATTTGGGGAGAGACGGTAAAGCCGCGAACTGAGAACGCGCCGTCGTGAACTATTTCTTCGTGGGCTTGGGCCAGGCGCTTCCTGTCCATCGGCCCAGTCCAGTAACACGGCCCAGGCCCACGGAGCTCCCTCTTTGCACTGGTGACAGTGAAGACGGTTCGCCCAAGTCCAAGTGGATAACCATGCCGCTCGTCGTTGTCGTCCCCTCGGCGGCGCCGCTCCGGCGGCCGCAGCCCTTCCGCTCTCTGCACCCTCGTAGAAGCCTCGCCCTAACCAGAGCACGCTGCGCCCCTTCGCCACCAGAAGAGGCGCAGTCAGTGAAGCCGCCGAACCCGCGGCGGTACCCGAAGCAGTTCCCAGGCGAGGCGGTGGGCGTCGCTGAGGAGATGCGGTTCGTCGCCATGCGCCTCCGCAACCCTAAGCGAACTACTCTGAAAGGCAATACGAGGGATGAGGGGTCCGCGGAGGACGATGAATCGGAGGAGGAGGAGGATGACAGCCACGAGGTGAAGGAGGAGGAAGAGGAGGAGGACACCAGCGAGGTGGAGGAGGAGGACAACCGCGAAGTGGTGGAGGAAGACGGCGTGGTAATGGAGGGTGAGTGGATGCCCAGCATTGAAGGCTTCGTGAGGTACCTGGTGGACAGCAAGCTTGTCTTCGACACCGTCGAGCGGGTCGTAGCCGGCTCCACGGACGTCGCTTGTGAGTGTGATTTTCCTTCTCCATTCTTTTCTACGGTTCTGCTTCTTGCATGTTATGCTGTAACCAGTGCACAATTTTCTTCTCCAAAGATGCAATGTGATGCCTGCATTTACAATCTCGGCCCAGGAATGGGATTTGTAGTGGCATTGGTAGCATGTTAAGTACTTATTTGTGTTTAACTATCATGAATATGTCAGCACGGGCCTGAACTACTAATCATGCTCCCTCGTATGCGGAACACCTAGTAAATGATTAGAACTTGGAAGTATAGTTTATATATGACCTTCAAGGAACATTTAGTGCCTAATGTAGCTCATATAAGTAGCTTCTTACATCAGTAAGCAGAAACTGCAGATGATACCTGCATATTATTAATTTGTAATGTTCATTCAGATGTTTACTTCAGGAAAAGTGGGTTGGAACGTTCAGCTAGCATTGAAAAAGATCTGGAGTGGTTCAGAGAACAAGGAATTGAAATTCCAGAGCCGAGTACTCATGGATCAACATATGCAGCCTATCTATCTGAATTGGCTGGGAGCAATGCCCCGGCTTTCCTTTCACATTATTACAATATTTATTTTTCCCATACAACTGGAGGGTTGGAGATAGGTAAAAAGGTAACTCTCTTTCCATACCTGATTAAATATCAATGACCTTAGTTATGAAAATTCTTCCATCACCAGACCATTAGATTGAGTTTACCACTAATAAAAATAAAATAAAGATTTGATGCTTTGTATTTTATTTATTGTCTTACGCCACATCGTATTGTCACTTTTACACGGTAATAATTCGATATGGTGGCGCCAATATAACAGCCTGAAATTGATAGTACTACAGAGTACATCTCTTATTTCGGCTATTGAATTTTCAGTCCTGTTTAGCGATGTCAAGTTTATTTGGATGTTAATGTATTATACAAGATAGCTCTTTCACGAAATGCCAACTTTTTCACCTAGGAGGTAAGAGTTTTGGGCAGATCTGAGCCCATCTTACAGTAGGTGGGATTAAAAGAAATATGAGCACAAACCTCCTGGGACCTATTACCCATTATATTATAATTGGTACTGAAATTCCACCACCTTCAGTCTAGACTCCTGTATCAAAAGAAATAGACGGTCCATAACAGTTTCAAAGTGTCTTGCAATTTCTCTACACAAGATGTAATGGGGCCGTTCAAGAAATGTCCATAAATTTCCTGGTATAGAATGAAAATGGATCAAATACTTGCAGTGTACCTGCTCTGTTCTTTGTGAGATTGAGTGCATTTGTATCCAGTGGCGGAGCCAGCTCCCGGTGACCCAAGGCGCCTGCCCGGGCTCGTCCGGCGAGTGACAACTGATAATTACACTAATCACAGTAGTTAATACTAATGCATGGTGGGGCAATTGCTAGCAGCCGTCGCATGTACTCGCTTTGCCCAGGCTCCATTAGATGGCTGGCTCCGCCACTGTTTGTATCATGAACTTCTTGAGGGTAATGTATGTTCTGTGCAAGTATTTGTATTGGCCAAAAGCCCAAAACCCATCTCCATCATTGTACCATGCATTTCTGTAACTGAATTGTTCGGCTTAAGTAATTGTGCAGTTTGGTCTGGTATAATGCATGCTTTTCAGATAATGGAAGGGGACACCTCCCTAGCCTCTGCATATGTTACAAACTACAAATAACTGTACTTCAAGCAAATAATAAAAATAAACAGCACTCCAAGGATTATTTCAAACTCAAATATTATATAGCTTAGGCCTTCGTGCCTTAGTGTAATGTGTTAATTGGCAAATTTAGATATTTCTACTTAGTAGAGCTTCGGTCGCTCCACATGCTTACAGCATTATCATGTTATACTACTATACTGGCACCCGTTTCGTACTCCCACCATCTATACGTAAACGACATACATATTGCCCTTTAATCTTCATACATGCTATTCAGCACCCAGGGTGCATACATATGTTATTATGTATTTTACCAAAAAATCAACATAAAACGCAATATATGAGTCATAACAGCGTAAAAGCCACAAAATTATGTATTTTACCCCGGCAATTTCATTTAGCCCGGCAATTTCAGAAGCTATGAAAGGCTATAGCCGGGCTATAGCGGGGCTATGGCCTTATAGCCGTTTTGCTAAATAATGATAAAAATCAAAATCTGGGCAGCATATATTCGTATATATATATATATCAATAATTTACTGATTTATAACATATTAACATAGTCACATAAGAGATACAAATAAGATGTAGCTATGTCCACATATTACAACATTCAGTAGCAGCAATTCAGGACATTGTCCTGATGAAATATTACATAACCAACAAAATCAATTAGTATGTAGCAAAAGTAAGTTCAGATATAGTTCTGTCCACATATTATATGCCAACAACAGCATAGGGGTTGAGTTTGGCTCCAAAAAATATGGTCGACCGGAGAAATTTTGATCCAAAATTTTAGCAGCTAAGGGGCTAAATCAATTTAGCCGGGCTATTAGCGGCTATTATCACTTTAGCCTATGAAGACATAGCCATAGCGCGAAGCCTTTTGAAAGGCTATAGCCGGGCTATTTAAAACTTGTGTATGTCATATTTTTGTATGTCGCCTAAAGAAAAAGTTAACGCCATTTCTATATTTATTACGTTCTTTTTTACATCCAAGGTAAGAAATTGTTTACGTGTACGAACAAACGGGCCAAATAGTGTGTCCCACCTTTGTTGATATAGTCCATTGCTTATGATGAGTAATTCAATGTGGATTCTATGGTAGTGATTTTTGACCGTGTAGTTTGTTCTAAAGTATCGGGTAATCAGTAATCGTGTATATTTAAAGTTGTAATGAAGTATAATACTCCCTCCGTCCATAAAAGGATGTCTCAACTTTGTCCAAACATGTATGTATATACACATTAAAGTATGTCTAGATACATGCATGTTTGGATAAAGTTGTGACATCTTTTTATGGACGGAGGGAGTACATACACCATATATCACCTTAGTCAATAGTCATGTAGCGTTAGTCCGGTCCCGGGCCTGTACATAACCTTTTCTTCTATCAATGCCACGAGACACAAAAGTTCTGCGTTTTCTCGAGAAAAAAAAGATATGACCTTGCTTCATGCAGTTACAGCTCTGTAAGCGCATAATTGATACTTATCCTGGATCTATGAAAGCCTCTAAAGAATCATTTCTTCCATGTAACAGATCTGTGACAAAATTTTGGAAGGAAGAGTACTGGAGTTTTACAAATGGGATACTGATGCAGAACTCTTACTAAAAGATGCCAGGGAGAAACTTAATGAGCTTAGCAAGGTACACACCACACAACAATTCCTGATTTTGTGTAAGGTTGAAACTATTGTGGGCCTGTACGGTATATATATGCTTACTGATCTGATTAGTGCATCACTTGTGATGTGCAGCACTGGTCTCGGAAGGACAGGAACTTGTGCTTGAAAGAAGCTACGAAATGCTTCCAGTACATGGGGCGGATTGTGCGGTTAATCATATCATAAAGCTTCATGGATATCCAACCTATATCAATCTACAGGCATCGGTTGATTTTGAACCTGAAGACCAAGAAAAGCTAGAGAGATAGTGGTTAAAGGCTTAATGCAGTTTCATCTTAGAGAGGCCATCTTAGAGGCTTAATGCAGTTTTTAAGCTAGGGAGCTGATAGGCGAGCACTAGTAATAATTGAAGCTCAAATAGCAGGTGCGCACTGGGTCCTTTTTCGGCGTGCATTGTGGAGGCGCTTGTTTGAGTCAGCTGAGCAGCTTTGATCTGTGCAAAGTTGGAGACTCTCGGTGGTGCGAGCCACGCGATCATGCCGTCCACTCAATGATGCCATGCTTGCCTTGAAATGTATCGGCAACAAAATAGTATGCTAGTACAGGCCTGCAATACTGTGCCTCCTCATCTTGCTTGCCAGATCCCACAAGCGCTCCTGATATCGCATGGCTAACAACGATGTATTAGTGCTTGTTTAAGTTTGTGAACTCGATAGTGTACCAACCGCGTCAGCCTACATGGCAGTGTAGTTTGTGAACAACCTGTATCACCACAGGGTGGGGTGGTTCTTCTATTATGTGGTAGCAAGGAGTTAACAGACTGATTATTTGTCTGTGTTGTCTGATAGTATCAGTTTGTGCTGAAAGGTTATCCTTTCATGCTGATTCTGATGTTTAAGGACAACGCGGTAGCTACTACTCTAGCTGCTAATCAATGCTCTTTATTATGAACCGGGCCATGGCCCCCCAGCAGCTTCATTGCTCCAGAGCTTGTTGACCTGATTGGTCCCGCCATGTGGAAGTCCTGGTGTATGCTGCTCCTCTTCTGTGCTCCCAGTGGCAATTTGATGATGCGACCTGAATTTTCTTACCCAAGTTCCTGCTCTAGTATCAAAATTTCACACGACATAGTCAGTCTGCATCCCGCGAGGAACTGCTAGGGCAAATCAAATAGCCCGCATTTGTCATTTTTGAAAAAATTAGCTCCATGTAGCTCGGGCTCGTTTCTGAAAAAAAAAGTAAATGAAAGTATCAAGAAATCAGGGAAAAAAACGTGTACATAATGTTGAACTCTACCACTGTGCAAAATTTTAATACAAAATTCCTTGTATTTTAGCCTGGGAGAAAATGACAAATGCGTGGATCTGGATTCGGTGAACACGGCACACTCAAAACCTGAATTTATTGTCAGATTTATCATTTTTGGGTAGTCTACAATACGACGAATTTGTATTGCGATTTTGCACACAATAAAGTTTGATATTATCTAAATTTAGGAATTTTGTTTCAATTTTTTGAAACTTAAAATTGCTGATTATGAATTATTGAAAGAAAAATGGCTCCATTTGCAGTTTCTTATATACTCCCTCCGTTCCTACGGATGAGCGGAATGGAAGAGTGTTTTGAAACGGATAGAGTATTAGGATTAGTACCAGTACTATCTCATACACACATAATTTTTTCTTTAAGTTGCCTGAGTAACATTGGGCGATGGGCGATACAGATGAGCAGAATGGAAGAGTGTTTAGAAGTTATTATTTCATGTCACACACAATTATCTCGACCGTTAAATGAAATGTTGCTCTTTGAGGGGCCATGATGCGAAACATTTGAGCTCTGTTATGCTGCGAGAGTAAAATTCGTACTCGACCTGCATGGCTAGCTTGTAACCTAAACTATTCTTCATTAATGAGAATAAGCAAGACTTTTGCCTTAGCTATAAGAAAAAACAACGTGAGACAGACTATAAGAAATCGATTGAGACATCCACAGAAAATGGTAATAATAGTGAAAATAAAAGATATGCCCACTCCGCTGTGAATTGTTAAGTGTTTCTGATATATTAATATTAGACTTTCACACTATACTCATATAGATGAAATTCTACTGTCAAAAAAATATAGATGAAATTCAGAAAAAGTTAAAACATCTCATGATTCGGAAGGGAGGAGTACTAGTGAGTACGTACATTCTCCTCTAATTATTTGTTTAGTACATAAGTCCTTATCGCTTTATGCACATTTTGCTCTCCCTGCTTTCGGTTTCAGGAAATGGACGACGCCAGACTTTTATCTAGCGAAAAGGATGAATGATTCAACTTCGCAATTACGCAAAGTTGGGGAGAAAGCATCTCCAGGACGATGTTATCACCAGATATGCACCAACAATATTGTCTTATTTCCAGCTTTGAGCTGGCGGTGGTATAATATTAGCGGTTCTCTGTGGCGTGGCACCAATTAATTAGCAGCTTCATGTCATGTACTCATGTGGCCGACCAACCTATCCACACTCAGTGCTGCTCTCTTCCACACATGCATACTACAAAACGAAGATCGAACTCGTATTTGCACTTCCTTTGTCGTAGCCCCTCTAAACATTAGCTAGGGTTTTCAATGCGCGATAGGTGGGGAAATGGTGGTTCATACTCGATCAAAGCGGCGTTGGTGGTGTGTGTGCTGGCCACCGATGGAGTTAGCAGCGACACGAAAGGGCCTTCGAGTTGGAGCCACTAGCGTGAAATCGTGAATGATGGAGGCGCTCGAGGAGCACCAAACATGCCGCGTGTTTTGGATCGAGAGACTTTTTTTTTTTGAAGGGCACATTCCTGGATATATTACTCAAAGATCAAAGAAAATACAGGATACATCCAGAAACGGGGCAGCTGTCCCCAATTTATAAAAAGGACCCTAACTAAGATGAAAATTACAACTAGGTCCTCCAGTGCTTCTCTGCAGAGATCAATCCGCCGCCGCCGCTTGCACCTCCACCGACGAACCGCCGGAAGAGAAGAAGAATCGCAGCAGCTGAGTCGCCGGCATGGATCTATAGAGGAGTAAACCTCGTTGAGGTCGCCGCATCTTCCACCCAGCACGGACGCCGGGATCTTGCAGACGGCGAGATGACACATCGGCGGGAGCAACGCTCCGATCCAGGCCGACCATCGGGTCGGCGGCCGTTTCCAGCAAGCAAACCCGCATGAACGCACTTGCGGGAACAGCAAAAACAACAATATCTGCCGCCACCGGCCCAACCACTCCTCCATCTCCTTCCTCCTTCCACCTCGGAAGTAAGACAAGAAAACGAGAAGCAGAAAAAATCCGAGCTTCATTACCGAAGAGGCATCTCCTCCATCCTCAGGAGCTTGCGTAACTGCTTCATCTTCTCCACCGTTCACCAGGAATAGCTCGGAAACTCCGGCGACTCACCCCTCACAGCACCACCTCTGCAACCACGGAAGTGATAGAAGCATCGCTCCATCTCCTCGCCTCCATGGCCGGCCAGTAGGAGCTCCACTTGATCACCTCCGCAAGCAGAAAGGTAGTACCAGCAACCGAGCTTATTTAACGGAGACTCCGGCTCCGACACCTCCAACCTTCCGCCGCCCCATGCGACCATCGCCGGAGATTTCTTCGCCGCTAGCAACCAAGCGCTGCTCGGATGCGCCGGCCGCAAGCTCCAAACCGGCATAGCGCCAGACGCCATATAGGCAGACACTAAAACTAGACCTAGATCTACTATATACATAGTTCCGGCACCTCACCAGCACCGGCTCCGGCCAGCTATTCCGGCGGAGAGGCCAGATCGGCCCGGTAATCAGGAGTCGACTCTCAACTCTACTGTAGCAAGGCGAGAGCAGAGGAAGGGGAAAGTGAGCTCCCTGGATCGAGAGACTTCCCTGAGAAGCAAAACCTTTGCGGGAGAAAGAAGCTTCTGAAAGTGTGTCGGGTTTTTGGAGCTATCGTACCCTGTCCGAGGCACGCCGTTAGGCACCGGTGTCCTGGCCTCCACATGACAAAACGGCACGCGCATGATCCTGGCCTAACGCCATGGAATGGAAAGCGCTTTTAATTTGGTGATGCGCAAGTCGTTCTATTTAAGCTCGGAAAGGGTTTTGCTATCGATCGGCTTTTGGTTTTGACTTTCGATTACCGCGGCCAGGATTCAACGGCGTGATGCCAATATGTTAGGTGATTGACGTTTACGTACGGGCAAGCTAGGAACCACTACGATCTCGGTGGAGATGAGACTGGAATCGTGATCTCTTGTTAAATCCATTGATCTGGATTTGAATCCCACGTGAACAGGAGCAAGAAACGCATCCAGTAGTACGGAATGATGCGTTTGCATGTTCCACAAGAAAATAGGAGACAAGGTACGGTGTTGTTCTTTGCCAAAAAGGGTACGGTATTGCTGTTGATACACCTTATGAAGAGAAGAATGTGCCACAAGTGGAAGCGCGGGCTGGCTCGGGCTGGTACTGTGGGGCGGTGGTCCTGAAGATTCGAGCGAAAGCTTGTTCGGCTCTGTCGGCCCGCGGTGGCGGCATCCATGGGTGTCACCGTGGAGTCTCCTTCGACCTTTCCGGTCTCGGAGCAACCTATTCGGGTGAAAGTCTAGACCCGGTGGATCGGTCGAGGGGCGTCGTCGCTTTCCTAATTTTTATGAGCTGCCGCGTTGAAGACCTTGCTTCCATCCATGCTTCTCGGTGGGATGGGGGCACACGACTTCGCGGTTAGCAGGTGCCCGACGGGCGAACTGGTGGCTCCGCGTGGAGGTTTGTGTGGCAACAACAATGTTGATGTGCGTTGGTCTGGTTCGTCAATGGTTTTGTAGTCGATTCTGATCTGGCGTGTCGGAGTGTTTTCGTGTTGGTCTCCCTAGCTTGCGAAGACAAACCTGCTATGTTCTCAAATTTCTATCTTTTTGTTCAAAATAATCACGGGCCGGGCCACCCGACCGAGAAGATGGATAGCGCGAGGAAACCTGCGCGTGCTCGATTTTCCTTTTGACGGGCTCAGTTTCTTTTCAGCTAAAAAAGAAAAAACATTCTTTTCAGCTTCGACCGTACTGCTTCAGTTCCTCCAGCGTACAGAAAATGTACACCTCCCTGCTTTTGAACTGGATTTAATCTTGATAATCTTTCGGAAGGGCCCTGTAGAGAAAATGTACAACGAGGGTGACTTAGCGCCAAATGAAGCTGAGCTGATATATCTAGTAAGTAAAATAATCAGATACGGTGAATTCAAACCGTTAGATTGATCCGGAGGAGAGCCCAAAGCAACGGAAGACGACATGGTTGGACACGTTCATCAAACTCCACGCCCAAAACTGAAGGGACGTGTCTAGCCAACGGCCGTGCGTTGGGTTGCTAATCTGAACGGCCGTCCAAAACAGGCAAATTCCTGTCCTCCATGTGACCGAAAAGGGAAAGAGCAGAGCTCCACAGAGGGGCGGCACTCTTTCCTTCCACCGGCGAGCCGCCACGCGCTACAGACGGCGCCGCCCCCTCATTCCACAGGGGTCCGCCTCCACTCGGTGTCGTCGGGAGGGCCCCGCGTCCGCCAGCACCGTCGGGACGGGAGGGCGCCAGCTCCACCGCGCGCCGTTGAGAGGTCCCCAGCCTCCGATGCTGCGAGGATCTCGCTGAATGGCGCATCGACAGCTACGGGCAGAGGACAAGGTCGTCGGACACGACGGTGGTGGAGTTGAGCTGGGCCAAATCGCGTCACCTCCGGCTCCAAAGCCACATCGCCACCGTGCTGCACATAGTCTGCAAGCTCCGGCTGGCGCCGCCGGGATTGTCGGGATGGGACTCGTGTACCGCGCCGTCCCCGTCGCCGGGCGGTTGGGAGGCCGGTTTCGCCACTGCTGTTTACCTCAAGTTGGGCTGCTCCAGCCAGCCAATGTTGGGAATCAGAGGACGAGCGGGCAAGGATGGATCTGAGGATAGCATGGAGAGAGCAGCTTGTATTATACCTGAAGAAGACAGAGATCCAGCCCGGAGCAACGCGGAGCAAAAATGAGGTGAAAGGCTTCAGTCCATTGATTTCCGGGAGAGGATTTCCGGGAATGAAAGGTCAACGCGTGTGTGTTAACTTCAGTTAACTTTGCTTTTCTGTCTCGGTCATTTTTGCCTACAAGAAACAAGCAGGATCTTCTGTGCACAATTCATTTGAGAATTAACTAATATTGTTGTAAATTTGCTTACGATATTGTCGTGTTGCCTCATCACAAACCAGAGTTGCGTCTCCTTATAATTGTTTTTATTTATTGTAAAGTTGTGTATCGAGTCATCAAACATCAAACTTGTTTCGTCTCGTATTTGTTCTAAAGTAGACTACGGATATTGTCATGTTGCCCCATTGTACACCAAAAATGTTTCGCCTCAGATCGGATTTGCTTTTATCTGTTGTAATTTGCTTACCGATATTGTCGTGTTGCTTCATCGCACACCAAAATTGTTTTTTCCTTTACCAAAGTTGTCTACCGAAGTTGCCTACAGAAGATGCTCATCAAATTTTCCTATCAAAGTTGCCTACTGATATTGTCGTGTTGCTTCATCGCACACCAAAATTGTTTTTTCCTTTACCAAAGTTGTCTACCGAAGTTGCCTACAGAAGATGCTCATCAAATTTTCCTACCAAAGTTGCCTACTGATATTGTCGTGTTGCTTCATCGCACACCAAAATTGTTATGTCTCATACCGAATTTACTTTTATTTGTTGTAGAAATGCCTACCCATGTTGTCATGTTGTTTCATCGCACAGCAAAGTTGCTTTTCCTCGTATCAAATTTGTCCTTTTTTTTGTAAATTTGCCTATTGTTGTTGTCGTGTTGCTTCATCGCACACCAAAAATTGTGTGCCTCGCTTCAAATTTTGGTGTGTGTGGAGACAACTTCATAATAGTGGTAAACAATTTTGGTGTGTGATAAGACAACTTCACAACAGCCGTAAGCAACTTCACAACCGATAAAAGCAACGTTTGGTACAAGGCGAAACAACTTTGGTCTGTGTTTAGGCAACTAATAATAACGGTAAGCAACATTGGTGTGTGACGACGCAATTTCGAAACAACGGTAAGGAACTATGGCGTGCGATGAGGCAATTTTAAAACATTGGTAAGCAACTCCACGGCAATTAAAAACAACTTTGACATAAGATGAGACAATTTTAAAACATCGGTAAGCAACTCCACAGCAATTAAAAGCAACTTTGGTATGAGGCGAAGCAACTTTGGTGTGTGTTGGGGCAACTTCAGAACAACGATAAGCAACATTGGTGTGCGATGAAGCAACTTCAAAACAGCGATAAGCAACTCCACGAAAATTTAAAGCATATTTGTACGAGGCGAAACAATTTTGGTGTGCGTTGGGGCAGCTTAACAACAACGATACGCAACATTGGTGTGTGATGAGGCAATTTCAAAACATGGGTAAGAAATTTTTGTGTGCCATGGGGCAATTTCAAAACAGGGGTAGGCAACTCCACAACAATTAAACGCAACTTAGGCCCAAGGTCGAACAAATTTGGTGTGCGTTGAGACAACTTCGCACGCTAACAAGCAACTACATAGGGAGCAAGTATTGTAAGATTGTAGACAACAAATTGACAATATTGATCAACTCATATATGTTTTCGTCAATCACATATTAGTTGCCTAGTAAAACATATTAATTGCTCAAAATGCTCTAATTTGTTATCTAAAATCATTTAGCACTCGCTCGACTACGTCCTCTATTTGTTGCTCAATTATGATATTTTATTGCTTTTATTAGTTGCCTAGTAAAACATATTAATTGCTTAAAATGCTCTAATTTGTTGTCTAAATCATTTAGCACTTGCTCAATTACGTCCTCTATTTGTTGGTCAATTATGATATTTTAGGCAAAACATATTAGTTGCCTAGTAAAACATATTCAATTTTTTTGTTGGTAAAAGTAACTAATATACACGGTTAGGCAACAAAAATTGATAGAGTTAAGCAAGTAATATATGAGTAACCCCATAAATGAATTCGTATAATTGATCAACTATTGAAATATTTTAGGCAACAAATTGATAGAATTAAGCAACTAATATATGCAGGTAGGCAACAAAATGGTAGATTTGAGCAATTATGTATATTTATTTATTTTTCTTTTCCTCCCTTCCTCTTCTCTCCTCTCTTTCATTTCTTTCCTCCCATCTTTTGTTTGCCAAATAGGCAACAAAATTAATATTGCTGAGCAACTAATATACGAGTAACCTCATAAATGCATTGGTAAAGTTAGGCAACTAATTGATATAATTGGCACAAGAGGCCACCGTTCTGGAATAAAGCGCAAGGGCTTCATAGGTCTGTTGCATATATAACGAGAAGTGGAAGGATTGAAATGAAAAATGGCCAAAGAGATAAGATTCTCTCCAATCTTTCTCCGTCTTGTACTCTGGTTCGTGAGAAAAGCTTCTACAGCCCTCCGCCCTTCTGCTCTTGAGGATGGCGGTCGCGGCTACCATAGGTGGCCCCGTGGCCGGAGGTGGTTAACTCTGGCGGAGGAGGAGAAGCTCACCGGGTGCTAGCAGTATGATTCGGAGGCGGAAGTGCGAGCGGCGCGGGCACTCGGCGGCGGCCAGAGCAGCGGGACGCGAGGAACTCACGCGCTGGAGCCGATGGGAACTAGCCGGCGGCGCGACGCGGTGGAGTGGAGGCCGGCGACGGACGCTGGACGCGCGCCGGCGTCCAACGATGGGAGCGGGCGCGGACCTCGCCCTCGCGCCGGCGGCCGGAGGTGGTCCCACTGAGCTGTGGGGACCGCTTCCCGACCAGGTGGCACCTGGCGCACGAATCGTGACGGCAGCACTGGATCGAACGGCTCGCGCGCGGCCGTTGAGCTCGTCCGTTTGACGCACGCGCGTAAGGAAGCATTTAGGAAACTGAAGAGGAGGAGTACAGCTCAATCCGACCGACCGACGACACCCCTCCCAGCCAGCCCGACGCCGAGCTGAACTAAAATAGTGATGCCGTTTGCCCACGCGAGAGGCAACGACCGTCCGTACACGCCGCCGCAGGAGGTGGCGTAACTCGTACTTGTATTACTTGTACCTTATCTTCTGCACACGAGTTTGCTAGCACATACGAAACCGACGGCGTGAGAAAGTCAGCTTAGCCGATACTTACGCATTGATTTATCCCGATACTCTGTACTGTACGGTCGACGCGCATCATACTTACATAAAACACACACTCTTGGAGTTGGAGTTGGAGTTGGAGTTGTCTACCTCCATTTCCATCCCCACCCAAAAAAGGGTCTCCGGAAACGCCCAAATCACCAGCACGAGCCGAGCAGCAGGCAGCCTCCTCCTGCAAACGCGCAGTGACGCACGGGCTCATTGGCCCTTCCGCCCACGACCCCGACGCCGCTAGAGGAGGGAGCGTCCCGACCCGATATCCCGGCGGCGGCGGTGACGTCCGATTTAATGCGCCTGTGAGGCGTCGGCGGCGGACGAGCTGGCGGGTTACTTGAAGGAGGCCGGCCCCTGCCCTTGCGTGTAGGCGGTCCTGGTGGTCTCTTGACGACGCCATGGGGGGCTCCAAAGGGGAGGACAAGCCCGGCGACTGCGACGAATGGAGCTACCAGTTTGGAAACAGCAAGGTCAGATTTCAATTTGAAGCCCTTCCCACATCCTTCCTCCTCGACCCTCGTATGGGATTTTGGCCCAATGCGCCCGCTTTTCCTTCTGAATCGTGCCCTCTAGCTTCAGGCTCAGGCCCTTTGGGATTCTGGTTTGAGGAGGGCTTCATTTCGTTTCATTTCATTTGGGTGGCATTTCAGCTGCCTCTTCTGGTCCAGTGGCAAGGGAAGTGCCTGTGCGTTTGTTATTACCTACTGTAGTTAGTTATCGCCGGGCGTTGCGGTTTATCGAACCTTGAGACCTCTCGAACCTTCGATCCATGATATTAGGCACGTCGTTTTAATCCTTTTTTTTTCTTTTCATTTTACTACTTTCTTCTTAAAAATTATTTATCACCACTATTCCGTGCTCTAGCTATCTAACTCATGGTATTAGGTTAGCTCTTTTGTTTCAAGTTTACTTGATCCAAACGTTTCTGCCGGTGTACTACAATTTAGGAAGTCTCTTGTTTAATTTCCGAATTCATTGCCGGTGCGGTTGGCTTAACAATAGAGCCGTTTATTTCCTCATTCATAGTTACCAGCTACTACTTCGGATCTGAGTGACTACTCGTTTTTTTTTTTTGAAAACTGAGTGTCCTCATGCTGTTTCTCGTTTTCCACTTCTAAAATCTGTACCAGTAACTCTCTGCATTTTCTCAACAAAGTGAGTATCTGAAGACTAGAGTGAAAGTAACGCAGTTTTCAAGAGTAGTACTGTACTCCGTAATGAGTATCTGTACAACCTCATGTACCCGCTGTGGGTTTGGTTGCCTGTCTTGCGCGGCTTGGCTGACTTTGCGTGGCAAAGTTACAGCCTGACTTAGGCTATGTGAACCATCTGATCGGAGTTGGACACCCCAGATCAAAAACCAACTGTTCACACAACACTGTACAGGAAACACTGTTTGGCGAACACTGTAGACAGGTGCTGTAGCACCGCACTGTAGCGACAATCTGTGCCCTTCGTTCGCGATCAAGTGGCAGAAAATGAGCAAAGTCAGCGGCACTGTAGCTTTGTCATATCCCGTGGCCACTGACGATTGCCAGGACGTGAGATGGATACATAGCTGCTTGTGGAGAGCAACAACACCTTGAGAAGAAGAAGATTCAGAAGAGAGCAGGAGCAGGACAGAGGAAGGAGAAGCCGAGACTGGTTCAGTTCATTCTGTTCGATGCCTCCCATGGCTGTTGCTACTTGGTTATATGGCTGCCGAGTAGGGCCAGCAATCCACGTCCTGGAGGCCCAAGCCCATGTCGACCATGCCCAAAATAATACGCCTCCATGTGGGCATGACATTACCGCCCCCAAAAAACATTGCTTGTCCCCAAGCAATGGCCAGTGTAGGTTGCGACGAACTGGAGCTCCATCTTTTGCGCTGAAACTTTCTAGCTTGCACATAAACGGGCACAGCCACCTCGTGAATTGTGACAATTCCAGGATCCCACGGTCTCAATAGGGCAGCACATAATGTGGACTGAAGTAATCTCGAACTCAAGGCACTGCAGTGTATATCACCTGGATCCCATGACATTTGCACATACCTGCTCGACCACATAAGGAAGCCAAACTGGGCGGTATGCAGCTTGGACTGCTGGTTGGAGTGCAGTGCATAGCCATGACAAGGTATATACATCTCCATTAACATGATCCTTTTTTCAGCATTTTCCTCCCGTGAAAAGCTTGACCATACAATGAGCCTGGAACTTGTAAAGGTGTAATACCTGACAACAACATGTGCTGCCAAGGTATCCTCCATAATGTATGAATTGCTAGCCTTTAGTCCCTCATTCAGTTTTTGTCCTAGAAAAATAGATAAGTGGCCAGCTTCAGTGCCATACTTGTCCATCTTCACTTCTGTTGGCCATAAGCTAGTATAGTCCAGCAACACCTTGAAGTTTCTAATCATCCCAAATAATGTGTCGCCAAACATGTGAATGCACATACTACAGTTCACTTGCTGCCTTAGTTCCAGTTTGATGAAAATTGTGCCGTAAGGATCATCTGACATACCAACTCCCTGACTGAAGAATTTTTTGTTGCGAAGATTGTCTTGAAGCTCCTGATTGGATCTTTGTCTCAACCATGAAGACCAGCCACCTATATAACTTGTCTCGTCTGTACTTAGCTTTGATTCTTCCACAATATTAATCCACTCACCGGGATCCCACGGCAAGAAAAGTGTAGCAATATCACTGCCATGTATCTCCCTTGAGTGCAGCACTCTAGGATCACCAGGTACAGAGAGAGGGTCATTCGAAGAACCATACAATAGGTCTTCAGATTTGGCAATTGTGCTTCCAGGGCTAAATCCACGACACTGCAATGGTGACGACCGCTCTAACACCCAGCATTCTACCGATACAGTAACTATGCCCGGATCAAAGGTGTTCCGATTATACCAAGACACTGCCTCGTCAGACCTTGACACATCCTCGAAAAGCAATACATCAAATAGCTTATCTGCAGCCTTCCTGACTTGTTTCAGAAATAAAGATGAGCTTCCAACATGAGTGAGAACATCATGCGAGTTCTCCTTGGCCAATGGCTCAACCCAGGAGAGAACATGCGTCGAACAGCCTGTAGGCGTGTTCACGCCAGCCTCACCCATGTCTTGCAGCGTGTTGTTCCCAACCTCGATCGTAGTCGTAGCAGGAATATGTGTCGTGCCACTGGTTGGGAACGTGACCATAACATGGTTGCAGCCGACATTGACAGCCGAGCCAACTGTCGAACACGTGGTGAGCGTGCTGGAAGCGAGGATGGCGTCCGCGCGTGGAGCGCCAGCACCCCCGACCTGAACCACAGAGAAGAGAGAGGATGACGAGGGCTTCGTATGCTGCTCCAGTACTCGACCTGACATGAACGTCGACGTGGTCGCGGTGCTGGACGCGAGCGCCGCCGTCCTCTTCTTCAAATCCACCAACATCTTGTCTTGTCTGTCGGCAATACGACCCAACATCACGTGCAGCTGGTCCAATCTATCCTGGGTGGCGCTCATGGTCGCCTCCGTCGTCGTCGGGGGCACTCCCATTGTCGCAACAGTGGAACATGGGGTTCCCCTAGTACTGCCAAAGTGGGTCCACCCCATGTGGGCCCAAGATGAAGATGGACAAGACCAAGACTCAAGTCAAGCTGGCGGGTTCACCGTCAAGACGCACATGGCCAACGACGACTAAGGGCTCCGGTCCTGGGGACCTTCCGGGTCCCCGAATCAAGCGAGAAGGCCAGGAAGGACCCGAGAGCCCGAGTTCCCGGCAGGAGGCCAGGCTCCCTCCCGGGTACTTCCTACGTTCCTGTGGATAAGCACTCCACCTCACCACGGAAGACTTGGGAAGCAAGGCGAAGGCAGCGCGGGCGGGAAGCACGCCCGTGGTGGTGTCAGCTCCTGTCCACCCCAAGGCGGACGCTCCCACCTAACCCAGAGGAGACGCTAGGCTGAGGAGAGGCCACGTCTCCTCCTAAACTAGATGAGGAGGGTCCTTCGAAGGACCCTCATGCCCCTCACGTGACCCTGTGGCAACCCCTTAGCCTATAAAAGGAGGACCAAGGCACGGTAGGAAGGGGGAGGTCGAACCAAGGACGAACACAAGCTAGAACCAGAGCAAGACTAGACTAGGGCTGAAGGTAGAGAGGAAGGTGATCTCCTCCGGGTCAGGATCTGTCCTTCTTCTACCTCCAGCCAAAACCCTTCCGGGTACCCTGCCCGGGAGGTTCCATTGTAAGCCACACTATGAAGAACTCATCAATCCAGACATGCAGGAGTAGGGCTTTTAGCCTCCGGGCGGCCTGAACCTGGGTAGCTCCTTGTGTCCCTTTGGTTGCATGCTTTGATCGTGGAGAGAGAGCTTGATCTAGACTCCGCCCAAGAAGACGATTCTCAGCCTCCTTCGCGCCCCGTGCCGAACCTAAAAGGGGGTATCCTATACTCCCGGTGTCCGTGCAACGAGACACGACATCTGGCGCGCCAGGTAGGGGGCGCAAGTGCTGGATTCGTCTTCTTCTTCATCATCGTCAAGTTCATCGTCAAGTTCATCGTCAAGTCGTCGTCAAGTTCGGCGTCAAGCTTCAGTCCGTGTCAAGATCTGCTCCAGCGCCTTCGGACGGCGCTAGTTTCGGCTCTCGTGAAGAGAGATACCGAATCCGACATTCAAGATGACAAAGAAGAGAAAGGGAAAGGCAGCCTTCGAGTTCCTGCGGTATCCCGGCCTCGGTTTCGTTCTTGACGAATCCTCACCGGCACCTGCCGCTAAAGATCGCGCCTTTGGAGTCCACTTCGTCCTCCAGCCGCTTATGTCAGCTCTCTGGTCAGCACGGGAAGACCTGAGGAAGGTGCCACGAACATTGATGTCCCTCTTTCCCCATGGACGCATGGAGCGAAGGAGGAACTCTGTTCCGACGCGCCGACCACAGTGCCGCTTCCGGAGGAGGAAAACCTCGACCAAGACACAAAAAGCGAGCCTCGGCAAGAAGATCCTCTCATCTACGTGCCCCAAGAACTCCAGATTCCTCTGCGCAAAGACGGCCAGCCTGGAGTGTGGTGTATGTACCACAGATCTGACCGGCACAGTCTGGAAGATTGCCGACAATTCAACGACATCCAGATACGCCAGAAGAACGGTGATTGCTATTCGTGCGGGGAACCAGGGCACATCAGTCGAGATTGCCCCCTCAACAAGAAGTCCAAGAAAGCCAAGAAGAGTGCCACAGCTGGGGTTCCTCAGAAGGGAAGATCTTTTCGGACCTTTGCCAATGCATCCACCCAGACTGAAGAACTCCCGGAACTTGCTCACTACCGGCGCCCCCACAGATACAAAGCAGTCAAGGGCAAGCTGCAGCTAGCTGGGATCAAACCTTCATTTGCGGAGACGTGGCCCACGGAGAATGGGATCTCCGGGTCACATCGTCACGATTCAGCCTGGACCAAGTGGACCCCCTCAGAAGTACCGGATCGCTAAGTGGCTAGCATCAGGATCCCGCGAGTAAAGCAAGCTTCAGGGTCTCCGGACCGGCATGAGCCAGCCAGATTGTCGGGTCATCGAACAAGGAACATCCGGGTCAAGGAAACTAAGACAACCATGGGGTCTCCGGACCGGCGTCTCTGATACGCCAGCAAGCCGCCGGATCACCAGTTGGGTGGTCTCCGGGTAACTCGAGCAAGAAGCACGAATGGTCTCCGGACCGGCGCAAGCCAGCCAGTCATGCCCTTAGTCGGCATTGGAGGCTATCTCGGTTGGAAGCCTTGTCCCCGCCAAGAATTGCTGGGCAAGGCAGAATTATGTCTGAAACACGGCATAGAAGACCCGCCTTGGCGGCAGCGCGACAGAACGATTACCGAGGTAGCCGGAAGGGTCAAAACGCGAGCTAAGTATAAACGTGCTTGCATGGGCTTGTTCCCGGGTATATCAGTTTTATGTGCTTTGGCTAAGGCGAAAGTGGGCGTTCTCCTGGGGCAGCGCCTTCGCGATGACACTGTCAGTTTCCCTCGGGCAGTGGAATCGTGGGCTGAGGTCCGTGCGGTCAGGAAACGGTGGGTCCTTTGGGGGGTTGCGCCCTGTATCCGCACTTCAGATCAGTCTGAGTGCCCACGGCTGGTTAGCGCTCACACCTTTGGATCCTTCCCGAGAGCGTAAAGCCCCCACGAGTACGATAAAACTTATATACTTTGGGAAGAAGTTATTTACATTCAAAAGCATGAGTTCATAAGCCAGTTGGCAATATCAAAAGCATGGTTCACGGCCCCTGGTATTGTCCTTTTCAGGACTTCACAGGTTCACGGGTCATCCTCTCGGGAAAGGTGCTTCAAGATCTCCTCCACCTGGCGGGTCGCGTCTGGAGGAAGCGGCGTCCCGGGTTCAGGCGCCTCCAGCTCGGACAGCAAGGAGAGATGCGGATGTCGCTGGCGAAGCGCTGTGACGAATCGGGTCGTCACCTGCCTCACTGCCTGTTCCCCAGCAAGACGAGTGGCTCTGCTAACCTGCTCCTTAATGCCTTTGATAAGCAAGGCCACGTACTTCAAGAACCAGGGATACCCCCGAGGATGCACCCGCCTGCTGCGAGTCCTCGCGGTCCAAGGGTCGCCTGGGGATCCACGTCGCGCCTCTCCCCAGGGCCTTCCGCGCCGACAGCCTCCGCCTCGTCTGCGATGACCGGAGCCACCCCCTGGTCCTTGGGGCGGACTGGGGGCTCGGAGTTGCCTCCGTCGGAGGTATCGGTGGAGCTCGACGCTTCGACGTCCTCGCCTCTCCGGGGTCGCTTGCTTGGCCACTCCGGGGTCGGGCTCCTGTGCAAGAAATGAAAGTCAGAAGTCAGGACGGCGGCCGAAGAAAAACGACTCCGCTTTCAAAGACAAGATGCCATCAAAACTTACCGGCGGGCTCTCTTCGATCCGGAGAAGCTCCACCTCTTCTGCACCAAGTCGTCAAAGAGGTCGGGCAAGGACAGGCTCTCACCCCCTACTTCCATGTCAGCAAGGGGAGGAGGGATGGCCTCCGACACCTGATCGGACCCCTGCAACGACGGCGAACTCGGCGGCACAGGCTGCTCTGGGAGTTCGTCACCTGGCGGGTTTGTCGCCGCCCCGGAAGGAACGCCGGGGCCTCCGCGCCCGCAAGATACTCCTGGAGGAGTCACTTCGTCATCCGAAGTCCCAGGTTCTTCAGGGGAAACGTCCCCGTGGGCAAGACTTTGCTCCCTTGGCCTACCTCCTTGAAGACTGCGTGTTTTGGGTACTGGCGGGGGCTCGATCTTGGTAGTACCCGCCACCCCGTACTCATTGCACTCTGGCATCGAAGATCGGATACCGTCGGCGGCCGGATCTTCGAACAGCGGCAAGGTCTCGTCCTGAAACTCAAAGGGTACCCATGGCAATATGTAGCCCATGGACAGAGCCCAGGTGGTCTCTGTCAAGTGGAATCTAGATCGTGGAAGGCTGCTGCCCACCTGATTGAGTTCTGCTAGCGCTAAGTTGACGAGGGAATATCTCCCCGGCAACAGCACCAGAAACAATGCTTGTACGTCACACGTCAGTTGGGAACCCCAAGAGGAAGGTATGATGAGTGCAGCAGCAAGTTTTCCCTCAGTATGAAACCAAGGTTTAATCGAACCAGTAGGAAAACGAGGTTGCTTCGAAGGTGTTGGTGAAGGAGTGTAGTGCGGCGCAACACCAGGGATTCCGGTGCCAACGTGGAACCTGCACAACACAATCAAATTACTTTGCCCCAACTTAACAGTGAGTTTGTCAATCTCACTGGCTTGCTGAAAACAAAGGGTTAAACGTATCGTATGGAAGATGATGTTTGTTTGCATAAAACAGTAGAGAACAATGATTGCAGTAGATTGTATTTCAGATGTAAAAGAATGGACCGGGGTCCACAGTTCACTAGTGGTGTCTCTCCAATAAGATAACTAACATGCTGGGTAAACAAATTACAGCTGGGCAATTGACAATTGATAAGTGCATATAACATGCATGTGTGAGTTGTGGTGTCTACTATGAGATTCATTTGGGCATTACGACAAAGTACATAGACCGCTATCCAGCATGCATCTATGCCTAAATAGTCCACTTTCCGGTTAACATCCGTACCCTTACAGTATTAAGTTGCAAGCAACAGACAATTGCATTAAGTAATGTGCGTAATGTAAACAATACATTCATCCTTGAATAAAGCATTGCTGTTTTACCCCTAGTGGCAACAACACATATACAACCTTAGAACTTGCTGTCACTATCCCAGGTTAAATAGAGGTTGAACCCAACTATCATGCATAAATACCCCCTCTTGGAGTCACAAGTATTCACTTGGCCAAGGCTTCAACAAGTAACGGAGAGCATGCAAGATCACAAATGACATAGACATGATAATATAATATTCAGCTCCACATAGGTATCAATATAAGTCAGATCCCAGCAAACACAACATGTAGCATTACAATAAGATGATCTTGATCATGATAGGCAGCTCACAAGATCTAAACATGATGGCACAAGTGGAGAAGACAACCATCTAGCTACTGCTATGGACCCATAGTCCAAGGATGAACTACTCACGCATCACTCCGGAGGCGGGCATGGCGATGTAGAGCCCTCCGGTGATGATTCCCCTCTCCGGCAGGGTGCCGGGAAGAGCTTCAGAACCCCCCGAGTTAGGGTTGACGACGGCGGCAGCAGCGAATATGTTCTGGATGAAAGGCTCGGTGTTTTAGGGTTTTCACGTCTCGGGGAATAAATAGGCGAAGGGGCGATGTCGGCGGACCCCCGAGGGGCCCAAACCACCAGGCGGCGCGGTGGGGCCCACTGCCGCGCCGGCCTGTGGTTTGGCCACCTCGTGGCTCCCCTTCGTGTCTCCTTCGGACTCCGTGCACGTGTTGGAAAAATAGGGACTTGGCCTTTTGTTTCGTGCAATTCCGAGAATATTTCCAGAAGTAACTTTCTGAAACCAAAAACAGCAGAAAACAGGGAACTGGCATTGTGGCATCTTGTTAATAGGTTAGTCCCAGAAAATGCATAAAAGTGATATGAAGTGTATATAAAACATGTAGCAAATGGTATAATATAAGCATGGAACAGCAGAAATTATGGATACGTTGGAGACGTATCAAGTTCCCAGAGCGGGCGGCTCCGGAACTGCAGAGGGGCAATCCCCCTGTGAAGAAAGTCTGCCAAGATCATGGCACCCGTCACCCCCCTTGCGCGGAGCGCAGCCAACCTGTTGATGACTGGAGCCAGTGCTTCCCCTTGAGAGCTTCTCTCCTTCGAGTGTGCCAGTCGCTCCGCTGGATAATATGGAGTCGTCAGATGGGGATTGGTCCCGTCAGCTTCGACGAAATACCAGTTGTGCCTCCATTCCCCAACCGAGGCCTTGGTGAATGTTTCCGGGTACTGGTGCGCCGCGTCTCTCCGGAGGCAGAAAGAGACACCGCCAGCGATCCACTTGGACTTCCCCAGGCGTGGAACGAAGAAATGGCGGAACAGGGCCACCGAGGGCATGACACCCGCAAATGCCTCGCAGGCATAGGCAAAAGTAGCAAGCATCATCACGGCATTGGGGTGCAAGTGCAGCATATGCAATCCATAAGCCTCCAAGATTGCTGCGAAGAACTCGGAGAACGGAGGAAGAAGGCCGACGACGGAGAAATCGTGGAAAGTAATCACCTCCCCTTCTCGTTGAGGACCGCTCCCAGGGCGCACCACCACTCCCTCAACACCGCGGAAGCTCGCGGCCAGGGATTGGCGGACGCGTTGGATGTCCTTCTCTGACGCATACTCACTGGGAGAAAAGAGGGCCTGAGTCACCCTCATCGAGGGCGGCGCTTCGGCCAGGGAAGCCTCCATCGCCATCTTCTCGGCGGCGGATTGCGACATCTTCCTCACTCCCGTCCTATCTCGCTTAGGCGGCATGGGCTGGGGGCAAGAACAAGGAACGGCGGCGGCCAAGGCGGGAGGCGGCGATTGGCGAAGTCAGGGAGAAGGAGTCTCCTGGGCGACGATTTGGGGATTTCGGCGAATCTGGAGAGGTAACGGCTACAGTGGAAGCCAGTCGTGGCTTATAAGGCATCCCACACGTCACGTCGCGACCCTATTACTCCGACGGACGTGGGGATCGAGGGGGCGTGCCGATTTCTGCGCGTTTCGCCCGTTGGATTCCAGGATAAGCAAGGGGTCCGTATGAATCGCAACGTTCGCCGTGATTCAGTCAACAGGACCCCGGGGCTCGTCTCTACCTCGCCTCGGCGGGTCCCCAACGGAGCTGAGAAGACCAGGTACCCGTGACCCACTTTGACCTATCTTTAGGCCATGGCCCCGGCAGCTGAAGTAAGAGCCACCGGGACCATGCCCGGGGGCTACTGTCGCAACAGTGGAACATGGGGTTCCCCTAGTACTGCCAAAGTGGGTCCACCCCATGTGGGCCCAAGATGAAGATGGACAAGACCAAGACTCAAGTCAAGCTGGCGGGTTCACCGTCAAGACGCACATGGCCAACGACGACTAAGGGCTCCGGTCCTGGGGACCTTCCGGGTCCCCGAATCAAGCGAGAAGGCCAGGAAGGACCCGAGAGCCCGAGTTCCCGGCAGGAGGCCAGGCTCCCTCCCGGGTACTTCCTACGTTCCTGTGGATAAGCACTCCACCTCACCACGGAAGACTTGGGAAGCAAGGCGAAGACAGCGCGGGCGGGAAGCACGCCCCGTGGTGGTGTCAGCTCCTGTCCACCCCAAGGCGGACGCTCCCACCTAACCCAGAGGAGACGCTAGGCTGAGGAGAGGCCACGTCTCCTCCTAAACTAGATGAGGAGGGTCCTTCACCCCGAAGGACCCTCATGCCCCTCACGTGACCCTGTGGCAACCCCTTAGCCTATAAAAGGAGGACCAAGGCACGGTAGGAAGGGGGAGGTCGAACCAAGGACGAACACAAGCTAGAACCAGAGCAAGACTAGACTAGGGCTGCGAAGGTAGAGAGGAAGGTGATCTCCTCCGGGTCAGGATCTGTCCTTTTTCTACCTCCAGCCAAAACCCTTCCGGGTACCCTGCCCGGGAGGTTCCATTGTAAGACACACTATGAAGAACTCATCAATCCAGGCATGCAGGAGTAGGGCTTTTAGCCTCCGGGCGGCCTGAACCTGGGTAGCTCCTTGTGTCCCTTTGGTTGCATGCTTTGATCGTGGAGAGGAGAGCTTGATCTAGACTCCTAGACTCCGCCCAAGAAGACGATTCTCAGCCTCCTTCGCGCCCCGTGCCGAACCTAAAAGGGGTATCCTATACTCCCGGTGTCCGTGCAACGAGACACGACACCCATCTCCTCCAGAAATCAAATCGGACGGGTTTTTTTTTTGTGGGGATTTTTTGGAGATTTTGGTGGAGAATAACCTAGCTCTGATACCAACTGTCATATCCCGTGGCCACTGACGATTGCCAGGACGTGAGATGGATACATAGCTGCTTGTGGAGAGAAACAACACCTTGAGAAGAAGAAGATCCAGAAGAGAGCAGGAGCAGGACAGAGGAAGGAGAAGCCGAGACTGGTTCAGTTCATTCTGTTCGATGCCTCCCATGGCTGTTGCTACTTGGTTATATGGCTGCCGAGTAGGGCCAGCAATCCACGTCCTGGAGGCCCAAGCCCATGTCGACCATGCCCAAAATAATACGCCTCCATGTGGGCATGACAGCTTTGCTGCAGTTGCTTCATAAAGTCAGCAAATCCGAAGCCGCCTGTCTTATGTTCCGTTATTATTGCATAAGGAACGCCAACTTGAACAGTACGTCAGTACATGGGCCATTTAACCTCTTTCTAGGGGAACACAAGTGCCAAGTGGGTTAAGGACAAAGCTCAAGACCAGATAGCTTTTGACTTGTAACACATCGTGTTCTTTTTTTTCTGTACTAAGCCTGAATTGATGTTTCCGACATCATAATATTTGTTGATTGTAAATATGGACCTGATTATTCTGAAGGTACTTGGGCTGATCGGAAATTGTTTGCAGGACACACTGGTTTTGAAGGCTCCAAAGAAGTCGCCCCTCGCGCTGAGAATGGTTGTTTTCGCTATGACTATGATCTGCGGGGTGTTCATTTGCTCAATGTGTATGAAGCAGCTAGGAAGCGACAGCTGGTCACGGATAGTGAAGATCGAAGTCGCGGAACAGTGCAATAAGTCTTCGGTTCCACCTTCTGAGGTTCAGTTTGTGCATTATCCACAGCCACTAAATTACAGCAGGTGATATTTGTGCTGCCTTCTTTAGGCTATCTACACTTGGCTTGCGTAATGTCTGATTGTAGTTTTGTTTTGTAGGAAAGAATGCATGTGTACCCCTGCCCGGTACTTTGCAATTGTCTCATCTCAGCGATCTGGAAGTGGCTGGTTTGAAACCCTTCTTAACAGTCACATTAATGTTAGCTCTAATGGAGAAATTTTCTCGAATAAAGAAAGGAGGAATAACATTTCATCTATAACAAAGACAATGGATAAGGTGTATAATCTGGATTGGAATAGTAGTGCTTCCAAGAATGAGTGCACTGCTGCTGTTGGCTTCAAATGGATGCTTAATCAGGTGATTACTTGATCAGTTTTTTTTTTGCTCCATTCTGTTCTTCATTTTTCTTGTAGACATGATTGCTTTCTGTCAAAAGCAATGTATACGTGTTTCCTTAATTCCTTACAAAAGCTTGTGACTTAGATCATTGAAACATCGGTTCTCCTGTGTGGAACTCTGGATGAGGTCACACATGAATACACGATTTTTTTTTAAAGCAAGTGATATTTTAAGTTTAATTGATTGCAATTTAAATGCTGGTATCTTCAAAATGATTAAAGAGAGCATCAAATTTACTGATAGCATTTCAATTGTCTGTAAAACTGAGTCTGTTAATCTTCTGTAAGATACCAGTATTCTGGGAAATGGCGTATCTAGATCTGCCATACTACAACAAAGTAAAGTTGCTATTATCTGACATTTGTAAGTAGTGTGCAGTGTGCATTTATGAATTCTTATTATTTCTATTGGCAGCATACTACCGTGCACAGCATTTCTACCTTTCCTTCAAGACTTCAACATAATAGTTTAATTAGTGTTTTGGGTAGACACGTTAACTTGTGAGTCATGCACACAACTTAATTTTAAGCAGAATGAGCGTTCTTCTGACAATATATGTCCTCAGGGTCTTGTGGCACATCACGTGGATGTAGCTGATTACTTCAACCAAAGAGGAGTGTCTGCGATATTTTTGTTCAGAAGGAATCTCCTCCGTCAGATGGTATCGCAACTGGCAAACAATCATGACAGATACCTTAAGCAATTAAATGGAAAACATAAGGCCCATGTTCACACAAAAGATGAGGTAGCGCTTGATAACAAAACTTTCAGTTTTTGTGTCCAATTCTTTGCAGTCTCTGCATGAAGATGTATCTCTTCTATTTCGTAGGCGAATATACTTGCAGAATATAAGCCCAGGCTCAACACAACAACATTAATCGGGACACTGAAAAAGGCAGATGACTACACTTGTGCTGCTCTTGAAAACCTAAAGAGCACCCGCCACATTACATTGTACTATGAGGATCTTCTACAGAACAGAACAGTGAGTTACTCTTGATTAATTTGTTGTACTTCGGCGTGTAAATGGCTGCTGCTTCGTCTCAGCTTGCTTATGCGTGGTACATTGACTTGGTACTTGCAGAAGCTCGTTGATGTCCTGGATTTCCTTAAAGTGCCGACTAGGAAGCTTGTAAGCCGGCATGTGAAGATACACACAAAACCACTGTCTGATCAGATTGAAAACTGGGATGAAGTCTATAATGCTCTGAATGGTACCCAGTTTGAAAGCTTCTTGAATGCTGACTACAGAACATGACATTGTCCTGTCTGCACATTTCTTGCGTATATACTGGACTCGTGTGTTTCTTTCCCTTCCTTAAATAGCTGGCTTTGACGTGCCTGGCAAAAGTTTTGACTTGGGGAATTGCGGGTTTTGCACGGTGGCTCATGAGTTCTTTGATAGGTAGCACTAATTCTCTTACCTGTTTTTTCCCTATGTAACTGACACTCAAGCTTTTAGTTTCTTGCATCATAAGATGTCAGAGATGGATTATTTTGTACGATTTCCATTTGCACAGATGGATGTCTACAGCAGGTTCTAAGAACCGGCGATAAGTATGAGGGAGGTTTCAGACGGTCACGTTCTCTTTGGGATTCACACATTTCGTTGGGGTTCCCTTTGAATTAAAGAGAATTCGTCAAAACAACTGGTCAAAATAGCTACGTCTGCATATTGGTCAAAATATCTGTTAAATATTGATCTTGTCGGCCGACGGTGATGGAGATATGTGTCAAAAAGTTCAAAACGGAAATGCATGCAATATTGCTTTCGGTAGGCCACCTGTACTGATACATCGGTTATTTGGTTAAGTCGGTCTTATATTTAGAAGCCTAGGTTTCATACGAGCGGACTGGCAATGGAATTTTTTTATTTTTTGAAACACAGTACAACAGACGCTCTCATACGCGTATACACTCAAACGCACGCATGCACACACTACTCGTATGAGCACCTCTGAGAGACTAAGTCAGCGGATCAGGTTTCGAGATTGACGAAGTCACCATGGGCGCCTCGCTGTCGACGGGAATGTTGCCTCCCACTGAAGAATATTCCGCCTAAACGAGAAGCACCAACATCAAACGTAAGATTTGAACTTTGATGGGCTGGGGTGACAACCACCAGTGGCGGATCTAGGAATTGATCAACGGGGGTGCCAAGCTTAAAAAATTTGGTTCAAAAAGCATCATAAATTCAGCCTAATGTCTTATTCCAAAATAATACCAAATTACATATAGTTCTAATAAGATCTTATACCAATAAAAGATAACAAAAACAGCCACAATTACCAAATTTCAACCTTACACTACTCTTCTTGTTGTTGCTGCCATGAAAAGCTTGATAACATCATCATCCTTCACTTGCTTGAAGATCTCCTTCTCAATATATGTGACCAAGCAATCATTCAACAATTGGTCACCCATAGTAGTTCTCAGATTGGTCTTCACTATGTTCATCGCAGAAAATACTCTCTCAACACTTGCGATTGACACCGGCAAAAGCAACACCAATTTGAGAAGCAAATAAACCAACTACAGCTGAATTGGCGAGATCTGTTTGCTATTTCTCGGATGGCAACAATTGGAGACGGCCTCGCAGTCGGAGATGAAGAAGATGCATTTTTTTCCACCTTTGCTTCATGCTTCTGGAACAGAGACATTATGGCATTGCCTCTCTTCATATCTCAAAGTCTCAATCTCAATAATCTACACAAGAAATCAACACCAATTGTTGAATCAATACAAATATACACTGCAGGACAATCAGACGGAGATTCAGTTACTGCTAGCTCCTACTACCTGTCGAAGTGTGGATGTTGGTCTAACGGAGATGAAGATTGAAGATTGAAGAAGCTGCCTGTCGCCGGCTGGCCCGTCGATTGGTCACTGGATGGTGGACATTGGACGTCTGGACAGACCACCGGTCGCCTACCCGCCGCACACGGCACACCTGGCCGCGCCGTCGCCGTCGCAGGTCGCCGGCTCGCCGCGCACCAGGTCACCAGTCGCCGGCTCTCTCCGCTGCGGCGCTTGAAGGCTTGAAGCTTGGTCCGCCGCCGTGAGGTGAGTTTGCTCAGGTTACGGTCGATGCTGGCCTGGAGGCTGGACGGAGCGAGCGATTGAACCTGGTGAGATGTAAATGGGCTTGTTGGGCTGCGAGGATTAGATGGGCTGCTCTGCCTCTCAAGTTTGACCGCACAGTTTCATTAATTTCGCATTCTTTCACCTACTATACATGTATACGATCGATCTGATCGTCTGAATACTACTAGTTAAAAAAAAAATCTCCTAACCATCCTAGCACAAGAAAGATCTTTTTTTGCTGCCAAAGTTGACATACTTTGATTTTGTTTTATATTTGAGATATGTTTGAGATAGCTTCTAAGAACCGGTGATAAGTATGAGGGGGAGGTTTCAGACGGTGTCACGTTCTCTTATGGATTCACACATTTCGTTGGGTTCCCCTTCAATTAAAGGCAACTCGTCAAAACAACTGGTCAAAATAGCTACGTCTGCATATTGGTCAAAATATCTAGTAGTATTAAATATTGATCTTGTTGGTCGACATCCGTGATGGAGATATGTGTCAAAACGGGTATGCATGCTATATTGCTTTCGGTAGGCCACCTGTACTGATACATCGGTTATTCGGTTGAGTCGGTCTTATATTTAGAAGCCTAGGTTTCATACGAGCGGACTGGCAATGGAAAGATCTTTGTTGCCGCCAAAGTTGACATACCTTGATTTTGTTTTCTATTTGAGATAGCTCCTGAGCCAGGAATTATTTTGGAATACCTAGATAGATATTGTATATTTGGGATAGCTTACAACACGTCCCATCTTTGTATTCACTTCGAATTATCTAGCTTTGCTGAAATATCTAATACAATTTCAACTCAACAAAACACGTGGGCTAGTGCGCTACAGTTCTGACTGCATGTCTATATGCTTATTGGGCCTCGCCCGTTTTCTAGTCTCCATCCTTCTCTATTGTTCAGGCTTGATACTTTTTTTTGAGGGAAACAGCAGGACTCTGCTGTGAGCTTTATTAATCATCAACAATAGTTACATCGTTTATGAGATTGTTTAACAGAAAGCTAGGGGGAATCATCGTCCCAGATAGAAGAAGTTTTACTAAGAAAGCACTCTAGCTAGCTAATGAGCAGTTTTTTATTCGCATCCCTCGGACAATGCTGAAAAATAACATTTCCTATCTCCGTTGCCTGGTCTACACAATCTGCATAAATAGCTGCCGACCCAGTCCACCAAGAGTCCTGGCCTTTACAAGCATCGTTTGTTTCCCTTGAAATGAAGATGTTGGCACAACAACACCAACATGAATTACTGTTCCTGGAGTCACTATTAAAGATTCTTCTTTATTGGAACAGAGGCACTCGTAATGCCCAAGTAACAGGGTGAGTGGCCATACAACCGTAAGATTGTACGTGTTATACCAGAATTCCGCCATCGGAAGCCACTTATGCTTCGTCGGGCAGGAACTGATGAAGGAGCAGAGGTGTGTTTCCAGACACTGGTTTCGTCTGGCTGTCAATCTGTGAATGGTATGTCGTGCTCATGTGCACCTCCGTTTTTTATTGTCTGAACAAGTGTTGCCAAAAGTGACAGGTGAAAACACAAGCATACTCACAAACGAGATGCCTTGAAGTTCAAAACAAGATGCCCCTGTCCCAAACCAAGTGCTTGATCATGCGATCAGATTTTTGCACCAGGAGAAGCATCTTCAGCGTGATACTGTGAGCTGCATAGCCATCCCAATTTCCTGCAGCCACTCCGGGGTGCCAATAGTAATAACCAGAACCTCCCCAACATCAAGCGCAGGATGCCGCGACATGGTAAGCCACCTAGTTAGCATTGGCCGTTTTATACTCAGTGTTGTACTGTAATCCCAACGGTTTAGTGAGAGCCTTTTGTTGCCAAGGCATGGTGAGTCGTTGCTCATCCACGTGCGCGAGAGCCCTCTGATCAGTGAGAATGACAAAAGGGGACTGACACAAATACGCCCTCCAGCGATCAGCTGCCAACAAGATTGCTAAACATTCCTTTTCATAAGTGGATAAGCCCTGTAGCCGAGGTCCCAATGCTTTGCACAAATACGCCAATGGGCATTGGTTTTGCGTAAGGACCACACCCATTCTATGGTCCTTTGCATCTGTTTCAACCACAAACTACTTCTTGCAGTATGGAAGCCCAAAAACTAGTGCCATGAGCAACACATGCCTGAGCGACTTGAACGACTGCTGATGATCTTTCGTCCAGACGAAGAGCTCATTCGTTACAGAGATGACGACACAGATGAGGCCAAAGTTCTTGACAATTTTTCGATAGTACCTTGCCAAACCCACATTTACAAGCATCGCGCACAGTTTCTGGCGCAGGCCGCGACGCCTCAATGTTTTTGGGGTCTGTTGCAACACTAGCTGCAGAAATTATGTGACCGAGGTATTTCAGTTTGAGGCTGAGTGAACACACACTTAGACTCCACCACTTTGGGTTTATTTTTTCGCCAAAATCTGAAAGAGCGCGCGGAGATGCTCTTTGCACTAGTACAGAACGATACATCGGAAACGGGCCAAAACCCCCATAAAAAACGGAGAAACGGTCCGTGTCCCCCCCCCGTGGCTGATGTGAAGACCCTCATCGGGAACGGAGGCAAAAAACCGTCACCGATGAGGCCTGATTTTGGCTACGGTTGCCAACCAATCTCCGTTGCCGATGTATCGGGACATCAGTAACGGAGATTCTTTTTTTACTCGTTTGCATTGAGATTTCTACATAAGCCTACATCAGCAATACAGTTGTCACTTGACATTCAAAATCTCACAGCAGAAGCACAAAAATGCTAGCAAATCACTCATAACGTATATAACAATTGTCACTATTACATAGCATCAAAAGATAAGTTACACATGCCTCGCTAATCCTATCATTCTCATGCCTCCCTAAACTTAACTCTTATGGTACTCCACTCTTCTCCAGCTCCACCTTCTTCCTCAGCTCGCTGTCCGTTCCGAAGCCCCGAAAGACTCGAGTAACGATTTCATACTTCCCCAAATCACATCTGCAACCAAATTGTTACACACATCCAAAAAATAGATGGAGAAACTAAAAACAAAAAACCACACCGAGCTGGCAAGCCTCCGTAGCAAATTAATTTTGCCAAATTCTTCGTACTGAGGCTTGCTCCATCTTGGACAGTGTCACCGAAATAATTCACAACCTAATATAAAACCAATAGAACATTTCATAAGTTGGTAATACAAATCACAAATCAAAACATGCATAGTTGACCGAAATAATTCACAAAACCAATTGAACATTTCATGAGTTGGTAATACAAATCACAAATCAAAACAGAGCACAATTGACCAAAATTCACAATCTAATACAAAACCAATAGAATATTTCATGAGTTGGTAATACAAAATACATATCAAAACAGAGCATCTCTAGTTCATGATCTTGCCTATGCCGTGGGAGAATATGACAAATCAATACAGAGCATCTCTAGTTCACAATCTAATACCTCATCTTTTCTTCTCCGTTGACGGCGGCCTCACATCTCTGGGCACCTCCTCCTCCTCCTCCGTCGACGGCAGCCTCGCATCTCTGGGCACCTCCTCCTCCATCGACGGCGGCCTCGCATCTCTGGGCACCTCCTCCTCCGTCAACGGCGGTCTCCAGATCGGCCACCTCCCCCTCTTCCGTCGACTGCGGCCTCCAGGTCGGCCACCTCCTCCTCGTCGACGGCGGCCTTGCATCTCTGGGTGGTTCTGCCAGCAGATCCGCCGGAGGTGCTGCATCACCTCCTGATGAATGAGCTCCTCCAGATCGGCCTGGCCTAGAGGAGTCCGGACATCACCGGAGGAGGAGGGCGCCAAGTGGTCACGCTGCTGCAAGATCCTCAAGACGCGCTGCATCACCAGCGGAAACATGGCCGCCTCCAGATCGGCCTTGCCCTCATGAACGGCTGCCGCTAGATCGGTTCTGCCGCTAGAGCCATGGCCGCGATGGCTGAATCGAGAAGCGCCGGCAGAGGAAGCCATGAGAGAGTGAGGAGAGTTAAAAGCTATAATGTGCGGCGGCTAGGGTTGGAAGATAGACAATAAGAGAGTGAGAATGAGACTGATGTCTTGCTGTTTCGGCAGTGCATTTATAAGCACCGAATTATCAACGGACATTTTATATAACCGTTTCCATTGGATACTTATTAATAATAAGTTGCTGCATACAACCCTACTGCATACAAGTTCACAACTACTACATTCTACTGATTTTCATAGCTGCGTGCATACGAACCTACTACATTCTACTGATTTCCATAGCTGCATACGAATCTACTACATTGTATTTTCCATAGCTGCATACGAATCTACTACATTCTACTGATTTTCATTGCTGCATACAAGTTCACACCTAACAGCAGCACACAAACACACAAAATCATTCTAGCAATGCTCACAAGAACATTTAACTGAGCTATTTCTGTTCCTTTCTGCCGCTCCTTTCGCACAACAACAACATGGTTAGATTTAGTCGAAGTGTTTGTTGGGCTTCATGCCAAACCAGCTAGAGCAGCTGCAGTGTGCGGCTTCATCTCCATGTTCGCCTTCCTGACTATCAAACCTACATTTTCCAGCTCCGTAGCTTCCACTTCGACGCCATTAGCAAGCAGCATCTCAACATAATCTTCAATCCAAAAAAAAATCACAGCTCCCAGAATACTCTTCGCCCCTCCCTGTCAAATGGTAAATCGAATCCAGAGCCAAATCAGCATCACACATAGAATAGAAATCAATCAAAACTAATCGAAGCGTCGAACTAACCCTGTGATTTGGACACTTGAATTAGATCCGGCCTGGGTTCAGATCCGAACGCGACACTCGACGAATCGCGTTTTTACAGCGGCAGCAAATGCACTTCACAAGCGGCAGATCTGACCCGGCCCCGCGGCGCAGGAGGAGGACGCCATTGATCTCCCGACGAGCTCATGCTCTTGGCCATGGAGGACACGAGTGCGGATCAGAAGCAAGCTGGAGCAGAGGAACAAGGGCGAATCGACAGTCTTTTATAATATCCAAGATAGTCCTAAAAAAGGAATTTTATATAAGCAACCTCGCCAACGGTTGTATACAAATGTCCGATGCCATTGAAGTGCATATCGCACACGGAGTCACACGAACCTCCGTTACCAATATATTGGCAACAGTTAAAAATTCACAACCGTTGCCTATGAATGACGGGACGCGGGTTTTCTCACGCGGAAAGCTCGATTTTTCGTCGCCTAACTCGTGTCGTTTCCATAGAGGGGTATCCTATGTGTCGTTCTATACTAGTGTTGTATTCTTCCAATGTCCGGCTGTAGACACGGACACAACATCGAAGAAGTGGTGCAAATGTCGTGTTCATAGCATTCTAAAAAGTTGTTGGTTGACCTGTGCCATATCGCATAACTCTAAATTCGGCGCGCCCCTGGTGATGAGTCTGAAACGGTTTTGTGTTCCTCCCCTTCCGCCACGCAAATCTGATGATATCCTGATTGGAGATCCAAATTCGTGTGAACCATGATGCTCTTGACAACTCATCCGAGAGTTCATCGATGATAGAGAGGGGATAGTGATTCTTCACAGTAAAAGCATTCAGATAATGAAAACCGATACATGATCGCCAAGTAGAGTCTTTCTTCTGCACCAGCAGCACGGGTGAGGCGAACAGGCTAGTTTTTTTCCCGAGGAAGACGGGGGGGGGGGGGATCCCCACCGGTTATTATAACTCGAAATAAGTCCGGGGAGGCCAAGTACATGAATACACAGCAGAATAACAGGGGTTTGGGAGAGAGAAAATAAAACAGAAAAGCACAGACAGCTAGCCTATTACATGGTCAATCATACCGGACATAATGTGGTTCCTAACAGCCTCTAACCCATGTCGATCACAAGGAGGATACCGGTAGGCCCAGAGAAGGATGTCTTCCGCGCAGAACTGCAACACGGCATGAGGGGGCGCAGCACGGAGTTGAAAACCATGTCGTTCCTGGCTTTCCAGATTTGCCACAGCGTGGCGGCGATCCTGACGTGCCACAGCCGAACGTGGACGTCGATCGGGGCGGGGAGGTCCCAGGGGGAGGCGGCTGCATCAGTGGCGACGCTGAGGCAGCGCCAAATCTCAGAAGCGCGGTGGCAGTCGGAGAGGAGGTGGCGGCAAGTCTCCTAGGCACCACACGAAGCGCAAGCATCGGATGGAGCGCAGTTCTTGGCGAAAAGGTTGCTGCGGGAGCTCAATCTGTCAGCAGCGCCGAGGCACATGAAGATCTTGATTTTGGACGGGAGCCAAGTGCCCCAAGTGACAGCCAAGTCGCGCTCGGGATCACGCGGCGGCTCGAGCAATCTGTAGGCCTCGCGAGTAGAGAAAGCAGGCGATCCGGGGGCAGCCAAGGATCGAACGTCGGGGCTGAGGCAAAGAGAGGTGGAGTCAATGATGCTCTGGACAGCGACGAGCTCAGCCTCGGCAGCCGGGGTGAGGTTGGGCTGAAGGGCGAGACCAGAGTCGAGAACTAGGGAAACCGTGGCGTGGGGGCGAGTGGAGTGAGAGAACAAGGCGGGGAAGCGGATGTAGAGGGCCCCAAAGGTGGTCCAAGAGTCCATCCAGAAGGCGGTGGCGCGCCGTCACGAACGGACGAGAACAGGCTAGTGTTGAAACGAATGATTCCTTGCTGCAACATCTTTGCAACTTGTTTTTCATTCTCGCCCTTCTGCTCTGGAGTATGGATTGTACCGGTAGAGCCGTAGGTTAATTGGGCCAGATCCTGGCAGCAAAGGTGATCTTTTGATCGAAATCCCTTCACGGCCGTAAGCCCTGTGGTTCATCGAACCGAGAAGTTGAACTATCCAGTAATTCCTGAACTGGGGCAGGACATGTGGCTCGCTACACGTGATTCTTAACCTAGCCCACTGTATTTTCGGTATGGGGGCCCGTGATCCTCGATACACAATTTGAGAGGCGTCATTGAACTCATCGTTTTCTGGCCCTTTTTGTGTCATATATCCCACAGTTTTGGGGTTCCGAAACGATATTTAGGGCCCATGATCTTAGTATACAGTTCCAGGTGTCGTCAAAACTCGTCATTTTTGCGTTTTTGACACCTTTTGGGGGCTATAGGACACAGTTACGTTTTTTCTGTTCCGAGTGTCAAACTAGAATTTGGAACTTGATCTATACAACTCACTCCAGTTTTTCCAGCTGAATTTCCAGAAAAATCAGAATTCCGGCAGAACTTACTAATATCTATATGTTTTTTTTCCGAACATGAATTTCATATTGCGGACATCATTCATACCTTTCATGAATTAAAATACCTCCTTGACATTCTCTGAATATATACATCAGTCACTCATGCACTTGTTGTTAGGCATAATGATGAGCTAACTGGTTTAAAAAAAATAAACTGAACTGATGATATAACAGTTAGTTGGCACCTTTGGTTCAACCGAACTATATAAATAGTAATGCAGTTAATCATGTGTTTGATTTTGTACATATACGTTCTAATTAACAAATCTTTATGCTACTCTAGTTCGTCATAGAGAACAGACACGGAGAAAACCAATCTAAACCAAATTAACCAGTACGAATCTCTATGAAGAATACTAGCGCATGAAAAGTAGAGTTCAAGGCGACAGCAATACTGCCTATAAAACGAGAGAGTATATACATCGTGAAAAAACAATGGGACGAACACATTCGTGGTTCTTTTCTTTTCTTTTCAAGAGATAACGTACTGGGAAGTGAATTAAACCAATAGATCGGACTAGCTTAGGTTACTACTATGTACTGCAACTAGTTTAGACCAAGCAGCTTCCTCCCAACGCCACCATTGTTGGTGACGGCGTGGCCGGCGCCTGGGCTGTGCCCTGGCCCGGTCGGGCGGGCGTCCTCGAGGTTCCCAAGGGCGCCGCCACCTTGCCTTTGTTCGTCGTTGGCCATGAGATTGCCTCCGGTCATCATCTTCTCATTTGCAGCTTCTTCGGAAGAATGCAGCAGCAAGTGCCTCCTATGCATCGCCACAAGAGGTGTGCCTTGAGAACACATGACTTGGCTAGAGGAAAGAGTAATGAGAACAAGGAGGATGGCTACTTTGCTCATCTTAGTGAAGAACATGGTGTGTAAGTTGCTATCTCTGAGATGTCACAAGCTATACTCAAACACCCGGTTGTTCTTTGAAAGAAGATCAGAGCACTAGTGGCTAACTGGCTAAGATAAGTGTCTCTAGCTTGCTGTTGCTTTGAGCTCATCAACCACTCTCTCACCCTTTGCTATTTATAGCATAGTATAAAATAAATAACTTCAGGATATGTATATTTATAGGAGCTGGAGTACAATATACCAATACGAATATTTTGAATATGTGCATATAGGTACGGTTGTAGGACGAAAAGAACTGGGACAGCATGTCAATATACTATACCTTTTTTGTCGTGACGGCAATACTACTTAACCATAGATTCTCACCTTTTGCCGTGCAGGTGGATGCAAATTTATATCAAAAGTGCTCGATACATGCACTAGGTGTACTGCTGTAGCATGGGTGTTACCTTTCGAAGCCACTCTAAAGTATATATAAAGGATAGCTATATATGTACTCCATCGTTTCACAATATAAGATGTTTTATCATTCTTAACGGAATACTTGGTTCTCAGCCTATATTTCCAATCTTCGCCACAAGTATGAAGTATGTCAGCAACCTGTGGCTGTGCTGTTTGATTTACTAGCATAAGCGTGACATGCCACACTTCTTTACTATCCTCCACTCCTCCCTACCTGTTATAGCTACATATTTATTCCACATGTTGCCACATATTTGTGGCTTGCTTGTGTGATAGAGCCTGCTATGAACACCAAACATGCTCCCCATATACTTCAAAAATAACTATGAAATGCCGAAATATGAGAGATGTGATCATGTCGGACCGCTTAGCTAATGCGTCGGCAAACACATGACGAAAGCCAGACAACAGTTAGCTGGACTAACACTTACCGCTGAAAAACAAAAGATTGCCATTTAGGACGAACAGACTTTGGAATGTTACGATCAGTAGTTAATGAATTACATCATCTAGCTATTTTTATTGGGCTTTTAGTATACTACTTTGCAAAGTAGAACTAACAATGAATCCTTAAGTACGATACGCCATATATGCTTGTCGTTGAAATGCTTGTTGTCCAGGCCCCGCCAAATGCATGATTAGCATATATATTGAATAATTAGCGCAGACAAACCTGCCACGAGCACTGAGTTATTAGTATAGTACTTCAGATAAATTATCTCGTAGCATCCATACTGCATATATCTAGAGCATATATAAAGTTATAAACCGACACATTTTAATTTGACAAAAGCACATCTCAAGAGAAAATATAGTAGTGGCATTTGTAACCCCTTGCCAATGGAGTGTACATTTATAGGTTCAAATGGGAGAGGACAAAAATGAACACCACTAATCTGGTATCATAATCCACATTTTTTGACGTTGTCCTTGACGGATATTGCTACATAATTATCGCCGGGATATGCATGGAAGGATATTGCTAAATATCGTCACGATGTGGATTAAATTCCGAAAGTTGAACAGCCTAGCCAGAGTTACAAATATTTAGCTAGCGATGTATTAACTTAAGATAACAAAGGAAATATATTGTAATATAAAGATCAACTGACGATACAATTTTATCTTAGTAGTACAACACAAAGATTTACCTCATAGAATATGACCTAAGAAACTTATCTATCACGGACCATCCACTCGGTTAATTCAGACCCGTGGGGACGTAATTTTCTTTACGACGGCACCTTCTATCATCATCTCAGTCACCACTTATAAACCTCATTTCCTCCTCGACCATCTCTTTCATAGGATCAATTGTCTGGTAAGCTACAAGACTATCATGTTAGCATCGTCCCTTCATCTCTAATGCTCCCTGTTCGCTGCCCACGTCCTTGATTTCCACTTGTTTTGTTGTCAATGCCCCTACCCTTGCATTGAGTCGGAACCACAAGAGGTAGGGTTCGCCGCCGTGGTAGTCCTGGTCAGGCTAACCTTTGACATAACATGGGCTCCTTTACCGTTCCCTTTATTCAGGGTTGATGTAAGGTCGGGAGTTTTCAAAATTTAGTAAAATATTTTAGAATTTAACGGAAGCTCTAAAAAATAGATGAACTTCTTAAAGTTTTTGTTAAAAGCTTAAGCATTTGGCTGAAGTTTGTGAAATTGGGTTGAAAGTCCGTGAATTAAGAAAAGTCGACGTTGCTTTTACGTGAATGTTCTATTTTTTAGAAAAGGGGTCGCCCGAGCCTCTGCATCGATTGATGCATGCGGCTTTTATTGAATTTATTAAAGTTCAAGTCTTACAAAAGATTACATCATGGGTCACACAGGGTTGATACATGTATCAACCATCTAAAAAATAAGGACAACATGAAATGACACTGCGTCAACATGATATCCTGAGATCAAAATGCCAGTTGAACCGGTTGTACAAATTCCGTGCAACCAATTCCAGCTGGTTGCACCAATATCCAGAGCGCCTCGCTTTTCCGTTGAATGTAGGTAGACCACATACGGATCCAGTGAGTAGCCATTGGTATTATCTGCATAAAGAAGATGATTTTGCATTGTTAAAGATACAATCACGTGAATGTTCTATAAAATGGAAGTTAGGAGCTTTTATGAGTTGCGTGAAAGTTGTCGTAGCTCTAGGGGAGAAACAAGAGGCATATGTTCATCTTGAGGTTGCTGATATATTTACATCAACATGTAGCTTCAAATATTGTTATTTGTAAATAGAAGTATATCATGGCTTGTTTGGATCCGTGCGAACGATAGTACGCCGGCCCAGACGATCGTGGTGTCACGTGCATGCATGCGATGCAGTGCAGGTCACCCGAGAGTTGGAGGGCACGAGCACACGTCGTCTTGCTAAAATTCAAGTTTGTACTGGCATTTGTTGTATGAGACTATACTTAGTTAGCGTTGGTGTCTCATGGCTCACGGAAAGAGTTAGAGTCACCCCTTGGAATACATTATTTCATGATCGAGCACTTTGTAACAGTCTGCCAGGTATACCGCTAGCTAGTGCATGGAAGCTAGGCAGCTAGCTAGGCAATATTCTTAGTACATAGCATGTGGCACTACGGGAAAGACTCAAGACGCCGACAGCCAGGATCTACGCCGACGGCCAAATGTCGGGGCCGTCGGCATAGACCCCGACCAGGCCAGCCTAGATCTTTCCTTTTTTTTATATAGCTACGCCGACGGCATGCCGTCGGCCTAGCTTTTTTGTTTTCCTAGCTCTGTTTTTTTACTTACTCACCGTTTTGAGCATAACTTTTGCATTGGAACTCGGATTTCGATATTCTTTAGCTCGTTTCGAAGAGGAGAAGTAGATCTACATCATCATACACATTGTTCAAAGTATATTCTTCAAAAAAATTCCATGAGTAAGGACAAAAAATTCCATGTTCAAACTAGGGTTTCGCCGAAGAGGGGCTCCGGAGCGTCGGAATCCAACCAAAATTTAGGTGGTGCCATACCAAGTGGGTACAAGTGTGTTTTGGGTTGTAGATGTCATACCATGTGTGTCAGGATACATACCATGTGGGTATAAGCCTGGTTTTTCTCCAGCGGGGCTAGGTTTTCACCGGAGAGGGGTTCCGGAGCATCAGGATCCCACCACAAGTTAGGGGGTGCCATACCATGTGTGTACAAGTGTGTTTGGGTTTTGGATGGCAAAGATTGCACTCCGGGGTGTGACCTGCTTCACCGGCATCCACTTCTCTCTTGGGAGTTTCATGACTTATAGCCTGAAAGTCCAGGTCGGACAAACAAGAGAAAATCTTGTCAAGAGTTGGGTTATACTTTGTCTTGTGACTTTGCTACCCCATTTTTACGTCGGTACCGGATTTAGTCGTATAAGTCTGGTTTTTCTCCAGTGGGGCTAGGTTTTCACCGAAGAGGGGCTCCGGAGCGTCGGGATCCCACCACAAGCTAGGGGGTGCCATATCATGTGTGTACAAGTGTGCCATGGGTTTTTGGATGGCAAAGATTGCACTCCGGGTTGTGACCTGCTTCACATGCACTTATAGCGTGATAGTCCCCGATTGGACAAGTCGGAGGGAAACTTGTCAATAGTTGGGTTATGGATGATATGAATGTCATATTTGGATTTCTCTCATTTTTCTAATCGATTTAGACATATTATTTGTCAAATTTCAATTTACGGATTTGTAGATATGAATTATTCAATATTAAATGGAAAAAAGCAAATAAGTTAATTATTATTTGAATTCAAGAATATTTTAATTCAAGATTATTATTGATTCATTTATTTTTATTTAAATAATTATTTGGATTCATAAAATAAAGATGTGTGACATCATAGTCCATAGGTTAATAGGATTGATAGGATACTATTGTCAGTAAAACATCTGTTGTTTCTAGGTACCTCATAGGGAAGCAACTAAGAAGTTAAGCATGCTGGGGCTAGAGTAGTCTGAGGATGGGTGACCTGTGAGGAAGTGTTAGTAGAACCGAGTAATTAAGATTGAAATTAAGAATGCTTAGAGATAAATGTGTCTCTAGTGCGATTAAGTGGTTAAACAATTCAAAAAAAAATTGGAAAAAATTCTGCCAATTCATAGGTGACGGCTTTTCTACGGCGACGGCAGCTAGGCTACACTGACGGCCTACCCCTACGCTGACGGTTTTCGGCCTTTCCCCGACGGCAGGGGGCCGTCGGCGTCTTGGCTGTTTCCCGTAGTGTGGATTCAAGTGCCAGACGTACTCAACTCGTCCTGTCGGGCAGTGTGTATTACTACCTCCGTTTCTAAATGTAAGTGTTTTTAGACTTTTCTAGTTTTTTCTTAGGAACGTTTTTAACCTAATATCTTGTGTCCCCTGTGTTGATCTTGTTTTTCTACGTGTAGATTCTGTTATAAGCGATAGACAAATAAACGACGAAGAAAAACAATTACAATTTAGTATGTAGATTCTGTTATAAGCTATAGAAAAATAAACGACAAAGAAAAACAAGATCAACACATGGGACACAAGATATTAACATGGAAAACCTTACAAGGAGGAAGAGAAAAAACTACGGACGCCAGCCGGCAAATCTTCACTACGATCGGATTAGGTTACAAACGTCAAGGATTTACAACTTGCAACTTATCCCAAACCGGCGGGTTACAATAGGTATATATAACGTTCTTGAGATATATCTAAAATGTCTTATATTATGGAACGGAGGGAGTAGTAATTTACATTGAACTTTGTGCCTAATTTTAATCATGAATTTGACTAACAGACTGTAAGTTATTTGCCAATAATAATTCCATTGAGAATTTTCTCAAATGCGAATTTAATGGTATATTTTTTTGGTATATACCTTAGTCAAAGTTATACTCAAATTCTGAGAAGGCCTTACAAACCCGGACTTAGGGAATCTGGGTGTACTGAGTAGGCACTAAGCGGTAATGCTTGCTCCAAAACGTTAACAGTAACATACATTTAATTGGACAAGCTGTCTTGATCACATGGCCAGCACATAAATTTTTACCCCAAAATAGAGCTCGGCACATGAAGAAGGAGGAAGGCCAGCTAGGCGGCCGGAGGTAGGATATTCTATGCTTGATCCCCTACCGATGCTTAAAGCCTTAAACAATGAGTTCCCGCACGGAGGGAGATTGATACAACTTTGCGCCAACATGTAAAAGTTAAATTAAAGCTAGTAACATGCATGCTTTATGCTAGCTGGGCGCGTACGTGTGATATAAAAAAGAGCTAAAACATATTTAGAGCTAATTAAGCAGTGTTCATATAAAAAAGTTGATTTTCTCAATTTTAATAAGAAAAAGTATGCCACTTGACATTTACATGTCGGTATGGCTAGCAGCCTGGCACCCTAGCTAGCTTAGGGTACAATGCCATGGAAAAAAATGCACTTAACTTTTCGAAAGGATAAGCAAAGGAAAACACGAAACATTTTATTGTTTATATGATGGAGCACTGAACAAACACATTATGTTATCATCCGGAGTTCAGATAATGTAATGCATGCCAGGCGGCCGGTAGGTATCATGCATCTAAGTTATGCTTGGGAGTTGGTTGCTACAAACTTAATTACATCTTGAAATTTGCAGGATCATGCACCATATATAGTGATCATACTTTTCTTGATATAATTTGTGACCCCCTTGATCTTTTTCAAAGGAAGCATGATAGCTCTATTGAGTAACTGAAGACGGAGGGTTAGAAACACCAAGACACAAAGAAGGAAAAAAGAGACAGAAAAGAAAAACTTTAGATGGGTGGGTAGCAAGGACAATTAAGCCTTAGATGGGTTTTATCAAACAAGCTGATTTTGAGTCCGGATAAATGCTAATAATATGTTTGGGGGGGGGACATCTACTCACAATTAAATAAAATTACTCGTCTCTCTAAAAAAGAGAGGAAAATTACGTAACATCTAGCATTCAAGAATTCTGAATGTCACCTGGTCAATGCTTGGGGACATCAATACCAAATTCTTCCATCTCAAAGCTAATGCTCGTCTGAAAAAAACCACGTCCAGTTTTTGCAAAAGGACCATAGTCATTCCATCTTCAAGGAAGACAAACAGGCGGAAATTCTTAACCACTTTTGGGCTCCCCACAACTTTGGCTAGTTTCTTCTGAGATAATTAGAAGATTGATCACTGAACTTGAAATAGATGAGTAATTTGGTCACCAACTTCTGAGTATGAGCCAAGATGTCACTTTGAACCATTTTATGAATATAAACCGGTCACAATTCTGAAGTGGCCCGCGACTGGACAGTTGACTGGAGACTTTGACCTTGTTTTTTCGTGAAGGATGGAAGCGTCGACGGAAAGGTCTCTGGCGACTGGGCAGTTGACGGGAGATTTTGGCCCCCTCATTTTGGGGTGTGTGATGTTATAGTAACATAATATAGTACCACAAGGCTCTCTTTCCTTATTTAATGACATGACATGTCAACAAAATGCCTATATGACATTCCATGTGGTTTGCATGTTACTACCTAAGTTTTTCCCATTGTGGGTAGTAATGTGACCTCATAAACCGGTCAACAAAAAGTACAAATAGCCTTATGCATTCTATTACCACGCCACCAGCTACCCTAGTTGAAGATAGTTTGAGCGGCCGCCACAACCGAGTGCATTCAAAAAAGTCCTTATTTGCTCCACCGGCATGAGTAAAAACCACATGTTGATCCTATACATTGCCTTGTTGATAACTTGTAAAAGACGAGCAACTCCAATCTAGTTAAAAATAACATCATTACGTCAATTCCAAATTGAACAAAGCAAAGCACAAACACCATGCTAATCCGTACTTTTCTATTCTTATCAATCTCATTCAAATATATACCAAATATATTAGCAACATTAGTGGGTGGAGAAATATTAAACGCTCTCCAAATTAACCGTGCGAAGAAATAAAATATAAAAAATGTTCTACAGACTCTTTTGAGTCACAAAAGACACATTTTGTACATCGTTTCACCGCCTCTTGGCAATATTACCTTTTATAGTAACATTTTCTAATGAAGGAACCACATATTTTTTTAATCTTTAAAAGGACTTCCAATTTCCACAAGTATTTATGTAGCATGTCCATTCATAAGGTCCACATACCGAAAATCTGTCTGTGGGTGTGAGGTCCACATACACAAGTATTTATGTCGGCTGGAGATTCTGATTTTGCCTCACTTTCTCACAAGGAGTATATAGGATTATCTTTTTCGTTTAGGCGTTCACACCATTATACTCTGCTCCGAACTAAATGACTTGCTAGGCGCTATATATAGTTTACGTTGATTTGATGATGGAACCGCGTCCGTAGGCAAACTGTGTACACCATACCTGCAATGCATGTACGTATGTGTACGGAACAGCGTGCATTTGCTAACCCATACATCATATCGTGGTTACATCGGCACTACACCATATTATATAGACGCAAGACGATAACATCATAACAGCACAAAATGATGCAAGAGATATCAAACCCAATTGAAAGGAACAGCACAATTTTTTCCTTAATTTAATTTCCTCCATTAATTACACTGTGGTTGGAAAACAAGCAAATAAGCACACCTGGAGCTCAAACTGAACATGACAAACGCTGAATGAATGAATTAAAAACTAACCACCAACAAAAGCGTGTATAAATACATCATGGGTCGATGAAACTCATCACTGATCATCAGCAACGAGCACCTGCAAGCAGCCTCCTACCAAGCTTGTTGTTGACGAATGCATGGCCTATACCTGGGCTGTGGCCCGGGTTCGAGGGGCGAACGTCGTCGGTCACCCCAGCAAAGCCGCCGCCATCTGTAGGAGTGATCGTGCGGTCGACCATTCCTTGCGTCCGAGTTGTGCCGTGAGAAAACATGAATTGAGAGGAAAAGATTAACACAGAGAGGAGAACAACTTTGCTGATATTGTTCATGCTCATGGCCATTTTTCACTAGAAGAAATGACAAGGAGCCAAGAGCTAGCGAGCTGAGACGAACTTCAGAGAGCTGGCCAAAGACTTCAATTTTGTTAGCCAGCTATTGATCGATGGATGCAACCCTTACTGTGCTCGGTGCATCTATTTATAGGAGACTAGATACCTACCACACGATCTAATACATTGGGATATTCATGCTAGTACATAATATGCATGTGGGGGCACACCACAATATGCGAGTTGCAGTTACACTGTCCTTCACATGGAGGAGGATTAGATAAAAGGAATTTTATTCAAATGTATTGACAATTAATACTCTCTTCTTTAATTAGAATATAGATGTCCTTAAACTTATCTAAATTTTCTTTTTATTCTGCACCTTCAGTGTGATATCTCTATGCTCACCTCTTTTCATTCTACACTGATTACGAAAATGTGTTACGTTTAGTTGTCACATGGATCAAAGTTTGCAAATTTCACCAGATTCATAAATAAATTAATTACAATGGTAGTCACATGGACCAGTATTGGTACTACCCGACTCTTTGATACAAGAGAAGTTGGAAGGTAATTTGTGCGATTTCAATCCTGAAGACTTTTCTCTACAAAGCTTGTTGATTTGTAGGATAAACATTACCATTTTCCTCGCAAAAAAGGAAATATTAGGATTTGACATTCCTACCACTTTGCACTAAGTTTTGAAGGGAATTTTCGTATTCTCCCACCCTTTCGGATAAAATCCTATAAGTGATGAGTTTCCCTGGTTTCTATGAGAGGAGATTTCTGACTCTCGGCTTCGAGTGATCACTTTAATTGATTTTTTTAAAAAAATCATATTTAAAAGTTTTAAAAATTCTGAAGAAAAAAATCTTGCATGATGTATCCTACAAACTTGTTTCAATTCAAAATATTTTACATCTTGACCTCCCAAAAATGTTTTTTGAATTTTGTAAACAGAGAGATCATTGCAACCACATCCAGGATTTTTTTTTCATTTTTTAGGAAAACATGTATTTTTTTATTTTTTAACTGAAGAGATCATTGTAACTCGGGAGCTAAAGTGACTTTTAGGTTTTCGATATGGTATGATCAAACACTGGAGTATTTGATCCGAATTACTATCGTCTATTGCGTTGAAGAGGGCATAAGCATTTGGTGTTGGTAGACTTTGTTGTAAAGTTGTTCTAAAACGATGCAATAAAAAATGGTCTATTACAGTTTTGTAAGGCAAAGAGGCCCTACGTACGTAAAGTCCTTCGGGTTGTTGAGCTGTGTATGGTATACATGGCGACATATAGAGCCATAGAGGAGAATCAAGTTGGTATACATGGCGACATATAGAGCCATAGAGGAGAATCAAGTTGGGCGTGACGGCTGAACAGAAGAGCTTGGATCCATGAGGAAGAGGAACCCGGACGAAATGTCGGCTTTTTTTTAATAGATAAAGGGAGTCTTTATTACTTAAAATGTTTAAGTATTACACCCAGCCTCTGCATAACAAAGATGCACACAGCCGTAACAAGTCTGAAGTACGAAATAAAATAACAAGGCAAATTACATATCAAAATGAGAAATTGTAGCAACTCCTATGGTACGTGGTGGAGGACCGATCCGCAAATTATGCTGCTATCCATGTAGGGATAAAAAGTCTCTCGCTGTATCCTCCAGTCTTGTACACACCTCCATAAACAGGTCTCGATGCCCCACACGTTGCAACTGAGACCACGAACGGAGTGTAGCAGTAGTCCTGTAGATAACCTGCATAAGAGAGCAATTTTTATCATTAAAAACCTTGTCATTTCTACATAGCCAAAGCGACCATATTACGGCAAGCGCTGCCACCCTAATAAGTTGTTTGAACCTATTATCCGCACCATTCAGCCAATTGCCAAAAATATTAGCGATGTTTGTAGGTGGGTAAATAGTAGAACCTATCTGGATGATGGACCATATAGAACTAGCAAATTTGCACTCGAATAACTGGTGTTTGATTGTCTCGTCTTTATGACAGAAGACACACTGTTTACTCCCATGCCAATTGCGTTTTGCAAGGTTGTCTTTTGTAAGAATTACTCCTCGACGAAGATACCACGCAAAAACTTTGTTTTTAAGTGGGATTTTCATCTTCCACGAAATGTCGGCTGGAGTGCATGAGAAACTAGATTAGGCGCAAAGTAAGTAACTTAAGCTAAGCACAGTTCCGGCGTCGAATATTCCCACGGGGAGGTGGTGGCGGCAGGCATGCATCTATGCACATGCACGCAACTCCAAAGTGATCGCGTGCATGCTAGCTGTGCTAGCTTGACGTGCGCATGCATGAACCAGCTAGCTAGTTTTTTTTTTTATTTGCTAGGAAAGACAACTGTCCACAGCCCGGCACAATTACAGAAAGGTCCTCAAAGTAACAGAAATTACAAAGAAGTCCTTCCTGCAGCACAGCTTCATCTTCAACCTCAGCGCCGTCGGTGGCGTGCCGCCGCTCCAGCTCTCCTTCATGCCTTGGATCGAGAGCCTCCCCCGAGCGCGCGGGAGTGTCACCAATCGCCGGCCCCGCAGGGCCACACCGGAAGAAGTCGACGAAGCCGCCGTGCCGACCTTCGACAGCAGCTTCCACGTCTTAACGAACCGCCGGATCCACCGCCCGAGATCCGGCTGGGGGAGACCGCGCACGGCGGCCCCGAGGGACCGCGAGCACGGGCAAGGCGGAAGCTCCGCCGCGAAGCTCCAAGAAGCCTCACCGCCGAAGGGGACGAGCTCCACCGCCAAACTCCTCTCCGGCCGCACCTCCACCTCCCTGGCGCCGCCGGCAGGAACCCTAGCAAACCCTACATATGTACACGCCGTGAAACGGGGATCCCCCGACCTCCCGCGCCGGAGCGGCCGACGGAGGCCAGGGAATCCACCGATTCAACGGCGGCGATGTGGATCGACCGGGGGGGAAAACAAATCGCCTCTCTACTGTAGCGGAGGAGAGGGAGACGTCCAGGGTCGTCTTGTCCACTATGAACCAGCTAGCTAGTTCACGCTACGGGATGTGTGTGCGCTGCATGTTCGATCAGGCCGACGGCCACCATGTTTGTATAAGCACGCATACAGCTTCCGCTAGCCCCTAGGTCGTCTCTCGCTTGCAAGTACGTTAGTTCTCCACTTCTCCAGCAGCAGCGTCAGGGGCGCATTTGCTAGCCTGCAGCTATTTTTTCCCTGTGGGTTGAGTCTGGCCAGGGTTTGGCCTTGCAGAGCAGGCCCAAAAATCATTTTGTCCATCCTGTTTGGTCGTCCGCACCGAATTAGTTGCACAATTTCGTGTCAACCGTTTGGTATCCTGCAGTCACCTCTAAAACGTTAGCACGATGCAATGTGCTATGTTTGGTTGCATTCAGCCTACGTCAGTGCTCACCTCTTTTCTGTACTGGTCACGTTACCGCAGTACAGAACATTAGACAAGGAGTATGCAATAGCAGTTCATCCATAGCTAATAGCGGTCATTATAATCCAGTCCTAACTAATACGAATGGCAATTACTGAGTACCATCCTAACTAGTACGAATCAAAAGTATTATTTCTATTACAGACCGATGGATGGTTCGTGAATGCTGATTAAGAGGATGGGGAGTTCAATCTCCTTCTTCTCCTTCTCCTTTCTCCTTCTTCTTCTTCTTCTTCTTCTTCTTCTTCTTCTTTTCCTTTCTTCTTCTTCTTCTTCTTCTTCTTCAGATCCTCGCGGTACCTCTGTCCACCCACCACTACTAGGAAACATGCTATCTGTGGCGCACCCTTTTGACTTTCAGTGGCGCATGGTGGGTGCGCCACTAAAATATATTTCTGTGGCGCATCCCTGGGTGCGCCACAGAAAGCTCAGATTTTTGTGGCGCACTACTCAGGGTGCGCCACAGAAATCTTCCAGTGGCGCATCCCTCTGGCGTGCGCCACAGAAATGCATGCGCCACAGAAAAATAATAAGATGCGCCACAGAATAATTTACAGGTATTCTGGAATTGCTGCTGCCTGCTGTATAAATACAGGTATATTACAGGAAATACAGGTATATATATAGGATTTATACAGATATAATAGAAATAATAATATATTTGACACGGTATAGAAAAACAGACAAATTACTATGTCATCACATTACTTAGATCCCGAGATACATAAATATAGTGACAAGTGCCAAATTAATTGTACAAAAGTTCATCTGCTGGGGTCGCTGCTGGGGTCTCTTGCTGGGTCGCTAACGGAGAACACGTCTAGCTCCACTGGTAGGATTGAGCCTTCTTCTTGATCGGCTCCGGGAACGGTTTATAGCAGTCTTTCGTCATCCACGTCCTCATGTCATTTTGCCCATCTAGGCGTTCTTCGATCTCCCACTTAGACAACCCTAGAGATGGATTGGGATATATATTTGGTTAATAATATAAATAGAGTATGATTTATTCATCTAATTAAGTGGATAAGTCTATAATAAATAAAATAAAGAAGCACTTCTATCGAGTGAGGCAAGGCTTTCTTTTATAATACATCCTACCTCTGGCGTTGTGTAAGGACCCCCCTTCTGTCATGACATCTTCCACGATGATTTGCGATAACTGCATCTGGATGCGATGGAAGTCTTCTCTAAGCTCAGCGTCGGTGATTTCCCCACTAAGTTTGGTCCATTCTTGGAGACTAGATGGCCACCTCGTTTTCTCTGCATCCCAGACAAACCCTTTAATGTGATGGAGGACGTAGAAGGCATCCTTCACGCTGCCAGGCGCATGCTTGATGCAATGGAACCCGGTCCCATGCTAGAAAATGTGTTTCTTGTCCTTCGTGAAATGTTCCCCATTCTTTACTTTGTGGAAGTGGCCTCCCATTTGGGCATAGCCCTCGAGAGCCTCATCGAGAACACCCTTTATTCTGGTGTAGTCTTTAAGACTCCCCGAGTCGAAATAAGTGGCAATGGACCACCTCGGGCTTAGGACGATGAGTACGCAGTACTCGTCACTGCTCAACACAATTGAAACGGAATGTTGGAAAGGATCAACAACGGAAGAAATCTATAAGAAAGCATAAGATACGACGGCGGCGACCGGATGTGTACTTACTCGGAAAAGAAAGGCAGAAGAAGGCTGTTCTTATCCTGGTTGTTCAGCATGATTCTCTGGAGGAACTCCGTGGCCATGGCCCGTGTCGTTGATCCTTCCACCAGCTGGCTGTCAGGCATGTAGTAGGGATCCACTACCTTGACGTACGGGGTATTATCTCTCCTGATCCTCATCGCCTGGTTGAGCGCGTATAGGCGGACCAAGTTAGAGTCCAGCCGTCTATAGTGAAACAGCCTGAAGACGTCCTCGTACGATATGAAGAACAGATAAGCGGGGGCTTCATGGACGAAGTCGGCCAAGTCCTTTGGCACCTTGACAGTGAACACCGGGTAATTTGGATCCTCTTCTTTAAGAAGGTTTCTCTCTAGCGTCAAGATAGCATTTTGCAAAGAGAGCATGCATCCGTCTGCGAGGCGGAGCAGCTCCCGAGACAGGATCGGTTGACCAGCTTCATGAACTCGGGTCACGCCATCCGCACGGGGTGATACCATGTCTTCATACCCCGGATAGTCGTCTTAGGAGTTGGCTTACTTCTCTTCCTGTGCTTCTTCTTCTTTACCTCTGGGGGTGCATCTTCTGTAGCCACATTGATTGAGTACTTGTTGGAGCCGAAGCTGATCACTGGGGGAGGCCGTTTTTTCCCTCCCTCAATCCAAACCCTGACACCCTCACAGATGGTAGGAAAGATCGACGTGAACGTCTTTGTCACTGCCTGTGCGATGACCATCTGAATCATACTATTTTCCTCTATCGGTTCCTCGCCTCCTGTTCGAGAACCCCCGGCCTCGTTATTGTCAGCCATGTTCGCACCTATAAGAAAAAAACGTCAAAGTTAGTACACCAAATATAAGAAAAAAAATCACTTAATTAAGTACTAAGATACCCCGGCCCATGCATTAGTCGCAATACCCCATATGTCCTATTTTTAGCAAAGTCATGCAAAAATTGACGAAAAATTTCGGCATGACCTTTGCTAAAAAAGGACATATGGAGTACCCGAATTTGCCGGAACGGAAGTTAATCGACGTTCCGGCAATCTCAAGGCCCTCTCGGGGTACCTGCAAGCATTTCACAAAAAATCCACATCTCCGGTCGGCATCTCCACGACACGATGGTCGGAGCACAAACAACCACATGAAAGTCAACATAAGTGGACAAGTCAACCATGTGATGCATGAAAATAAAACATTAGTCTTAACCAAGTACAGTGGAAACATCAGTCTATATAGATAAGTGGACAAGTCAACATAAAACATAGTACGGATGTTCCCGATTTTCCCGATGTTCCCGATGTTCCCGATTTTCCCGATGTTCCCGATGTTCCCGATTTTCCCGATGTTCCCGATGTTCCCTATTTTCCCGATGTTCCCGATGTACCCGATTTTCCCGATTTTCCCGATTTCCCGATGTTCCCGATTTTCCCTATTTTCCCGATGTTCCCGATGTTCCCCGATGTTTCCGATGTTCCCGATGTTCCCGATTTTCCTGATATTCCCGATGTTCCCGATGTTACCAAACCATACCTAACCCTCCTAGTTGTTCCCTTGTGCAGAAGACTAGTAGTAGGATTCTATCTATTTGATCGCCTATGTTTCTTGCATGTTAGGCAATAATGATGCACAAGGAGAGCAGGTGATGTAGAATGTGGAGCAACCATATATATGTTAGATAGGAAACAAGCAGGGTTTGAGGGAGTGGAGGCGTTGAGGTTTCTCCATGGCATCAAAATCGAGCTGAAATTGTGAGCGTAAACCCTAAGTGCTTTGGAATCGATCCCTAGCTAGAGAAGCAGGGAGCAACCGAGTTTTCTCTGTTCTATTCGGCATTCCGTCGAACACCTTCCGCGCGTCACCCAGACGGCCGAGCCGCGCGTAGGCACAGGCGAGGGAGGTGGAGGCGTAGATGCCGGAGATGGACCGGGCGAGGCCGGACTTGGCGAGGAGGGCCTGGAGCTGTTCGGCCTCGGTCGTCGGCGGCAGACGTGCGCAGGCCGCGAGAGGAGAGAGCAGCCGAGCACCGGCGGGCGGTCGGTTCCTGCGACATGGATAGGCACGGGTGGGGAGAGGAGGAGGAGGAGATTACCGACGAGGGGGGAGAGGATCCGGCGAGTTGGGGCGGCCGGCGGCGGCGAGTCGAAGTACGGCGGCCGGTGGCGGTCGAGAGAACGTGGTGGTTGCGCGAGCGTGGTGCAGGCGTCGAATGTGTGGTGGAGGACGTACGATGCGTGGCGCTTAAACGGCTAAGTGCCCAAATTCTGTGGCGCATGGGCATGGATGCGCCACAGCAACATGCATTTCTGTGGCGCACCCAGGCCCATGCGCCACAGAATGTTCATGCACCCAATCATTTGGGGCGGGGCCTACCTGAATTCTGTGGCGGATGGGCTTGGATGCTCCACAGAAATGCATGTTTCTGTGGCGCATCCATGCCCATGCGCCACAGAAATGGGTGGTGGGCCTCGAATTCAACTGTGGGAGGTGTGGCCCACGATATTTCGGTGGCGCATGTGTCTGCATGCGCCACAAAAATGCCATATTCAGTGGCGCACGGCCGTCCCATGCGCCACAGATATCTGTGGCGCACCACAGGGGATGTGCCACGGATAAACTTCTGGGGCGCACCGCAAAAAGGTCCGCCACAGAATGTTGATCCACCTATAGCTAGTTTCCTAGTGGTGCACATTGTCTCAGCCCACTCCATTCTTTAAATCTTCCAAGCTTCATTATCATCAAAGGCCACACCATGGCCGTGTTCAACGTTGTCTGCTGTCACATCTGCCTCATCTAGGACATGCACATCAAAACTCTAACCAGTGATCCAGTTGTGACGAATTCAACATGCAAGAACTAGCTTTACTTGGGTCTCGATCAAGAATTTTGAATCTACATTTCAATGCAGCAAATGCCCTCTCAATTGTAACTCTAAGACTAGAGAGTCTGAGATTGAACAATTTCTTGGCAGTAGCTGGACCGAACCTTGTACGTTCACTCGTTTAGATGGTACCTGGTCTCTTGTAAGGGTTAAAGAACTCCAGCAGGCCGACATGCATATCCAGCATGATCAATGATGTGGACCTAACCTTCGGGTGCCCCACCATGAGGACACCTGGTGCACGTATAAAATAAGAGCCCAGCAACAAGCCTGCCAGAAGCCTACGGCCAAGGCCCACGAAGGAGGCCCGGCAAGGAGAAGTACGCTCCAAGTCCGGAGAAGCTTAAGTCGGTAGAGACCTACCTTACCTGTAAACCTAATTGGTTGCGAACTCCCGAGACCCAGCCTCCTATATAAAGGCTGGGAGGGCCGCCGATCTAGGCCACACAATACTCATACCACCAAAACCCTAGCGAGATCACATCTCGCCGGGACGCCATTGTAGCTCCTTTGTATACCGCAAACATCAATAACCAGACAAGCAGGAAGTAGGGTGTTACCCTCCGGGGGCCTGAACCTGGGTAAACCTCGCTTGTCAGCCGTCGTTACTACCAGCGCTATCAAATCTCTCTCTCTCCCTATCTCAACCCTAGGTACCGAACCATGGAATTTGCCGTGAATTGGCACCTTCTGTGGTAAAGACAAGCGCTGGATCTACCGTTTCGCCGGCTCCATCCTCATCAACAACCGGCAGCTCGTCGGCGATCCAGAAACCGATCTACTTTGGCTCCTTCGGATTCGACCCACACTCGCCGGCATCTCGCCCGGCGTTCGTGAACCTCCACTCAGGTGCGGATCTGATCTTCGGTAGTTTCAACTTTCATGTTAGCCGGTGGGGAACACATAACTTGACGGACCCGTGTCAACTCGTGGCGATCGCATGCGCGTCTCCATCGACTGTGTCTTCACCGACCGTGGCGATCGCACCCGCGCATCCATCGACTGCTTCGTCACCAACCGCATCGGCCACGCCTTCATCGACAACACCTTCATCGATCGCGCCTTCATCACCCGCGTCTCCATCGACCACGAATTTCGCGCTTTCTTCGGATGCGGGAGTCACGTCTTCATCGACTGGAACACCAAGCTCGGCATTGGCACCCCTCGCCTCGTCAAGTGCAGTCGAAGATGAAGTCGAGTCTGCCTACCGCGACGATGGCGACGGGCCACGCATGCTGGCCGACAGCGACGTCGACTCCGACATCCTCTACGACAATTACGGCAACGACGGCATAGGCCAATACTTGCGCGCCATCCCCTTCCAGGTCTGCATGGTGGCCGGGAACGTCAACAACGGGACAGATCCCGAAGCATCCAAGACCGCAGAAGCTCGCCACAACGCACCAACATATCCCATGACGGAGACTATGCCGGACGGGAAGACAACGCTCGTCATCACGGAGCAGATGGCGGCTAAGGCAACAAAGGTCATCCAGGAGTGCCTCATGATGCCCGAGGATTCGACCCGCGAGGAGATCGCGGCACATCAGTACCTCCTCTGGCAGGAGAACCTTCGACTGAGGAACTTTCAAGCAACGCTCGATGAGCGCAGGAGGCAAGCTAGCGCGTCGAGTGCACGAAGGGCGGCGCTATCATACCAATCCTCAGGACATACGGACCCGAGACGCAGAAACAGAACGTTCCGCATCCCGGAAGCTGGCAGAGTGGAACTAACCCGCAACTTGGGCCTCTCCTTCATGACGCACGACGAGGAAGGGATTCCTATCCCTAAAACAGCCACGGGAGCCCTGATCTCGGTGGCCACATACCTGAAGGCAACCCAGCCTCCAGACGATGACCCCAACGCAGCCCTACATCACCAACAGATAAAATCGCTCAACCTGGCAGGCGTAGCTCTGATCCCGGAAGCTGAGATGGACGCGGGAAACACACCACCTGAAGGAAGCAAAAGCAGCCGCGCGGCCAGTCCGCGAAGAGAACCGCGCAGTTGCGACGATCGCGACCACGCGGCTAGCCCGTGAAGAGAACCGCGGAGTCGTGACGATCGTGACCGCACAACCCACGAAGACAGGGAACGGGGACACCGGCGCCGCGACGAAGACCGCTCCAGACGGGATCGGAGACAGCCGAGCACCCGCCACCTCAAGGAAGGCGAGGACGCCCGCAATGTCATAACTCAGCGCAAAGTCAATAGAAGCCGATCCACAAGACCCTCTCACTCCCCTAGCAGCGATTCATACTCCGATGGCGAGTTCGAGCCCTGTGGAGCTCCATGCTTCACTCGGCGCATCTGCAAGACCAGGATGCCCAAAGGGTTTAGATTAACATATGAAACACCCAAGTTTGACGACCGTCAGGAGCCGTCATCCTGGCTGGAGGACTACAAGATAGCGGTCTCCTGTCAACGAGGCACAACAACGACAACAATGCAGCACATCCAGCTGATGATGGTGGGGACAACTCGAGACTGGCTAAAAAGCTTACCCCAAAGCTCATACGACTCCTGGGATCACTTCCGGGAGGACTTTGTCAAGAATTTCCTCGCAACATGCGAGCGACCCGCAACATTCGAAGAGTTACGAGCCTGCAAACAACGCTCAGACGAGCCGCTGCGAGAGTACATCCGACGATGGACCACCATGCGCAACTCCGTGGGGGTAATATCGGAAGACAGAGCAGTCGATGGTTTCACTCGCGGCGTCGCCAGGCGCGACCTCCGAGAAGCGCTCGGATGTGTGGTGGCTCTAGGTCAATAGTGCCAGAAACAATGCTTGTACGTCACACGTCAGTTGGGAACCCCAAGAGGAAGGTATGATGAGTGCAGCAGTAAGTTTTCCCTCAGTATGAAACCAAGGTTTAATCGATCCAGCAAGAAAACGAAGTTTGCTTCGAAGGTGTTGGTGAAGGAGTGTAGTGCGGCGCAACACCAGGGATTCCTGTGCCAACGTGGAACCTGCACAACACAACCAAATTACTTTGCCCCAACTTAACAGTGAGGTTGTCAATCTCACCGGCTTGCTGAAAACAAAGGGTTAAACGTATCGAATGGAAAATGATGTTTGTTTGCATAAAACAGTAGAGAACAATGATTGCAGTAGATTGTATTTCAGATGTAAAAGAATGGACCGGGGTCCACAGTTCACTAGTGGTGTCTCTCCAATAAGATAACTAACATGCTGGGTAAACAAATTACAGCTGGGCAATTGACAATTGATAAGTGCATATAACATGCATGTGTGAGCTGTGGTGTCTACTATGAGATTCATTTGGGCATTACGACAAAGTACATAGACCGCTATCCAGCATGCATCTATGCCTAAATAGTCCACTTTCCGATTAACATCCGTACCCCTTCCAGTATTAAGTTGCAAGCAACAGATAATTACATTAAGTAATGTGCGTAATGTAAACAATACATTCATCCTTGAATAAAGCATTGCTGTTTTATCCCTAGTGGAAACAACACATCTACAACCTTAGAACTTGCTGTCACTATCCCAGGTTAAATAGAGGTTGAACCCAACTATCATGCATAAATACCCCCTCTTGGAGTTACAAGTATTCACGTGGCCAAGTCTTCAACAAGTAACGGAGAGCATGCAAGATCACAAATGACATAGACATGATAATATAATATTCAGCTCCACATAGGTATCAATATAAGTCAGATCCCAGCAAACACAACATGTAGCATTACAATAAGATGATCTTGATCATGATAGGCAGCTCACAAGATCTAAACATGATGGCACAAGTGGAGAAGACAACCATCTAGCTACTGCTATGGACCCATAGTCCAAGGATGAACTACTCACGCATCACTCCGGAGGCGGGCATGGCGATGTAGAGCCCTCCGGTGATGATTCCCCTCTCCGGCAGGGTGCCGGGAAGAGCTTCAGGAACCCCCGAGTTAGGGTTGACGACGGCGGCGGCAGGGAATATGTTCTGGATGAAAGGCTCGGTGTTTTAGGGTTTTCGCGTCTCGGGGAATAAATAGGCGAAGGGGCGATGTCGGCGGACCCCCGAGGGGCCCAAACCACAGGCAGGCGCGGCTGGAGGTGGGGCCGCGCCGCCAGGTGGTTTGGCCACCTCGTGGCTCTCCTTCGTCTCTCCTTCGGACTCCGTGTACGTGCTGGAAAAATAGGGACCTGGCCTTTTGTTTCGTGCAATTCCGAGAATATTTCCAGAAGTAACTTTCTGAAACCAAAAACAGCAGAAAACAGGGAACTGGCACTGTGGCATCTTGTTAATAGGTTAGTCCCAGAAAATGCATAAAAGTGATATGAGGTGTATATAAAACATGTAGCAAATGGTATAATATAAGCATGGAACAGCAGAAATTATGGATACGTTGGAGACGTATCAATGTGCAAAGATAAACTCCATCGCCCAGGTCATGAAGATAGCCAACGAGTGGGCGGACGGCGAAGACTCGGTGCGAGACGAGCACCAAAGGTCACCGCGTGGCAACAACGACAACGGCAACTGGAGTCGTAGAGACAGTCGCGGCAACGACAGAGGCGCAAGCGCAAGTCCCACCACTATGATGACACAGACGGTGCCGAACTGGTGGCGGCTGGGTATGTCGAGGCACGTGACGACCGTGGCCGCAGCGGAAGTCGTCAGGACGACCGCAGAGACAGCCGCGACTTTGGACAACGTGGCGATGGGTACTGCAAGCGGGAGTGGCGGAAAGTCAGCGACGACTCGCGAGACCAACGCACAGCCACAGAAGAAATAGAGGAAGAATGCATATTTCACATGTTCAAGGGGCAGGACGGAAAGCTCCACTCAAGCCACCTGCTGAAAGATTGCAGAAAATTCACAAGGTTGGCAAGTGAGCACGCAAAGCGCCTGCAAATGGCTCCTGTTACAGCCGCAAACGGGGCTCCCCCTCCTCCACCAGCAGGGCCAACCGGGTAAATGGCGGGTGCAATACACCACCAGGCACGCATAGAGGCCCCGGCAGCGGCATCAGATCAATATCCCGAGCCTCGTGGGCAGATGAACATGATACAGAAGGGACGCCCATCCAACAGGGAGCAGAAGCTGATCACTCGCCAAGTTAATATGGCCACCATGGCACCCCCTGCAGTGCCCGAGTACCTGAAGGGGTCCGAGACTAGCATCACGTTCTCTCGCGAGGATCACCCGCCTGCCATGGTTCGCCCAGGGCACACCGCTTTGGTACTCGACGCCCAAATCGGCGGCTTCGCTATGTCCAAGGTCTTCACGGACGGAGGGAGCAGAATCAACATCCTGTTTGCTGACACACTACGCAAAATGAACCTCTCAACTGAAAATCTGGCAAAATCAGATAACACCTTTCATGGCATCGTCTCGGCAAGGCAGTCTACCCGCTCGGCACAGTACAATTTCCAGTCATCTTCGGCGAGCCAGGAAACTTCAGGATGGAGAAGATCGATTTCGAGGTCGTTGACTGGAAGTCACAATACCACGCCATCCTAGGGTGCCCGACATTTGCTCGATTCATGCCGGACCCGCACTACGCCTACCTCAAGCTGAAGATGCCAGGACCCAATGGCATTATCACCGTGACCGGTAACTTCCAGCGCTCGGATAGCTGCGACAGGGAGTTCAGCAAAATCTCCAAGATGTTTGGCATGCAGGAGCAACTTCAGGAGCTCTCCCTCAACAACGATCGCACTCTTTTTCCTGAGGCCAAGAAACCGGCACCCGACATGGCCTTCAGCGCAACAAACGACACAAGATCGCACCAGGTGCACCCGACGGACCCATCCAAGACGGTCAACGTGTCTTTGAGCTTATCTCCCGCATAGGAAGGCGCACTCGTCGAGTTCCACCGTGAGAACTGGGAAATCTTCGCCTGGTGTCTAGCCGACATGCCAGGTATACCCAGGTAATTCGCCGAGCACTCTCTTCAACTTTTTCCGGATGCCAGACCCGTGAAGCAAACAATGCGCCGGTTCTCCGAGCCGAAACGCGCAGCCATAGGACAAGAAGTCGACCGGCTACTGGACGCCAAGTTCATCCGTGAGATCAAGAAGTCGGACTAGGTCGCCAACCCTGTCCTGGTGCCAAAGAAGCATACAGAAATCCTACGCATGTGTGTCGACTTCACCGCCCTCAACAAGTGCTGCCCCAAGGATCACTTTCCCTTGCCGCGCATCGACCAGATCGTCGACTCAACCGCGGGGTGCGAGCGCTTATCCTTCCTGGATGCCTACTTGGGCTACAACCAGATAAGGATGAGAGTCGAAGACGAAGACAAGACTGCCTTCATCACCCCTTACGGCGTCTACTGCTACACAACTATGCCCTTCGGGCTCAAGAACGCGGGTGCCACGTACCAGCGCATGATGCAGAATTGCCTCAAAGAGCAAATCGGATGCAACGTCCAAGTCTACGTCGACGACATCGTCATCAAAACCAAAAAGGAGGACACGCTCCTCGACGACCTGCGCGAAACATTCGCCAACCTCAACCACTACAAGATCAAGCTCAATCCTAAGAAGTGTGTCTTTGGCGTGCCATCCGGACATCTCTTGGGGTACCTTGTCTCAGCCCGAGGCATTGAAGCGGACCCGGAGAAGATCCAAGCCATCCTGACCATGCAGCCGCCGACCAAGCTTCGGGAGATCCAAAGGCTAGCTGGTCGGGTTGCAGCACTCAGTCGTCTCATCAGCAAGCTCGGTGAAAAGCACTCCCATTTTATCAACTGATGAAGAAATCAGATAACTTCGAGTGGACACTAGAAGCTCAAGCAGCCTTCGTCGACCTCAAACGCGTGCTGACGAGCCGTCTGGTCCTGGTCGCTGATGACGTGAAAGCACAAGTTCGTTGGGAGACCCCAAGAGGAAGGTATGAAGCAGTGCAACAGCAAGTTTTCCCTCAGTAAGATACCAAGGTTGTCAGATCCAGTAGGAGTAAAAGGCACCTCTGAAGGTTGTTGGTGGCGCCGTTTACTCGATCACCAACGTGGAACCTGCACACAACACAATCAAACTACTTTGCCCCAACGAAACAGTGAGGTTGTCAATCTCACCGGCTTGCTGTAAACAAAGGATTAAACGTATGGTGTGGAAAATAGTGTTTAATTGCAGAGAATGAAAAGGAACAATGATTGCAGTTGGTTGTATTATCAGTGTAAAAGAATGGACCGGGGTCCACAGTTCACTAGTGGTGTCTCTCCATAAAAGATAACTAACATGCTGGGTAAACAAATTACAGCTGGGCAATTGATGAATAGAGAGCGCATGACAATGCATATATATGACAAGATGACTACTATGATATTCAATTGGGCATTACAACGATACATAGACCGTTATCCAACAACATCTATGACTAATAATCCACCTTCAGGTTGACATCCGTGTTCCCCGTTGGTATTAAGTTGCAAGCAACAGATTATTGCATTAAGTAAAGTGCATAATGTAAACAATACATTATCCTTAGACAAAGCATCTGTTTTTCCCCTAGTGGCAACAGCACATCCACAACCTTAGACGTTGCTGTCACTCGCCCAGATTACCGGAGGCATGAACCCACTATCTAGCATAAATACTCCCTCTTGGAGTTACAAGCATCTACTTGGCCAAAGCATCTACTAGTAACGGAAAGCATGCAAGATCATAAATAACATATAAGATAGATTGATAATCAACTTGATCATAGTATCAATATTCATCGGATCCCAGCAAACACAACATGTAGCATTACAATAAGATGATCTTGATCATGATAGGCAGCTCACAAGATCTAAACATGATAGCACAAGGGGAGAGACAACCATCTAGCTACTGCTATGGACCCGTAGTCCAAGGATGAACTACTCACGCATCACTCCGGAGGCAGGCATGGTGATGTAGAGCCCTCCGGTGATGATTCCCCTCTCCGGCAGGGTGCCGGGAAGAGCTTCAGAACCCTCCCGAACTAGGGTTGACGACGGCGGCGGCTACGGAACTTTTCGTGGATGGAGGCTCGGGTATTTAGGGTTTTCTGGACGAAGGCATTATATAGGCGAAAGGGCGGCGTCTGGAGGCACCCGAGGGGGTCACGCACCACCCCCCGGGGCAGGAGGTGGGGCCGCGCCGGCCCCTGGTGGCTGCCTCCTCGGTCGCCTCCGTCTCTCCTTTGGACTCCGTGTACGTGTCGGAAAATAGAAGGTTCTGTCCAAGTTTCGTCCAATTCCGAGAATATTTCCAGAACAGCTTTTCTGGAATACAAAAACAGCAGAAAACAGGAACTGGCACTGTGGCATCTTGTTAATAGGTTAGTCCCAGAAAATGCATAAAAATGCTATGAAGTGTATATAAAACATGTAACAATTGGTATAATATCAACATGGAACATCAGAAATTATAGATACGTTTGAGACGTATCAAGCATCCCCAAGCTTAGTTCTACTCGTCCTCGAGTAGGTAAAACGATAAAAACAAAATAATTTCTGAGGTGACATGCTACCATCATAATCTTGATCAAATAGTATTGTAAAGCACATGTTATGAATGAAGTGATCCAGGTCAATGGTCTATAGTTTGCTAACAAATAGATAATGAGCAAACAACTGAATCATATAAGCAAAAACTTTTCATGAATAGTACTTTCGAGACAAGCATCAAAAAGTTTTGCATAAGAGTTAACTCATAAAGCAATAGATTCTAAGTAAAAGGTATTTAACCAACACAAAGGAAGATTTAAGTTTCAGCAATTGCTTTCAACTTTCAACATGTATATCTCATGGATATTTGTCAACACAAAGCAATATAATAAGTACAATATACTAGCATATAAAAATTGTTGCACCAAATTTGACACTAGTGTTTGCTTCTGAGATAGAAAGAAGTAGGAAAACTGACTCAACATAAAAGTAAAAGAAAGGCCTTCGCAGAGGGAAGCATGGATTAAATCATGTGCTAGAGCTTTTTAAGTTTTTGAAATCATATAGAGAGTAAAAATAAGTTTTTGGAGGTGTTTGTTAATTGTCAACGAATCAGAAAATGGAAAGTACAATATGACCCCCTGCCAACCAGACTTTTAAGAGCGGCTCCCATGAAGGACGTTATTTCTACCAGCAAGGCAGATCATCCCTCTTTCTCTTTTTTTTACACATGCAGATATTTCACTGGTATCATTGCTTGTCTGATAAATCAGGGCAAAAATGTGAAGAGAATTAAGCGGTTAAAGTTGTAATTAATTGGGACTGGGCACCCCATTTGCCAGCTCTTTTTGCAAAATTAATGGATAAGCGGATGTATGTGCCACTAGTCCGGTGGTAAAGTCTGTTTGACAGGTGACATAAAGACATCCACCCCGTCCTCATGAGCTTGGTAAACATTGACACAAAAAGGAGTAATAAAAGTTTTGAATAGTTTAAAGGTAGCACATGAAAAATTTACTTGGAGTGGCAAGGAAATACCACATATAGGTAGTTATGGTGGACACAAATGGCATGGATTTTGGCTCAAGGTTTTGGATGCACGAGAAGCATTTCCTTCAGTACAGAGTTTAGGCTAGCAAGGTTATTTGAAGCAAACACAGGATATCAACCGGTACAACAAGACTCATATGAAAACATATTGCAAGCATTATAAGACTCTACACTGTCTTCCTTGTTAACCAAACCCTTTTATAGAAAATATCTAGACCTTAGAGATACCAATTATACAAACCAAATTTCAACAAACTTTACGGTAGTTCTTCACTAATAGGTTTTAACCACATGATACAAAAGCTTAAACATGAACTACTTGATAACTCAAAACAATTGGCAAGTATCAAATTATCCAAGACAGTGATCTACAAGAATATGTAAGTATTTTCCATTATACCATCTACCACATGCAACATTTTCTGTTCCAACCAAACACCAATCAATTTATTTCAACACAAACTCTCCACACAATTATAAGTGAAGCAAGAGAGTACTTTCTCTAAAAGAACTAACAGCTCTGAACAAGAGATGCATGAAAAACAGGAGCTAAAAGCATAGCAGTAGCTAGACAAGAATACTCAACAAGTATAAGTGAAGAATAGGAGTATTCAAATGAAAAAGCGGAGCGTGTCTCTCTCCCAAACAAGATTGCTAGGATCCAACAAGTTGATCTCAGAAAATAAAATAACAATGCGAAAAATAAAAGCACACAGACGCTCCAAGTAAAGCACATATGATGTGAAAGAATTAAAATATAGTTTCACTAGAGATGACCTGATAAGTTGTTGATGAAGAAGGGGATGCCTTTGGGCATCCCCAAGCTTAGACGCTTGAGTCTCCTTGAAATATGCTGGGTGATCCATGGGAGCATCCCCAAGCTTGCTCTTCACTCTTCTTGATCACATTATATCATCCTCCTCTCTTGACCCTTGAAAACTTCGCCACACCAAACTCAGAGTAATTCTCATTAGGGTTAGTGCACAATCAAAAACTCACATGTTCTATAAGGACACAAACATGACCATTACTTTTAAACATTAGCTACTGCCACTGATGTTATGTGAAGCTCTTCCACCCAAAAAAGAATTCCACTCAACACTAGTAAAAGAGAAAATACAAAATAAAAGACAGAATCTGTCTAAAACAGAACAGTCCGTAAAGACGAATTTTTTCGAGGCACTTACGTTGCTGATAGCCCACATGTATAGGGGATCGCGTGTAGCCTTTTCGATAAGTAAGAGTGTCGAACCCAACGAGGAGCTAAAGGTAGGATAAGTATTCTCTCAAGTTCTATCAACCACTGATACAACTCTACGCACACTAAACGTTTACTTTATCTAGGAAATAAAATTAGACTACAATATTTTTGTTGTTTTGAATTTATAAGTGAAAGTAAAGAAGCAATAAAAACCAAATAAAGATCCTTATAAAACTAAAGAAGGTAAAGCCAAGACATATAAAAACAATTATAATACAAGTTAAGACAATACATATCACGTGGACGGGTGATATAGAGTATGAACGAGACAACCTCATGTTAGTTGATGAATAGGGGGATGCCTCGGGCATCCCCAAGATTAGATGATTGTATCTTCTTGAATTTGTTCTTGTGATGCACCTACACATCCCCAAGATTGTGCTCTTGCGTCTTATTGTTCATCTTATATCACCATATTGATTATATCTTATAGGCTACATCCACATAAAACTTCACAAAACTCATTAGTAGGTTAGTACTCATTAAATAAAATCCACTCATGTTCAAGCATTTGACAAATTACATAATATTTATTTAACATTAGCCACTGTATATACCGAGGTTCTTATTATTTCCGTTGTCCGTCGAAAAACTAAGGAAATCAAGAGAACATAAGTACAATATTGAATAAACACAATAGAAATCTGTCAAAACTGAACAGTCTGTAAAGATGACACTTAACGAGATAGTTACGTAGCTCAAATCAAAAAACTTAAAACTAATGAAAGACAGATAATATCTCAGGTTTATGCACAAAAAATTTCAAGTCAAAATATTATTCTGAGATTTATCACGATTTTTTACAGTGAAGCACAGGAATCTGTCTAAATTGAACAGTCGGTGAAGATCGAATTTTCGAGACAGCTACGTAACTCAAATCACAAAAAGTTAGTCTAATGAAAGAAAGATAATAAGAATTACTTTGCACTCAAGAAAGTTCAGATCAAGATCACGTTCTGGTGATTTTAAACATTTAATACGGTGGAGCACAGAAAATCTGTTTCTGGACAGCAAAGTAAAACTATCAACTTCTAATTAAATAGAGATTATTATTATCATTTTATTTTTATGTACAGAGGTATATACACAATATTTACATGTTTTTGGATGAGAAGCTTCCATGGAAAGATTTGCTTTGATTTCATAGGCATGAACACAAGTGTTCAAGGTCGACCCCACTTAATCATTGCTCATCTTTCCAATCACTCTCTTTTTGAAAACGTTTTTAGATAACAAGTACAACTAATTTTTTTATAATTCGCATTCCCTATCCATAGTAAGATAGAGAACAACTTAGAACTGAAAGTAAAAACTACTTAGAGACAAAGCAAACAAGTGCACACAAGAATATTCACCTACGCTATGGCTCCCCGGTAACGGCGCCAGAAAAGGTCTTGATAACCCACAAGTATAGGGGATCGCGTGTAGCCTTTTCGATAAGTAAGAGTGTCGAACCCAACGAGGAGCTAAAGGTTGGATACGTATTCTCTCAGTTCTATCAACCACTGATTCAACTCTACGCACACTAAACGTTTACTTTATCTAGGAAATAAAACTAGACTACAATATGGGTATGAGAGATATCTTTGCGAGATAATAAATAACAAGAAATTAAATGTTAGTGCTGCAGCAATAAAATACACTAAGTAACCATAAACTAACAGTACCATGAGTGTGGAAAGTTGTGGTAATTGTGATGGCTTTGTCCAAGATTAATTAGTAAAGATATCGGGTTCATTGTCTTCGATGCAGTTTTCTATGTGGGAGAGGCTAAATATACATGCACTCCACTACTTGGGATTACAAGCACTATATGATTGGATTGTTAGCAAACAACCTTATAAACTAACAATGCATTAAAGTTTTTCCAACCATAGCCTTAAGTTTATGGTCCTCTTACTCCCATACGTGTAACTAACCGGTTCGCGTTCTCAGGTTTCTGTCGCTCCGGCAGAACTCCCCCTTCGTTTACAAATACTACCAACCCCGTGATGTTGATCCATGCGCGCACAAGTATAATGGACAACAAAGGACAGTACCAAACATACAACTCTAATGAACCAAAGACATTCAACCAAGCAATCAAAAGACAAATAAACTACGCAAACATGACATAGATCATAGGATAATAACTTATAGCATCAAACACCATGTTTACATAGAGCGGTACAGAGGTTTGTGGGAGGATGAACCACTGTATACAAGGAGGAGTTGGCGGTGGAGATGGCGGTGATGACGGCGGAGAGGGCAGCGAGGAGCGCAGGGCGGCGCCGGCGCCGGCGGTGGCGCGGGGAACTCCTCCCGCGCTGCCGGCATCAATGGGGTGCGCCGCCCCTTAGCCCCCTTCCTCCATGGCTTCTTGGGAGCCCTCCCCCATGGAGATGTGGTCCATGGGGGAGGCAAAAACGTGGCTTTGGTGGCTAGAAATTCGTGGGTATGGCGTCTTCTCCACGAGTTAGGTTTCCTCTCTTTATATACCTTCTCGGATTTCCGTCATCCCATATAGGGTTTTGGTAAATCGGGCTTATCTCGGCCGTCCGGACTCGGATTGGGCCGAATTTTATGTCCAGATCCATTAGGAGAAAATTACCTGCAACTTTCGCGACTAGACTTTTTTCGTTTGATGTCGTCTTCTGTCCGGTACGTGACAATCTTCAAAAGGAGTTTTCAGACAGATTTCAGGAAAGTCTCAATTCGACTCCAACAAGGTTTCCTCTTGTATTTTTGATAATTCCTACACATCAAAGAGTAAAACAAGAACATTGTGCACTTTTGCAACTATTAATAGGTTAGTCCAAATAAATCATAAACTTAATATAAAAACAAGTGTCAAAGGCATAATATTAACATGAAACAATCAAAAATTATAGATACGTTTTGGACTGTTCAGTTGCTCAGATCAAAAACTCAAACTAACGAAAGATGCGTACATATCTGTGGATCACGCAAAAAAATTGCAGATTTTTTCAATTTTTGGGCAATTTTATAAGAACGAAACGGTGAACGGCGAAAATCTGTTCCTGCGCAAAAATCCAAATCTAGCATCATCTTTCTATTAGAGCCTCTACTTGGCACAACAATTCAAAAAGTAAAGATACAAAGGGGTTGTTACAGAAGTAAACAACTCCTTGACTCAAAAAGAAAAGAAAAATTGTAGAAATAAAACAATGGGTTGTCTCCCATAAGCGTTTTTCTTTAAAGCCTTTTAGCTAGGCATGATAATTTTGATGATGCTCTCATATGTATAAGAGTTGAATATAAAAGAGCATCAAAAAGCAAATATCAAACACATTTAAGTTTAACCCACTTCCTATGCAAAGGAATCTTGTAAGAAAATAAATCAATAAAACACAAAGTGACTAGCATAGGAAGGTAAAACAAGTGCAACTTCAAAAATTTCAACATAAAGAGAGAAGACTTAATATTATTGAGATATATGAAACCGTGTCTCCCTCTCTCATAAGGACCAATAGGTCTTAAAGTACCCAGCAAATAAAAGCCAATCAAGAGAAAGCTCAAAACCTTCATCATAAAGAGAAGAAATTTAGTAACATGAAGATTCCTATAACCATACTTTCCTCTCTCAAAATAATTTTCAGTGGCATCATGAATAAACTCAACAATATAGCTATCACATAAATCATTCTTATCATGATCCACATGCATAAAAGTATCATTACTCTCCACATAAGCATAATCAATTTCATTAGTAATAGTGGGAGTAAAACTAGCACATCCATCATTATAATCATCATAAATTAGAGGTAAAGTATCATCAAAGCGAATTTCCTCCTCCAAAGCTAGGGGATTAAAAATAATATTTTCATCAAAACCAGCTTCCCCAAGCTTAGAGCTTTCCATGGCATTAGCAATAATGGTGTTCAAAGAATGTATGCTAATAACATTGATATTATCATGATTGTTATGTAAATAAATTTCCATAGGCTTTTTAATTTTCTCTTCAAACACCTCATGTCCCAACTCAAGATAAATTTCATAAAGCTCTCTCATGTTGTTTTCAGCCATAGGACTAGTTTCAAGGAAAGTAACCATTGATAGCAAGTAAAGAGTTAGACATAATAACTCAGCAAGACAATAACAAATTAATGAGATTGGAAGCGTGAGACTCCCCTTGCAGAAGTCTTCTTACACCTCGGCAACGGCGCCAGAAAAAGTTGCTTGATGACGTGAAAGCACACGTTCGTTGGGAGACCCCAAGAGGAAGGTATGAAGCAGTGCAGCAGCAATTTTCCCTCAGAAAGATACCAAGCTTTTCAGATCCAGTAGGAGTAAAAGGCACCTCTGAAGGTTGTTGGTCGCGCCGTTTACTCGATCACCAACGTGGAACCTGCACACAACACAATCAAACTAGTTTGCCCCAACGAAACAGTGAGGTTGTCAATCTCACCGGCTTGCTGTAAACAAAGGATTAAACGTATGGTGTGGAAAATAGTGTTTAATTGCAGAGAATGAAAAGGAACAATGATTGCAGTTGGTTGTATTATCAGTGTAAAGGAATGGACCGGGGTCTACAGTTCACTAGTGGTGTCTCTCTATAAAAGATAACTAACATGCTGGGTAAACAAATTACAGCTGGGCAATTGATGAATAGAGAGCGCATGACAATGCATATATATGACAAGATGACTACTATGATATTCAATTGGGCATTACAACAAGATACATAGACCGTTATCCAACAACATCTATGACTAATAATCCACCTTCAGGTTGACATCCGTGTTCCCCGTTGGTATTAAGTTGCAAGCAACAGATTATTGCATTAAGTAAAGTGCATAATGTAAACAATACATTTATACTTAGACAAAGCATCGATGTTTTCCCCTAGTGGCAACAGCACATCCACAACCTTAGACATTGCCGTCACTCGCCCAGATTACCGGAGGCTTGAACCCACTATCTAGCATAAATACTCCCTCTTGAAGTTACAAGCATGTACTTGGCCAAAGAATCTACTAGTAACGGAAAGCATGCAAGATCATAAATAACATATAAGATAGATTGATAATCAACTTGATCATAGTATCAATATTCATCGGATCCTAGCAAACACAACATGTAGCATTACAATAAGATGATATTAATCATGATAGGCAGCTCACAAGATCTAAACATGATAGCACAAGGAGGAGAGACAACCATCTAGCTACTACTATGGACCCGTAGTTCAAGGATGAACTACTCACGCATAACTCCGGAAGCAGGCATGGTGATGTAGAGCCCTCCGGTGATGATTCCCCTCTCCGGCAGGGTGCCGGGAAGAGCTTCAGAACCCTCCCGAACTAGGGTTGACGACGGCGGCGGCTACGGAACTTTTCGTGGATGGAGGCTCGGCTCCTGGAGGCACCCGAGGGGGTCACGCCACCCCCGGCGCAGCAGGAGGTGGGGCCGCGCCGGCCCCTGGCGTGGCTGCCTCCTCGGTCGCCTCCGTCTCTCCTTTGGACTCCGTGTACGTGTCGGGAAAATAGAAGGTTCTGTCCAAGTTTCGTCCAATTCCGAGAATATTTCCAGAACAGCTTTTCTGGAATACAAAAATAGCAGAACACGGGAACTGGCACTGTAGCATCTTGTTAATAGGTTAGTCCCAGAAAATGCATAAAAATGCTATGAAGTGTATATAAAACATGTAACAATTGGTATAATATCAACATGGAACATCAGAAATTATAGATACGTTTGAGACGTATCTGTCGCGCCTCGAGAACGCGAGCCGGTATACATGTACGTCTCCGCCACTAACCGGGTGGTCAGCACCTTGCTTGTTGTCAAGCGCATAGAGGAAGGACATGCTCATGGCGTGCATAGACCAGTATACTACCTCAGCGAGGTGCTATCCATATCAAAGCAGCGGTACCCGCACTATCAGAAGCTGGCTTACGCCGTGTTCATGACATCGCGCAAGGTCGTCGACTACTTCGCAGAGCACCCAACAACGGTGGTAATTAAGTTCAGCCGGGCTAGGCGACATCCGAGAGAATATCCGGTGGAAACCAAGTTTCGGTGGAAACCGGTGAAAACCACGGAAAAATCATGTTTAAAAGTTAGCGTTGTACAGACATGCAAAATGGCAACTTGAAACTCAAAACATTTTAGGAGCTATGAAAATGACAAATTCGTCAGTGAATAGTACCAGAAATTACTATTCACTGCTGAAGCACTATTCATTGCTGACTTTGTCATTTTCATAGCTCCTAAACAAATTCGAGTTTCAAGTTGCCATTTTGCATGTCCGTAGAACGCTACCTTCCCAATGTAATGCATTTTTGGTTAGAATTTTTTTGGACTTTTAAACATGATTTTTCCGTGGTTTTCACCGGTTTCCACCGAAACTTGGTTTCCACCGGATATTCTCTCGGCGACATCCTCACCAACGCTGACACAACAGGAAGAGTCGCCAAGTGGGTCATCGAGCTTGGACCTCGGGACATCACGTACAAGCATTCATCAGCAATCAAAGCGCAGGTCCTCCCTGACTTCACAACAGAGTGGACAGAAGCTCAATTACCGGGTGTCCCTGACGTGTCCAACTCCTGGACAATGTACTTCGACGGCTCGAAGAAGAACGAGGGTGCAGGCGCATGCGTCATCCTCACATCGCCGAAGGGGGACAAGCTCCGCTACGTCCTGCAGATGGATTTCCCAAGACCCTCCAACCACGAGGCGGAGTACGAGGCCTTGCTACACGGCATGCGGATTTCCAAGGCTTGCGGGTGCACTCGACTCATGATCTATGGCGACTCAAATCTCGTTGTGCAGCAAACGATGAAGACCTGCGACGCCACAACAGATAACATGATCGCGTACCGCGAGCTCTACAACATCATGAGGGCAACTTTGATGGGTGCGAGCTGCGTCACATTGGACGCGAAAGCAACGAAGAAGCGGACATGCTAGCCAACCTTGGCTCTACTAAGGCACCAGTTCCACCTGGCGTATTCCTCGAGCGAATCGAGCATCGATCTATCTAGACTAGGCAAACAGCAGCACCCTCGGCGCCAATCGCCGCAGCCTCAGCCAAAGACTCCACTTCACCTAGCACAGAGGATCCACCAGTCAAAGTTCTCCTCATCGAGCCGACCTGGACACATCCCTTCCTGGCATACATGTTGCGTGGCGAGCTGGCAGAGGACGCGGTGGAAGCGCGGCGAGTCACCCGACGCGCCAAGGCATACACAATAATCAAGGGCGAACTGTACAAACGAAGCATATCAGGGATCCTCCAGAGGTGTATAGCACTCGAAGACGGCAAGGCCATCCTTCGGGACATCCACGTAGGAACTTGTGGACACTATGCAAGCAGTCGAGCCCTCGTTGCCAAAGCTTTTCGAGCGGGGTTCTACTGGCCGGCAGCGTCAAGGACGCAGAAGACATCGTGAAAAGATGCATCGGGTGCCAAAAATTCGCCACCAAGCCACACGCACCGGCATCCGAACTGAAGACAATCCCGTTGGCTTGGCCCTTTGCTCAATGGGGACTCGACATGGTTGGGCCACTCAAGAAATCCTCGCGTGGGGGGCTCACTCACCTCTTGGTGGCGGTCGACAAGTTCACCAAGTGGATCGAAGCGGTACCCATTACAAATTCGACTGCCACGACAGCGGTGAACTTTTTCAGGTCGATCATATACCGCTTTGGGGTCCCTCATAGCATCATAACCAAGAACGGTACAAACTTCACGGCTGAAGAGTTCCGTGACTTCTGCAAAGATCAAGGTATCAAGCTCAACTACACGTCCGTTGCACACCCGTAATCAAACCGCCAGGTGGAGAAGGCCAATGGACTCGTGTTCAGCGGACTCAAGAAGCGGCTATTGGTGCCACTCAAGCGAGCGGCAGGAGCATGGATCGAGGAGCTGCCATCCGTCCTATGCAGCCTAGTACCACACCTAACAGGTCAACACAGTACACGCCATTCTTCATGGTGTACAGCGCAAAAGCTATCATGCCGTTTGACTTGCAGTTCGACGCACCCAGAGTCGTCGCCTACGAGGAAGACGACGCGGAGGAGGCACTCGCAGACGATGTCGACACGCTGGACGAGGCACGCGACATCATGCTCGCTCGCACAGCTGTCTACCAGCAAAACGTCCGCAACTATCACAGCCGTCGACTGCGCACCAGGTCTTTCATGGTTGGGGACCTGGTCCTTCGACTGAAGCAGAAGAAGGTATACAAGCTCGCCTCCCCATGGGAGGGACCCTTCATCATCACGGAAGTCATCGACGGCGGCGCATACCGATTGAAGCACGCGAAACGGGAGAGCTTTCCCACAATCCCTGGAACGTCGCACACCTGCGCTGTTTCTATGCTTAGGCTACTCAGCCATCATGTAATCACGCTTAATGCCAAAAGCAGCAGGTTTCAGACGCACTCTTTTCCTTATCAGGGTACCTAAGTGGACTGGAAGGTTTTTAATGAGGCGGCCTGCTGTCTTAATATACAGAAGTTGGAATACAAGCAATGTTCCTCTATTTTTGAGTCAATTCATTCATAACACCTTGGCCGCACCCGAACACTCGGGGCTGCGCCTCACAGGTTCAACAAAATCAAAAACCTTGGCCGCACCGAACACTCAAAAACCTTGGACGCACCCGAACACTCGGGGCTGCGCCTCACAGGTTCAACAAAATCAAAAACCTTGGCCGCACCCGTACACTCGGGGGCTGGGCCTCACAGGTTCAACAAAATCAAAAAACCTTGGCCGCACCTGAACACTCGAGGGCTGCGCCTCACAGGTTCAACAAAATCAAAAACCTTGGCCGCACCCAAACACTTGGGGGTTGCGCCTCACAGGTTCAACAAAATCAAAAACCTCGGCCGCACCCGAACACTCGGGGGACTGTGCCTCATAGGTTCAACAAATTCACAAAACCTTGGCCACACCCGAACACTCGGGGGCTGCGCCTCACAGGTTCAACGAATTCATAACACCTTAGCGGCACCCGAACACTCGGGGGCTGCGCCCCGCATACACATCAATTTTTTTCATATGGGCTCAAACGAGCATACATACATACAAATTCTTTCTACTTTACAAACAGACCTACTACTCTACAGGTTCCTCTTTGGGATGCATGGCTGCTTGATTTACAAGGAGATTTGTTTCCTTCATAACCTGTGCAATAATCTCATTCGCTGGACCAGAAGTCGCCGCATAGTGCTCATCCATCAGGACGGGTCCGCCACCGGGCGGTGGGGGTAGGCCTTGGGCAATCTTCTCCAAATTCAGGTGCGGACGATGGATTCGCACAAAGGCAAGCGCCGCATTGGCCCGCCAACAAGTTGATCCCGCACAAACTTCTTGATCGCCTTGCCATCACGGAATCTCGTCAACAGCGCCGCAAGGCCTTGCGGTTGCTCATTCAACGGAAACAGGGCTCGGTGCACCTGGGCCAGAGCGGACCTGCAAGTCTTCATCAGTAAGCCAACACGCCAGGCGCGGTCGTGAAGCACAGCCAGTTTTCGGCCTCTCGACTTGTCGGACCAAAAAAGTTGAGAGGCAGAATCCGAGCCGCTCGCAGCACCATCTAGGCGATGATTTATGCGGTCCGTTTCTGCCTTCTCATCCAGACGGACGCCTGCGCAACAACAAGGAAGCGTATTAAAAAGCAGTCAAGGAAACAGCCACTGACTCAGTAGACACTTGGACGCTTACATTCCAGTTGTGCGATCACTATGTCCAACGAGTCCATCAAGTACTTCTCTCGCTCCGTAGCTGGTGACGGCCTCGACTTCAGATCAGTGTAGCGGACCTGCACTTAAAAATTGGCAAGATCCCTATGTATAGTGCAAACCCTGGATCGATTCATTTGCACACACAGTTTACGATGAATATCAACAAAGTATCAATTATTACACGCGGATCCAGTACTTAGGAAAATATTCGTTACAAATTGCATAGCACGAAGCTAGCTTTGAAAGAGTATAGCAGCGGAAAACATTATTCTTCAGTGATTCTCCATCATCATCATGTGCCACAGGCGAAACATGTTGGTTGCAGACTCGAAACCCTTAAACGAAATCTCACTCATCGTCGGAACAACCTGCAACAGGAAAAATGTTGCAACAAGGTGGGTCAGAACCATATAAAATGGAACTGGCAAGTGACACTCTGTGGACACTTAGTGGAATAACTCTAATAACCTATATGCATATTTGGCTGGTGGAGTTCAAAGGCTAATTTGCAGAAAGCCAACTTTTATCCTATCACTTTATAAAACAATTTCAACATCTTTAATGGTAACACAGGTAAGCCCCAGTGAACCAAAAGATGGCCCGTTCTTAGGTGCACCCTCAGGTAAAAACCCCTACATACCATGGTCCTAAGTATAGTGAAAACTATCTTAGGTGAAAACCCCCATGGACATGGTCCTGAGTAGCTCACCCATCTAAGTGTACCCTCAGGTAAAAACCCCCACATACCATGGTCCTAAGTATAGTGGAAACTATCTTAGGTGACAACCCCCATGAACATGGTCCTGGGTAACTCACTCTTGTTCACCTATCAAAATTTTATTTGAGAAATTTGAATGTTGGGATTCCTCCGTTGATGTCCTTGATCAACTGCAACCTTCACTTGGAGTTCTTCACTTGGAGTTCTTCACTTTCTTCATATCCCTTTGTTCCTGGGTGGCCGTCCACAAGTGTACTCTCAGGTAAAAACCCCCACATACCATGGTCCTAAGTATAGTGGAAACTATCTTAAGTAAAAACCCCCATGGACATGGTCCTGAGTAGCCACTCAACATAAACCAAACAACCAATTCCACCCAGGTGATTCATTAACATAGTAGATGTGTACTCTCAGGTGAAAACCCCCACATACCATGGTCCTAAGTATAGTGAAAACTATCTTAAGTGAAAACCCCCATGGACATGGTCCTGAGTAGCCACTTAACATTTTATAAAACTTTTCATCAATTGCTTAGCATCAATATTTCTACTAAGTTATTTCATAGGTACCTAGACACATAGGAATAGGGAAATTCTAAACATGTCTTGCATAGCAATACTAATAACACCTACACATGCTTAAGGAAAATAAACTAAGTCATGCATAGACAAAAATACTTAGAAAATTTATGAATGTGCCACTTGCCTTGGCAACAAGAAGAGCAGTAGCAGCAGTTGCAAAAGTCTTCGCTTCTCTCCGAAAATTGTAACACATAAAACAAGCCACAATAAACATACAAGCATAACAACAACACTTAGGAAAAATATGACATGCATGGGATGCAATTAAAACCACAAGTCAATATTTTTCTAACTTCTCTAATTTTAATAAATCATGCATGAGACAAAAATGCATTTAACACAAATTTTACTAAGACAAGAATAATTAAAACAATTCCCAACAAGGGAATAAACACTATGTCGAAAATAATCCTAAACAAAATACTTAGCAAAAATAAGGGAGAGTTTTTCCTAGGAGGAGTAAAATTATAAAAATCCAATGCAATTGGATTCACTCAAAAATAATTTTTATAATAAAAGATATGCCAAAGTTACTCAAATTGTCCATTTGCAATTTGAATAAATTGAACTACTCAAAAATGATAAATAACAGAACCAAAATAATCTACAGGTCAGGGGCTTTCCAAAGATATTTTATTTACAAATTTTGGACATACCAATTTATATCTATTGTCAAATTTTACTTAAAACATTCATTTGCAATTTTAAATAAATGTGAAATACTCAAAAATGAGCCTCTGATTTTTAAATCAGTTTAAAATATCCAAAATTTATTTCTAGAAGTGGCTAACTATTCTAAAGATCCAAAGGTTTCCAAAAATATTTTATTTGCAAAATTTGGATTTATAGAATATACTCAAATCACACATTTGAAATTTGAATATTTTAAAATATGTCAAAACTGAAAAAATAACAGTGCTAACATATTCTACAAGTCTAGAGCTTTTCAAAAATATAAAGTTTGTTAAATTTGGCCAAACCAATAAAAAGTTCTAATGGTTTGAAGTTACAGGGGCTTTTCTGCAAAACTGCCACTTAAATCTAAATAGAAAAATCATTTTCCACGCGGGCGCTGACTGGATCTGACGTGGCCGCTGACTGGGCGCTGACTAGGCAGTGACATGGCGTGCTGTGATTGGCTGATACCGTTTCGTTAATGAAATTAAAACGCGGCCGTCAGATCGAGATCTGACGGTCCAGATCTAAAGGACAAACACGAGCGGCGCTAGGTCACCGGAAACTAGCCGGAGGACGCAAGCGCGGCAGCGACGCGTCGGCATCGCGCGTTCCAGCGAAAGTACATGGTTAGGGATGGGGCTTTCATTACCAGGGTGTGCAGGACGTCAAGGCGGAGACGTTGGCGAGGTATACGGCGTCGCGGTGCTTCGGTTCGTCTTGGATTGCTCGTCGGAGTACAAGAAGGCGGCGGACGGCGTCGGTCGATGATGCACACGTCGATCTGAGGGAAGAAAAAATATGGGACTGTGTCAGGGAGGTGCGCAACAACAAAAGAAAGGGAAAGGGAGGGGTAGGAGGGCTCGGGGTGTCCTGGACTCGCCGGAAAAGGAGAAGCCTCGCCGGCGGCAGTGGCGGAAGTCGAGCTCGAGCACGAGCAGCCTGGGGGCTCTCGAGCCGTGGTTCTTGGGGCAAAAGAGAGAGGAGAGCGTGAGGGTTTTATAGGAGGAAACGGTGATTGAGGAGAGGGAGTAAATCGCTCGCAATCAATCGATTTGATTGTTGCCGTTCTCGGACGCGGTCGTGGGCGCGATTTGGGGGCGAGGAAGAAGAAGGCGACGTGGCCTGTCGGTGCTGACAGGTGGGCCCCACCTGTCAGTGAGCGAGGAGAGTGGAGCGAGGCCATGGGCTGCGGCTGGACCGCGTGCGCGCGAGGGAGGAGTTGGGCTTGGCCCAGTTAGCTCGGCTCAACTTTTTTTTTTGTTCTTTTTCCTCTTTCTTTTTCTGGAAACTTTTTCTATCTTTTAAAATATGACTCCAAATGAATTCAAACCAACTTGGTAAAAATTTGTAAAAATAAACTTTATCATTTTAAATAGTCAAACACACTTTTCAAATACTTTTCATAAATATAAATTTGAAATATTGCATAATTGCTTAATTGACATTTTATGTCAAATTTAAACTAGGGCTTTGAATAAAATCATTTGTGGTTTAATAAAAACAAATAAAATACCACAAATGTAAATATTTGAAAATAATTTATTTTCCAAATAAGTACAATCAAATCACAACCAGAAATTAGACATAACAAATAAAACCATAATAATCAAAAACAATATATAGGGCATAACTTGCCCTTTTAATATATTTTCTTAAATATGTTTTTAAGTGGAATTATATTTCCAACTTTTGAATTTTTTTTAATGCAAACAATGCAAGGAGGTGATGAATGAATGCATGAATCAAAATACATATAGTTTCAAAAAGTTTTTTATTTTTCTGATTTTTCAAAATTTTGAAAATCTTGGAAAGTTACAGACTACCACCCTTAAAAGGAATCTCGTCCCCGAGATTCGAGAAGGTTAGCAAAAGGTTGTGACGGTATGGCTACCACCCTTAAAAGTATTTTTGTGGGTAGTGAAACAAACTTCAAACTAGATACTTGATTGAGAACGTACCATTCACCATACTAGGCTCATTATAGTTTCCTTCCACATGGATATGGTTCACATATCCTTTATCGAAAGGATTTGGCTTGGCAGCTTCTTCGGCCTTCTTTGCTGGGCACTCATTGGCGTAATGGCCCTTGTTGTTGCACTTGTAGCAAAGCACTTGGCTGATATCCCCCTTGTGCTCGGAATTTGGGCGGTGTTGTCCATTGTTATGATTATGGCCAGCATGTCCATTTCCCTTGCGGTCTCCATTGTTTCCCTTGAATCCACCATTCTGGTTGCTTCCTCCACTATGGCGATGACCATCATGGGAGAAATGTTTCTTGAACGAGGGCTCAGAATGGTGTTTGTTGATACTCAGCTTCCTCTTCCTGTTTTCAGCCTTCTTGATGTTATCCTCCAGTATAATTGCTTGGTCTAGGAGGGCCTGATAGTTCGGAGCGTAAGCGACTGACAAAGGAATCTTCACCTCGTCACTCAGCCCTTTGAGAAATTTTGCCTTTCTCTTGCCATCAGTGTCAATGTCTTCAGGAGCATAACGAGACAATGAATGAAAGTCATCCATATACTCCTTAAGTGTCTTGTTCCCTTGCCTCAGGTTTCGGAACTCTTCTTGCTTCAAGTTCATAATGCCCGAGGAGATATGAGCATTATGAAAGCCTTCCTTGAAGGTATCCCAAGTCAAAGTGTCTAGGGGTGGGTGATTTGATAAGTTTCCCACCATTGAGCAGCTGGTCCTTCCAACAGATGAGAGGTAAACCTTATCATTTCAGGATCAGTACACTCACAAGTCACCAGATCCTTGTGCACGGAGCGCAACCAGTCATCTGCCACAATTGGCTCAGTTGCATTGGAGAACTTGTTAGGCTTGAGCCTCAAAAATCTGGCAAGCTTGTCCACTTGGGGAGGAGGTGGTGTTGGTGGCGGTCCATTCTGATTGGCCATGAATTGAGCCATCATAGTCATCAGCTGAGTTTGCGCTTCCATCAACTGTTGCATCAGAGCTTCGGAGTTGTTGTTGTTGTTGTCGTTGTTGTTGTTTTCAGGTGCACGACGGGGAGGCATCTGTGGGTTTTAGCATAGATGAGTAAAAGATAGACATATCTAGGAGAAAATTTATACCCATACAAGCATTTAACATAAACACAACAATAAAACCAAGCTCAACTTTAACTTTTCGAATAAAACATGGTCTAGTCGAAAGGAAATCAAACACATGGGGTTCTGAAAATAAAACATGGGTACTGCCATACGACAATTTGATAGGTCAATACATCATCAACATCTCGTTATTCTAATAGAAGGTGGTCTAGTCTATCTCCTTCTTGAGTGCATCGAGTTCCTCCTCTATATTCTTGAGTTCATCAAGGTACTTCTGGGTGTTGTGAAGCCTAAATCGAAGTCTTTCTCCAAGGTACTTGATGGCCTCCCATGCTGCACTTCTTGCGGAATCAAAGAATGATGTGTGGAGTATTGGGTTTGTGAACATGCAGGAACCTTTGGTCTTGTGGTCATCGTCTTTGCTCTTGTATATATGGAGTTGAACCCACCAGTACTCTTGACCTTCATCCATGAAAGGAAATCCTTTGTATAATGCTTCTCCTTCAAATCCCAAGCTCTTCATGTTATCCTTAAGTGCTTTTGGAAAATCAGTCTCACATTGTAGAGTCATGGTCATCACTGGTCCTTTCTTGATGGATTCGATGAGGCTGGTCATCTAAAAATAAGAGAAGACATTTAGAAAATGAGTGTCAGATGAGAGTATATGAGAAAGATAAAATGAAAAGTTTTGTTTTTAGCAAACTGCATAAAAATAGATTTTCAATACTATGGTCAATCCTATTTCTATCCAAACTTAGGGTTTCGAACCTACAGGAAACACAGTGCTCTGATACCATCTGTAGAGGACCTGCACTTAAAAATTGGCAAGATCCCTGTGTATAGTGCAAACCCCTGGATCGATTCATTTGCACACACAGTTTACGATGAATATCACAACAAAGTATCAATTATTACACGCGGATCCAGTACTTAGGAAAATATTCGTTACAAATTGCATAGCATGAAGCTAGCTTTGAAAGAGTATAGCAGCGGAAAACGTTATTCTTCAGTGAGTCTCCATCATCATCATGTGCCACAGGCGAAACATGTTGGTTGCAGACTCGAAACCCTTAAACGAAATCTCACTCATCGTCGGAACAACCTGCAACAGGAAAAATGTTGCAACAAGGTGGGTCAGAACCATATAAAATGGAACTGGTAAGTGACACTCTGTGGACACTTAGTGGAATAACTCTAATAACCTATATGCATATTTGGCTGGTGGAGTTCAAAGGCTAATTTGCAGAAAGCCAACTTTTATCCTATCACTTTATAAAACCATTTCAACATCTTTAATGGTAACACAGGCAAGCCCTAGTGAACCAAAAGATGGCCCGTTCATAGGTGCACCCTCAGGTAAAAACCCCCACATACCATGGTCCTAAGTATAGTGAAAACTATCTTAGGTGAAAACCCCCATGGACATGGTCCTGAGTAGCTCACCCATCTAAGTTTACCCTCAGGTAAAAACCCCCACATACCATGGTCCTAAGTATAGTGGAAACTATCTTAGGTGAAAACCCCCATGAACAGGGTCCTGAGTAACTCACTCTTGTTCACCTATCAAAATTTTATTTGAGAAATTTGAATGTTGGGATTCCTCCGTTGATGTCCTTGATCAACTGCAACCTTCACTTGGAGTTCTTCACTTTCTTCATATCCCTTTGTTCCTGGGTGGCCGTCCACAAGTGTACTCTCAGGTAAAAAAACCCACATACCATGGTCCAAAGTATAGTGGAAACTATCTTAAGTAAAAACCCCCATGGACATGGTCCTGAGTAGCCACTCAACATAAACAAAACAACCAATTCCACCCAGGTGATTCATTAACATAGTAGATGTGTACTCTCAGGTGAAAACCCCCACATACCATGGTCCTAAGTATAGTGAAAACTATCTTAAGTGAAAACCCCCATGGACATGGTCCTGAGTAGCCACTTAACATTTTATAAAACTTTTCATCAATTGCTTAGCATCAATATTTCTACTAAGTTATTTCATAGGTACCTAGACACATAGGAATAGGGAAATTCTAAACATGTCTTGCATAGCAATACTAATAACACCTACACATGCTTAAGGAAAATAAACTAAGTCATGCATAGACAAAAATACTTAGGAAATTTATGAATGTGCCACTTGCCATGGCAACAAGAAGAGCAGTAGCAGCAGTTGCAAAAGTCTTCGCTTCTCTCCGAAAATTGTAACACATAAAACAAGCCACAATAAACATACAAGCATAACAACAACACTTAGGAAAAATATGACATGCATGGGATGCAATTAAAACCACAAGTCAATATTTTTCTAGCTTCTCTAATTTTAATAAATCATGCATGAGACAAAAATGCATTTAACACAAATTTTACTAAGACAAGAATAATTAAAACAATTCCCAACAAGGGAATAAACACTATGTCGAAAATAATCCTAAACAAAATACTTAGAAAAAATAAGGGAGAGTTTTTCCTAGGAGGAGTAAAATTATACAAATCCAATGCAATTGGATTCACTCAAAAATAATTTTTATAATAAAAGGTATGCCAAAGTTACTCAAATTGTCCATTTGTAATTTGAATAAATTGAACTACTCAAAAATGATAAATAACAGAACCAAAATAATCTACAGGTTAGGGGCTTTCCAAGGATATTTTATTTACAAATTTTGGACATACCAATTTATATCTATTGTCAAATTTTACTTAAAACATTCATTTGCAATTTTAAATAAATGTGAAATACTCAAAAATGAGCCTCTGATTTTTAAATCAGTTTAAAATATCCAAAATTTATTTCTAGCAGTGGCTAACTATTCTAAAGATCCAAAGGTTTCCAAAAATATTTTATTTGCAAAATTTGGATTTATAGATTTTAAGTCATGCCAAATATACTCAAATCACACATTTGAAATTTGAATATTTTAAAATATGACAAAACTGAAAAATAACAGTGCTAACATATTCTACAAGTCTAGAGCTTCTCAAAAATTAAAACGCGGCCGTCAGATCGAGATCTGACGGTCCAGATCTAAAGGACAAACGCGAGCGGCGCTAGGTCACCGGAAACTAGCCGGAGGACGCAAGCGCGGCGGCGACGCGCCGGCATCGCGCGTTCCAGCAAATGTACAGGGTTAGGGATGTGGCTTTCTTTACTAGGGTGTGCAGGACGTCAAGGCGGAGACGTTGGCGAGGTATACGGCGTCGCGGTGCTTCGGTTTGTCTTGGATTGCTCGTCGGAGTACAAGAAGGCGGCGGACGGCGTCGGTCGATGATGTACACGTCGATCTGAGTGCAGAAAAAATACGGGACCGTGTCAGGGAGGTGCGCAACAACAAAAGAAAGGGAAAGGGAGGGGTAGGAGGGCTCGGGGTGTCCTGGACTCGCCGGAAAAGGAGAACCCTCGCCGGCGGCAATGGCGGAAGTCGAGCTCGAGCACGAGCAGCCTGGGGGCTCTCGAGCCGTGGTTCTTGGGGCAAAAGAGAGAGGAGAGCGTGAGGGTTTTATAGGAGGAAACGGTGATTGAGGAGAGGGAGTAAATCGCTCGCAATCAATCGATTTGATTGTTGCCGTTCTCGGACGCGGTCGTGGGCGCGATTTGGGGGCGAGGAAGAAGAAGGCGACGTGGCCTGTCGGTGCTGACTGGTGGGCCCCACCTGTCAGTGAGCGAGGAGAGAGGAGCGAGGCCGTGGGCTGCTGCTGGACCGCGTGCGCGCGAGGGAGGAGTTGGGCTTGGCCCAGTTAGCTCGGCTCCACATTTTTTTTTGTTCTTTTCCTCTTTCTTTTTCTGGAAACTTTTTCTATCTTTTAAAATATGACTCCAAATGAATTCAAACCAACGTGGTAAAAATTTGTAAAAATAAACTTTATCATTTTAAAAAGTCAAACACACTTTTCAAATACTTTTCATAAATATAAATTTGAAATATTGCATAATTGCTTAATTGACATTTTATGTCAAATTTAAACTAGGGCTTTGAATCAAATCATTTGTGGTTTAATAAAAACAAATAAAATACCACAAATGTAAATATTTGAAAATAATTTATTTTCCAAATAAGTACAATCAAATCACAACCAGAAATTAGACATAACAAATAAAACCATAATAATCAAAAACAATATATAGGGCATAACTTGCCCTTTTAATATATTTTCTTAAATATGTTTTTAAGTGGAATTATATTTCCAACTTTTGAATTTTTTTTTAATGCAAACAATGCAAGGAGATGATGAATGAATGCATGATTTTGAATTTGCAAATCAAAATACATATAGTTTTCAAAAAGTTTTTGATTTTTCTGATTTTTCAAAATTTTGAAAATCTTGGAATGTTACAATCAGCCAAAGCACCTTGCGCGTCCTTCAGCTCCTGCTCCACCATCACAAGTCGCGTCCGCATATAGGAGATAAGGTGTTCACAATTTTTGCTCCTGGACCCGGATTGAGAAGAGGCACCACCGGTGGAAGACCCAGTTGACGCGTCGAGTGCTCCCGGCTACACAGGGAAAGCAAGCAAAAAGATAAGAACTTTGCTGTATCAAGTGCGGCCCCAGTCAACATGCTCGGGGGCTGTTATCTGCGGAAGCCTCGTCATAACGCAAAAGGAGGGATAGAAAGCAAAAGTAAGCTTATATTCAACAAGGTTTCATCAGGTTCTACATACCATAAAAAGATTCGTTACAAGCAGAAACAAAAGCAGCAAGGGTCAGTCCGGCCAGCTAAGACATCGACTCCGACCTAGACCTAGACGCACGCGCAGCATGCTCAGCGGTGCGCTTCTCCATCATGGCCACCATGTCCTTTGCTAGCTGAGACGCTCGCTCTCTAAATTGGCCCAGGGGGATGGTCTTGCCTTCGGGTTTTCTCGGAAGATCGGCTACAACCTTCTCGAAATCGCCAGTAATCCCGTGACCCAGCATCAGCATGAAGGCGAACTCCGAGCCACATACCGTTTGGGTGCGGGTGTAGTCCGCCAGAGTCGACGATCCAGGACCAAACAGCTTTGCCAGGTTGTCAATAGAGGAAAGTGGAGTGGCTCGCGGGAAGACGCTCTTGTGCACAGCAGAGAGGGCACACTTGGACTTGGCGAGGGAATCCTTGACCCTGGCACATAACAGGTCGAAGGCTCCAACAGCGTGCTCAAGCGAGCCACCTTCTGCCTCGAAGACAGGTTCAACGTCAACAGCCTCTGTCAGAACAAACAGAAACAAGGTCAGGCAACTCAGAGTCTATAATCATCTGGGTAGCACACATCAAAGTCAAAAGTGCTACCTCCCATCACATCGGCTAGCGCATGGAGTTGTTCTGCTTGCAGCCCCTCGCGATCTTCGATCTCCTTCAACTTCCGCTCGCCGCCGGCACGTTGAGCCTCGAGCTCTTTCTCAAGCTCTCGCACGCGAGCCAGGGCCGCTTTTCGACCCCCTGTAGCGAACGCATATCTCACTTCGTGTGACAAGTCTTTCAAAAAGAATGGAGTAGAAGGCAAAGAGGTTCTTACGCTCCGACTGCTCCATCTGGGCCTGAAGCTGGTCCCGCTCGTGCTCCATTCGCACATACGAAGTACCTGACTCCACCATGGCATGGAAAAAGGGCTGCAAAAGAATATCTCAGCAAAGCAAAGACAGAGATTCATATTCTTGAGCCTATACCCAACTATCCTAGTTGCGCATAGCCTCGGGGGCTACTCCCATTGGGAGCGCAGAAGCGAACCTGATAAAATTACAGAAATATCAAAAAAACTTACGTGGCCATAATGTGCTGGCGGTGCGGCACCCGAGGAAGAAGGCGCGTACCCTTGCGGGTTAGGAGGTGCACTGGCGGCGGCAGCTGGCTGTGGCTCCACCCAAGCCACTTCACTACAAGAAATATGCTAACTTGTGACCCTCAATATTGGTCACAGAAATGGTCATGAACTGTCATTTGTGACCTTTTTGTGACAAAAAACGATTGGTCAAAAGATGAGCGTCACTAATGACAGTTTGCGACCTTTTTTGGGGATTGGTCATAGACAATTGTGACCAAAACCAAAGGTCACAAATTCTATGACCAATTGTTTTGGTCACTACCAATCTGGCCAGTCCACGTCAGATCCAACGTGGCTGAGCTGACGTGGCGTAGCTGACGTGGCAAGTCCAGTCAGATCCAACGTGGCCGAGCTGACGTGGCAAAATTGTGACCAAATGGAATGGTCGTAAATCAGAATCAGCCCAGTCCAGTTCAGCCATCTAAATGGGCCTGGCCCAATAACACGGCCCATTTGACATACTTTTTTTCGCAGATTACTTTAGACGGCTATATGGGCCCAGCCCAACAGTTTGGCCTTTTAATTTTCTGGGCCGTGGCCTTTTTGGATAAACAATATCAGAATTTCTTTTTGATATATGCGTAAATTAATTATATAGGTCCCAGTTGTCAGGTTCATATATGTGGCGATCAGATTTCAGTTATATAGGTCCCAGATGCCAAGGTCATAAACTTCATAATTCAAATTGACAGTAACTGAATAAAAAGAATTTAAATTGACAGACAAAATACACAAAAAAAACTTCAAATAACAGTAGCCAGATTCAGTATGGAGCTCCTGCTCTACAGATAACACATAATACAATGGAAATCGAAGTTACAGAATACACAAAAAACATCTAGATACTATACAAGCTCTACAAGTGCTATCTTCTTCAGCATGGAGCTCCTGCTCTTGTCATATTGACTCATTGGATGACCAAAGTAACGTCATCATGCCTTCCACGGCTCCTGTTACATGAACAAGCAGTGAATTATCAAAAAAACTGGAGCCAATATTATGAACATACCATTCAAAAAAAAGGACCTAGTTCTTCAGAATGATAACACAATTCAGATAGTTCCATACTTCCATGCTTTTTGTTCTTTAGCTATACAAAATGAGATACTCATTTATACAAGAAAACAGACAATGAATATGCACGCACAAATGCAGGTCCTCAGCGGACACATAAGGCAGGAGAGACTAAAGGGAACCGAGAGAGATACCTGTGATTGATAGGGTCAACGACGATCTGGATTGAGTTAGCATTGGTGAGGTGGTGGATGATCTCCATGGTGTGCTTGATGATGCGCACAAGCATGATCTTATCGCTGTTCCTTCCGTGCGCTCGATGATGGGGCACCAATGCATAAAAAATCACAATCATTAACCCAGTTTCATGTACGGTATATATCAAGTGACAGTGAAAACAAGTTGATGAACACACTGAGAATAAATATTTCATGTCATGCAGAGTTCAAACCGAATAAACATATGCATCCATGTGGGCATTGATAACTGGATGTGGCATGAGCTGCATGTCAATGCTTGATCACTGTTTAAACAACAACAAAAATGATAGTCATATGCGCTTTCAATCAACCCGCAAGGAGAGACACTTTGCATGCTACCAGGTCTACAACTCAATTCGTCACAGCAACAAAGAACAAGATCACCGTGAAGAAGGGACTGGAGGAGCTCACCTGAGGGTTGTGGTGCGACGGTAGGAACCGGAGTTAGTCGAACTGTCCATGCCTAGGGCCAACCAAGCATGCTACCAGGCACCAGGCCACAACCAGCCCCGCAGCATCACGACCGTAGGAGCCCTCATCACCATCCAAGCTATATGGAGCTTCCTGAAAAATGAAAAGTGAATATCTTAGGGAAAGCTACACTTGGCATATACAGAGGCAGGGCAGGGTTTAAATATCCAAGTAATGCTTAATAAAGTAAACTGAAGGAGTACAATTAGCATGTAACCTGGAAAACATATACCTAGGATCTACATATCTATAAACACCTGTCATCACTATCTGAAACGTATTAACGAATATATGATAAACACATACTAACACAAATGATTATCTGCGATTAGTTTCTTATGAGTTAGCAAGATAGCAGAGACAAAATTTGTTGAGCTTGATTGTATTAACGAATTGACAACAAATTTCAGTTAGAGCCATGCAAGAACAGAAGGTAGTAGGCACCTGCTTGTTGAGCTTGATTCTCCTTGATCTTGTCCTCGAAGTTCTTCAACGCCAGGTTGTTCCGTTGTAGCTCGTCCTACACCACTCAAAACAAACAATTCAGATCGACACCGACAGATATTATCCCTTCTTTGCTTATCTAGAAGACACACTACAAATGGGAAGCAAGCAAATCATCGTAGGCAACATAGATGAGCATTTTTTTATCAAATGTCAGGAGGTAATGCAAATAAAGAAATCTGAATAGAGGTTATTAATCCAAATATCACTGACTGATTCATACAGAAAAAACAATTATACAATACGTCAATACAACATGTGTATAATACAAACAGTATTGAATCAATGCTACAACATCCTGCAATGCGAAAGGAAACAATATTAAGGATTTTCTAGAAATACATACTGCTAGCAAACATCATAACAAACAATTGAGGCATCATATTTTTGGTAGATGCATGGTGCGTAATCACAAACAGTCAAATCTGCTAGCAATTCACAGAACTCAAAAAACACATGGTGCGACATCACTATTCAGTACTAGATTTCACAAAATATAGGAATGAGCATGCTACGCGTTCTGCAACTGTAGGCTCCGGATTTCCCAGACAACTAACTACTAACAGCAATCTAACTCCTAACTACTAGTGCGGCCCTGGCTCGATGGCAAGCCGTGAGGAGAAAGGGAGAGGTTTCAGAAACTTACCTACTAGACCACCGCAGAGGAGGACGCGTCGTCGGGGGAGAGGGAGCACCGGCCTCGTTGACTAGCCTCATCTTGTTGCACTCCATTTGCGGCCAGATGCGGCGGCCAGATGAGCCCGACCACCTAGGCCGCGAGTCGGGGTAGGAGACGAAGGCGGGGCCGGGGGAGGACGGCATCGAAGCGCCAGGAGTGAGTGGCGCCGCCGCCGCCGTCGTGGCAAGCGTCGTGGGCGACCGTAGCTGGCCTGCCAGATCCGAGGCGGCGGAAATTTCCACGGCCTCCCAGCTATTTGGCGCCGCCGCTTTCGAGATGGGGAACTCGGGGCGAGCAGCGAGGGGAGAGGAGTGGTGGGCGTGGTGGGGCACGGAGGTGGTGCGGCCGGAGGCGAAGCAGAGAGAGGCGCAGTGGGGCTAGGGTTTCGTGGCGAGAGAGGATGGGGATGGAGGCGATGCAGGGACGGGGAGGCGTTAGGGTTTCTGCGGTTCCGCTTAGTGCTGCTTATATAGCGGTAGCGCGCGCTGCAGGCCGCCGGATCGGCATCGGACGGCTGGCGGTGCTCCATTACCCGTCCAACGGGCCTAAGACCCAGGAGGAGATCAGAGGCTGGGCTAGATTCGGCCCAGATTTCTATTTTTAATGAAACAATTCATTTTTCATTTTTGGAGTGTCAAAAATTGTGTTTTTGTAAAAAACCTACCAAATAGCTTGACCGTTATTTTTTCAAAATTTCATTTTTAGATTCACAAGTATCCATTTCATCATAGATACATCAAAATATCCACATGATTCAAACACTAGACACGAACGGTCGCGGCCACGAATTCGACTAGATTTTCAAATGAGCACATGAAATTCAAAAAAAATCAAAAAAATGGAAAACCTTCGCGTAGCGTCATGATATGTGACCTAGTTACCACAAAAAAATATAAACTTGCATTCTGGAACTTTTACTGCAAAAGTGTTCTCAGAAACTTTGCTATCACGGACGAACATTCATAGCTGTCAAGATGAAGGAGCAATGTTTTGGACACACTCATGACATAGTTTGTCGAAATGTGCCCAAATTTGTCACATGTGTGCATTGTGGCATGAGAAGCAATGTTGCCGACCAAAGATTTCGACATGTTTCACGAAAAAATCCACTTTTCATTTTTCAAGTGCTTAAAATAGCGTTTTTTGTGAAGCGCCTACCGAGAAAGTCGTCCAAAATGGCACCGATACATTTTCTTCACATAGTAGACATCATTTCATGTACAATCACCGAAAGGCATGCATTTCTGAGCTCTCTGCCTATTTCCGGCCATTTATACGGCTTCCTGCCGATTCAGCAGGAAACGGCTAGATTTTGAACTGCAGCTGCCAAATAGCTTGCCCGTTATTTTTTTGAAATTTCATTTTTAGATTCACAAGTATCCATTTCATCATAGATACATCAAAATATCCACATGATTCAAACACTAGACACGAACGGTCGCGGCCACGAATTCGACTAGATTTTCAAATGAGCACACGAAATTCAAAAAAATCAAAAAAATGGAAAACCTTCGCGTAGCGTCATGCTATGTGACCTAGTTACCACAAAAAATATAAACTTGCATTGTGGAACTTTTACTGCAAAAGTGTTCTCATAAACTTGCTATCATGAATAGACATTCATAGCTTTCAAGACTAACAAGCAGTGTTTTGGCCACATTCATGACATAGTTTGTCGAAATGTGCCCAAATTTGGCCTATGTGTTCATTGTGGGATGGCAAGCAATGTTGCCGACCAAAGATTTCGACATGTTTCACGAAAAAATCCACTTTTCATTTTTTAAGTGCTTAAAATAGCATTTTTTGTGAAGCGCCTACCGAGAAAGTCGTCCAAAATGGCACCGATACATTTTCTTCACATAGTAGACATCATTTCATGTACAATCACCGAAAGGCATGCATTTCTGAGCTCTCTGCCTATTTCCGGCCATTTATACGGCTTCCTACCGATTCAGAAGGAAACGGCTAGATTTTGAACTGCAGCTGCCAAATAGCTTGCCCGTTATTTTTTTGAAATTTCATTTTTAGATTCACAAGTATCCATTTCATCATAGATACATCAAAATATCCACATGATTCAAACACTAGACACGAACGGTCGCGGCCACGAATTCGACTAGATTTTCAAATGAGCACACGAAATTCAAAAAAAATCAAAAAAATGGAAAACCTTCGCGTAGCGTCATTATATGTGACCTAGTTACCACAAAAAAATATAAACTTGCATTGTGGAACTTTTACTGCAAAAGTGTTCTCAGAAACTTGCTATCATGAATAGACATTCATAGCTTTCAAGACTAACAAGCAGTGTTTTGGCCACATTCATGACATAGTTTGTCGAAATGTGCCCAAATTTGGCCTATGTGTTCATTGTGGATGTCAAGCAATGTTGCCGACCAGCGATTTTGACATGTTTCACGAAAAAATCCACTTTTCATTTTTTAAGTGCTTAAAATAGCGTTTTTTGTGAAGCGCCTACCGAGAAAGTCGTCCAAAATGGCACCGATACATTTTCTTCACATAGTAGACATCATTTCATGTACAATCACCGAAAAGCATGCATTTCTGAGCTCTCTGCCTATTTCCGGCCATTTATACGGCTTCCTGCCGATTCAGCAGGAAACGGCTAGATTTTGAACTGCAGCTGCCAAATAGCTTGCCCGTTATTTTTTTTGAAATTTCATTTTTAGCTTCACAACTATCCATTTCATCAGAGTTACATCAAAATATACACATGATTCAAACACTAGACATGAACGGTCACGGCGGCGACTTCGACTAGATTATCAAATGAGCATACGAAATTCGAAATTCATCGTGGCATAATTTAATACCCAAATTTTAGAAGTGGATGTTTGTATTTCATCGTGGCATAATTTTAAAACATTGCATTTATTTTATCTTGCATTTGAGTTTAAAATAAAAATCCAAAAAATATTTCAAATTCTTCAAAACCCTATGTAAATCAATATATAAGTTTAGTGGTATGTTGCTATTTTAATTTGACTAAAAGCACTGCCTAATAGTCTATAATTATAGAGTCCAGCTTTACAAATTTTTCAAAGTTTATCTCGTTGAAATTGGAGTTCAAAATCAAAAGTAATAAAAGAGAACTTAAAAGAATAATAAAAAGGAAAAAAAAAGACTTCCCGAGCCGGCCCATTACGTTGCGCACGGGCCCAGGCCTCTGTCTGAACCAAGAAAATCTTAACAGTACATATAGCATCGCTCCTACTAGCATTCAACATCTAGTCTGTAGCCCAGTGGTTGAGTGTCGAGCATGCATGCGCATGGTTGCGGGATCGAGTCCCAGCTGCGCTATTTTTGCCGATTATTGGAGAAGTCCCATGTTGGCTCAACCCACATGTCAGGCAAGGTGGGCGCGGGTCCCACATTTCAGTTAGCATGGTCGTGGGGCCCACATGTCAGAGCTGCCTCGGGGCGGGTCCCACATGTCAGAGCTGCGTGGGGCGGGTCCCACATGTCAGGACTGGGTTGGGGCGGGACTGGGACCCACATGTCAGGGCGGGGCTGGGTCCCACATGTATGTGGGGGCAGGTCCCACATGTCAGAGCTGCGAGGTTGCGGGTCCCACATGTCAGGGTTGGGTGGTGCGGGCTGGGACCCACATGTCAGGCCGGGGGGGTGGGACCCACGTGTAAGGTAGGTCAGGTAGGGTGGGGCTGGTCCCGCATGTCAGTGATGGGTGGGGGCAGGTCCCACATGTCAGGGCGGGGGCTGGGACCCACCGGTCAGGTTAGTCCAAGTCAATGTGTGTGCTACTGCTGACAATGGGTCCTACCTGTCAGAGTGACACATAAGCGAAAATGACACGCCACATAGGCGAGACTGCTGAGTTGGCTGTCCAATCAGAGTGACACGTAAGCGAAAATGACACCTAAGCAGTGACACATAGGCGAGACTACTGAGTTGGCTGTCAACTAATGCGAATGACCATTTAAATTGGTCGTAATCGGCTAGAAAAAATATATTAAATTAGTGTAATTTGCATTATGACCAATTCATGTAAGGAGATTGTGACCTTTCTGACAGATTTGGTCATTATATTTTTGGGTTTAGACCCTCCAAAACAGCGAGTGACCAAATTGTTCAAAATGGTCACAGATCTATGACCAATATTTTCAGGGTCACTGTCAAAAGGTCATAGGTTAGCATATTTCTTGTAGTGCTTCACCGGTAGATGAAGCAGGGGTCACCTCAGGCACAGGTGGCGGCGCATCATCCTTGGGAAGGGCGTCCTGCACCGGGCTAGACAGCAAAAATTCAAACAATCAAAAAACAGAGACACTGAAGGAAACGGGAACTAAGCAAAGGCAAAGGGTGCTTACCGCATCATCCTCACTAAGAAGACTCTCAAAGTCCAGACGCGCGCCAAATTCTGAAGCACCTTCAGGAGGGGCCATGCACAATGGAGTCACCGCCCTTGCCTCCCTCCCATCAGGTGTTGAGGAGCCCGCATCATCGTCTTTAAGTTCAGCCAGCGCATCCTCTCGAGGCGAGTTGGCAGCAGTCGAAGTCGTCTTGCTCAAACGGCGCCGCTTGAGCGGCTGCTCTTCTTCCCCATCATCGGACTCCTCTGCTTCATCGACTGGTGTGCTGGCGGTGGCAAGAGAGGTCTCGTCGTTGTCTGACTCGATCTCAGGAACCTCCTCCTACGCGGTCTTACCATCCTCGAGCAGAGGAGGAAGGCAAGTTAAAATCAGGTGACCCTGCAAACAATCCCATATTCAGAATTCGTCACACAGAAGAAATAGCAGTACAAAGGGTTCGAATCTCACCTCAGGCAACGGGTTGTCGACTCCAAAAGGAGAAACTAGAGGATCAACATTGCAAGGGTCTGCAGACCTGATGGAGGTCAACAACCGCACCTGAGACTCGACCTCTCTCTTCGATTTTTCCTCGTTCGTCAGCCGAGTCGGGTCGTGGGTGCCCTGGAACTCCAACAGGGGGTGCGCTCGGACGCGCAGCGGCTGCACACATCTCCTCACAAAGGTGGCAATGAGGTGGGGGCCGCTAACCTCTTTGCCCACTGTCTTCAGCAGTTCGGCCACCCTCTGCGGCATAGGCTCCACCTCCAGCTTTTCGACACTCTTCAGCTCGTGCTTCCATGCTCTCGACCTCCGCAGTGGTTTGCTGGCCACGAAGTTGGGAAAGCCTTCTTGTGTGGAGCTTACATAAAACCACTTCTTCCACCATCCTTGGGCGGAATCGACTGGCTTCAGCTCAAAGTAGGTGGTGTCGCTGCGGGTCTGGATCCCAAACCCGCCAACAGGGTACACACCACTGCCACCCGCATTCCTCTTCACGTTGAAGATGCATTTCCACAAAGCCCAATGTGGATGCAGCCCCAGAAAGCATTCGCATAGCACAAAAAAGCAGCAAATGTGCAAAATATCGTTCGGGGTGAAATCGTGCATTTACACCCCGTACGCATACATAACCCACGCACGAAATCGTGAACAGGGAAGGAGAAACCCCTTGTCAAAAAATCGGCAAAGCAAACGTGCTCGCCAACCCTTGGTTGAGGCGTTACCTCATCTCCAGGCGCACTCGTCGCCAACTGGTCTGCCGGCGGCAGCAGCCCGTCGTCATGAAGCCGTCCAGATGGTGCTCCTTCACGGTGGACTTCACCCAGTCGCCGGGGATCTTCGTCAGCGTATCCGAGGCCACGGCGGTGGTGACGGAGGAGGTCGATGCAGTCCTTGCCTTCTTCACGACACCGATGGCGGCGCCGCCAGCTTTCTTGGCGCCTGTCTTCTTCATGGCAATGGGAGGCGGAGAATGCGTATTTGGAGCGTGGAGAAGCAGCAATGGCAGGAGTGCGAGGAAGAAGAAGCAGCAAAGGTAGGCGGCGAAGAATGGGGAATTACCCCTCTGGCCGCTGAGATTTTCCATCTTATAGGAACGGCCGTGATGCATCACAGCCATTGCTTCCACATCGTGTTCCACGGAGCACATCCAGCCCTACACGTGGCAGCTACGAAGAACAACCGTCACCGGCCACGCCGCCCACTACGCACGGAATCCGAGGAGGCCATCATCACGTCTCCGAGAAAATCGCGCCAAACGGTCAATTCTAGTCCAAATGGCACCGCCCCTGGTCAACACTGACAGGTGGGACCACGGCGTCATGTCCCGTCCATCACAACGAGCACGCCATTGTTTGTCAGGCGGCGCAGACAGCCAATACGTCATCCCTGACGTCATCACTCTGCCGCAGCATAAAGAGGTACTCGAGTCTATAATGGGTCGACTCTGAGGAAATACAAAATTGCAAGCAAAAGGGTCATTCGACTGCTTCTTCGGCAAAAGCATCCAACTCCCATCGGGAGCGTATTAAAATTTCGTCGACTGCTGTAAAGATACAAAGTTTTGAGATTATCCTCAACTGCAAGCAATTAAGCACAATCTCGGGTCTACTCCCATCGGGAGCGTTGACGCGCACCCGATAAAATACAGACAAGGACAAGATGCATATTTCACAGTCGAAGCTTACTCGACTCAGCTACTTAGCTACCCACATAAGGCAAAACAATAGTCATAATCTCCACGAGTTGCATCTGACAAGCCTTGGAAGCTGCATATATGGTGCATAGGTAAGACCCGCCGATCCGTCGAGCCGGCCGGGGCCCGCACATACTGTGTTTGCCCTGAAACTTTACGTGTCAACAGACATGAAGAAAATCCTAGCGGACGTGTTAGGTACCCGCAAAATATGCTGCAGGACGACTCTGTAAGATCTCCGCGGCCTAAGTCGGGCCTGACCAGCCCATTCCGGGTTCGAGTCCGGGGACTCAAACTTGAAGTAGGCTGGTAAGGTTTTGCCCAAATGAGCAGTTAACTGGTCCCGATCCTTCGAGTGTACCAGGCCTACTATGCCACCATCCCTGAAAACTGTCAGAAGGACAGCAAAAATACGTGCAAAGCATCAGTCGATGTATTACCGACTCCATAAGCACAATCGATACAATATCGACTAACATCCATACAACAAAACAAGCAAAATGATGGTCGATGCATTACCGACTGCCTTGATTCGTAGCAAAGCAAGTAAATAACGACGTGCACTTACAGAGGAGTCCCTGCCCGAATCTTTGAGTCGACCAGGCACTCGGGGCTACTGATGTAGACCTACCCTTCGGGTGCCCCACCATGAGGACACCTGGTGCACGTATAAACTAAGGCCCAGCGACAAGCCTGCCAGAAGCCTACGGCCAAGGCCCACGAAGGAGGCCCAGCAAGGAGAAGTACGCTCCAAGTCAAGAGAAGCCTAAGTCGGTAGAAACCTACCTTACCTGTAAACCTAATCAGTTACGAACTCCTGAGACCCAGCCTCCTATATAAAGGCTGGGAGGGCCGCCGATCTAGGTCACGCAATACTCATACCACCAAAACCCTAGCGAGAACACATCTCGCAGGGATGACATTGTAGCTCCTTTGTATACCGCAAACATCAATAACCAGACAAGCAGAAAGTAGGGTGTTACCCTCCGGGGGCCTGAACCTGGGTAAACCTCGCTTGTTAGCCGTCGTTACTACTAGCGCTACCAAATCTCTCTTTCTCCCTATCTCAAGCCTAGGTACCGAACCATGGGATTTGCCGTGGTACCCCACGTCATCAAGGTAGAACTTACCATCAGAGATATTGATCCCATCGGTCTAGATATTATGTCCAAAGAATTGTTGCATCATGTTCTGATCCTTCCCAGCCAGCTAGGATGTATGCGAACTTCAGATCAAAATCCACTGCAGCTAGCACATTTTGGCTGGTGTAGTGAATCCTTCCTCTGAAAGCTTTAGACTCTGATTTCAGCACTCTAGTTATCACATGAGTACCATTGATGATGCCAATATAATCTGACATGAGATGAACTGTCAGTCATGAATCTGTCCTAGACATTTAGAAACTCTAATCAGACAAGAGGGTTACTGCTTACCTTGAAATACATGTACAATCTAAAGCTCTCTCTTATCTTGATAGGCCTTTAGTCCAGTTGGTGGCTTGATCATCTCATGCCTGAGCTTGCCAATAGCATACACGACTTATTTGAAGTAATGGGAAATGGTCTCACATGATCTCCTAAATGTGCCATGGATGACTCCGAACTTCTGGTTATGGCCTACAACATAAAAAACATGAAACTTTCTCTTCCACAGAGGTGTGGATGCTATGCTCCACCAGCCCCCTCTCTAAACCTTTTGACTAGTTCATAGAAGGGGTCTCTACCCATCCGAAGCATTTGGAAAGCCTCGATTTCCCTCGAGTTGTAGATGGAGATCAAACTAGCAATCTTCTCCTGCTCTTGAGCATAGGACCATATGCAACTCTAGGATATGCAGTCCGCCTAACTATGATCTCGTGAATCATCATGACCCAAGCTTGAATCACGGCTATCAGTGATGTTGTCTGCTTGGTCAAAGCCAATGCTTCGTCCTAATAAAATGGACCTGACATGAGTACAGCGTAAATCTACTATAATGTTTTGGTTTCATACTGCAAGGAAGAGTTTTACATTGGCTCCTGTCATTCGAGACAATGGAGAGCCGCGACTGTCGGAGAGGAAGAAGAGAAGCTCCTGCCGTCGCTGGAGACGACGCCGCAGATCCCTCTGAGCGTAACGAGAGCGTAGAGCTGCCGGTGGGGACTTACTCGACGGTCCGGTGCCGGACGTGAAGATCTTGCGCAGTCGGTGAAGAGGACGTCGCGGATACGGTCGTGGAGAAGGTTAGAGAAGAGCCGTCGGTGTGGATTGGAAAAATGGGGAGTTGACCCAGTGAGGGGAGGTGAGAGCTATATGTGGCGCAAAACAGGGCCAGAGTTTTGCCATCTCTCGCATCCCCGCGCAGCTCCCGCGTGCACCACGACCTCCTCAATTTGTAGCCACGGAGCTTGGCTCCACGGAAACTGCCGATTTGGCAGTTCCCACCGGGCCTGACCCAGAGATGCTTTAATGTGTGTGCCAGGAAAAAGGGTGGCCGGATACAACCAAATAGTCAACCCAGTTTGTAGCTGGCGGGCCTGTTTAGAGTAGCTGCAGGCTACCAAACACGTCCAAGGTGTACGTTCAGATACAATCCTATGGCAGGGTTCGAGAGATACCAAAAAGTTTAGAAAGTCTTACATTTTGGTACGAAGGGAGTAGTTTTGTAGCTTATATTCCTTCCTATTAACGCGTTAACACAAAAAGTTCAATGTCTTGTGCTATGTTTCAAGACTTTGCACATGTTAGCGAATCAGGCCCAGTTCCCAAACCTAGTTTACGTTCAGGACCTTTAGACTCATTGGAACACATGCTTACATTCAATCTTCTAGTTTTTTTTTAAAAGAGTATATATTAATATTGCGGAGCTACCAATTACACCCAGTCTCTACAACATCTCAATACCCTAATGGCATTACAGATGCACACAACCAAAAAGAGAAGAAGAAACTAAAGAACAAAAAGTCCCGCTACAGAGTCCCTGCAGCAGTAGCACAACCACCACCAAGACAACACATGTTGTCCAAGTTCTCCAAAAGCAACGCCTTTAAGAAGGAAACTGTGACACCCCTCCCTGGCACATATCACCAGAGAGGCGGTCGCCCCGTGCGTCAGCCCAAGATATCTGGCCGCACGTCACGACAGTGCAACATAATGGAAATCATTACACAATCAGGCACAAGAAGTGCTACAAATGGTTTACAAGGCCATGAAGGCATGACCAAAATATCAAGCCAAGCATGGCTCAGGACAGAGTTTAACTGGCAGCGGAAGACAGCTAAGGCAACGGCTTGGAGCGGCTCCACTCCACAGGCATCTGGCTGGGCTACTGATCCTAGCACGCTTTTGCTCCATATCCTTGCTAAGGTAGAAGATGCATCCTCGCCAAAATATGGCCACAAACACAAGGCCCGTGAGTACATTTGTATGCACTCAGCAAGAATCGCCACTCACTACAAATAATCCAACAATCATGTAGCAAGATATACATTGGAAATAAAATCCTACAACATGGCAAGGTGTACTCTAGATACATGACATAAGAGTAGTATGGCATTGACAACCAAACATGTCATAAGCAAGCAATGGGGGTATCACCAGTACAGAGTCCAAGCAGGTGGGTTGGATCTTGCACCGGCAATCATACAAAGAGATTAGCTGTGACGAGTAAACGAGGGTACCAGTTGGTACCAAATAATACATAATAGCACCTGTGATCACTGCTAGGCCCACTGACCTCATCTTTCCACTCTGGGCATGCACGGTTGATGTTGGCTCAGGCCTAACTCTAGGCTCCCAACGATCACACCGCCACCCCATATCACGGGTTACCATCGACATCTCAAGGCAACATTCCCTGCATTATCTTATTTGTTCATTTAGTGAGATCATGTCGTTCATTAATTCTTTCAAACAGAACTTAAGTTTAACCTCCTGACACGACAAAGACACACAGTGTGACCGACACTGAACTGTTGTTCCATATCCTAGGAACGAGGCTACCTTGCTAGGTTGACACTCTCGAGAGGTTGCATTCCCAACTATCAAAATGCACCTTATTTAGCCGCACTTCAGGTTGTCACGCCAAAGTCGTACTAAGCAAAATACACTTACATGACGGTCCACTTGCTAAGACACTCTCCTGCACCACCCTATAAGCATGTACAACGGGCAAGTAAATCCGGCACATCCCCCGGCGCTACCGGGTATGCCTAGCTTCGGACTCCCTATCACAGTCGAACCCGTGCTGTCGACCTCTACCCTCAGACAGCACAACCGAATGACTGCGCCCAATGGATGGCACAAAAGGGGCTCAACAACCTACTAGGTCATGGTCCTCCATGAGACGACGATGGTCCTGCTTTCAAAGTTCAGATTAGTGGCACCATGGACTGACCCTATCGTTGTTTGGAGGGGTGTTTCATTTAATCAAGTTTCATCATTCACAAGTCCAAACAACCGAGGATTAGTCCAACAAAACAACCACAATATCACAATAATATATCTTCAAACAACAAGATATTAGCAACATAATATTTCAGGCAACAGTTTGTTTGTATTGACCGGGTGACTGTGGCGGAGCTACCTCCGACCAGCGCCATCACAGATCAATACAAAAGGTAGCACAAGTGGTTTGCGTCGATCGGGTGACTGTGGCAGAGCTACCTCTGACCAGCGCCATCGCAGATCGACTACAAAAGATAGCACAAGTGGTTTGCGTCGATCGGGTGATTGTGGCGGAGCTACCTCCGACCAGCGCCATCGCAGATCGACTACAAAAGATACCATAGTTGGTTAGCGCCGACCGGGTGACTGTGGCAGAGATACCTCCGACCAGCGCCATCGCAGATCGACGTTAATGTTTTAGGGTGGTACATCACTCCACCATTCCATCGACGACGGCGGTTCCCCCAGTCCATTGTCTCAAGAATGATGTGTGTTTGATAAATATTAACAATAATAATATAACCAAGCAAGTACGATAAATAGATATGCAACATGATATGCAACATGGCAGGAGCAATATTACAAGTTTCATATTAAACACAAACAACAACAGACCGACATAATATATACAGTACGCAGACAAATATAAACACTCGCCATGGCAATAAGCAAATAAACAAACAACATTGCGAGACTGCTCATAGCAAGGGGTTAGCTTGCCTTAGAAGACGGGTTCCAAATGATCTGGAAAGTCTCGGCGTCGTCGCGCGTCGGAAACTCGAAAAATGACTAAACCCCGGAACGGTAAACAACGTGTTAAAATAAAGTCAACGAAACTAAATATTTTCAAAGACAACAAATCCAGTACCAATGGAAAGATCTCGTTGAGATGAAGATTTAGAAATTTGAATCACCGAAAACGGAGCTACGGTTTAAAAGATATTGACGTTTGAAAATCTGTCCAGCAGGGAAAAAGAAAAAAGGTTCCGCGAAAAAAAAAACTGCACGGCCGCTACGGGGCCGCGTGCGCGCCTGCGCGCAGCACGCGCTTGCGCTGCGCCTGGCCGGGCCGCTGGCAGGCCGGCCTGCTACTGCGCTGGACTGGGCAGAAAACGGTTTGGAAGAAAAAAAACAAAGAAACAGTGGGGATCGACACAGGAGGTCGTCTTCCTCCTCTGTCTCGCACGGGGCGAGTAGGGGCTGCCGGGGACGGCCAAGGAGGGCGCCGGGAGGCCGGCCGGCGGCGGGGACGGAGTGGCGGCGGTGGGCCGCGGCAGGAGGCGGCTCCGGCGATGGGGACGTGGCCGACGTCCTCGCCTCCTCGCGAGCATGCACGGGAGGCACGGGACGCGGCTGCCGCCTGTGCTGCGTGGCTCGGCGAGGCGCGCCAGTGACCACGGTGGGGTCGTGGCGTCAGGCCGCACCGGGGAGGGTCCAGGGCGGCAGGGGGAGGCTCGGCGCGAGGGGCGCGACCAGCGCGAGCTCTGTCGCTTCGGCCATGGTGGCCATGGTGGAAAAATTTGTGTGGCTCCCCTCACTAGTTTGCCACGAATGAGAAGAGCAGGGGAGAGGGAATGAGGTGCAGAAGCCAGGAAAGGGCTTGGGGGTCTCCTTATGTAGCTAGAGGGAGAGGAAGCACCGACGGTGCACCGACGCACCAACCTCGTTCCAACAAATAAATGGCAGGGGATAGGCTCGGTCTGGATAGGGAGGGCTGAGCTGGTTGCACAGTGGTGCATGAGGCTGCACTGCAGCAGAAGGGTTAGGAAGGGTTTAGGGCTAAGCGGATTTAGGTCACGCCAAAACGTGCGTCTAGAGCGCGACGCGAACGGCATCGTCGCGTTCCCGGTGACTCGGGGCACCAAACGGACAATGGTTTCCACCACTGGGTCCGTAACGACGAGAGCAACCCATTAAAAAAGAATCTCTCAAGGATTCCAAACTTTGTAAAATAAGATTTTTAGAAAACCAAAAGCACCGAAGGTGCTCGATGAAAAGACAGGGGTCTTGCCCTTCTGAGAAAAAATCCCAAATTTTTACCACTGCCTAGGTTTGGCACAAGGAGGGTGTCTAAGGAGTTTGAGCTCATTTGGTGTTGTGGAAAAGGGGTTTTGCAAAAATCCGCTAAGCCGCGTACCGGCATCGGTTTTTGGCTTACAAAGGAAGTAGGTCAAAACTTGCTCGAATGAGTTTGAGTTCAACGGGAGAAGTGTAGGAAATGCAAAAATATGCAACTCCCTAAATTATGAGAATTTTCCGAGACTCCTAAGTTGACCGAATAAAATTGGGATCGGAGCCGACATTTAACAGTTAACTCCGAAATTGAAATATAGGATTGGAGTATGAAATATTTTTGGGTGGGTCTTCTAGAAATGGGTAGGGGAGTCCTCCGGTATTCAAAGAGAGAGCAACTCTACGTCAAATCACCTCGAAAGATTTTAGGAAACCCTTATTAAAACTAGAAAAAGTTTTTCGGCGTCCAAAAATAATTTAAAATTTGGTTTGAATTTTCGGGGTGTTACAGAAACAGTGCAAACACCGTCATCGCTCGATCGTAGATCTTAGATTTTCACCCTGGAGATAGTGCCCGCTCTCAGAACAATGTGTTCAACAAGGCCACTGACAGGCACAACCAATTAAGACCAGACTTTGGATTTTCACCTTGAAAGGTAAGACTTTGAACTTCACCTGTGCTATAGCCCCACTTACATACCGCTGCTATGATTTCTAAAACTCCAAGCAAGTTTCTCATCGCAGCAAAGGCTCCAATCACCATTACTAGTCCTCCAATCTCAGCTTCCATGACATTCTCCGCCTCTGACTTCACCATGTTTATTCCCATGATGGCAACAAAAGCAGAGATTTGCGCCGCTCCCATTTGGCTCGACCGAATCCCACCCGATCTAGTAGTCTCTAGGCATAAACGCCCATGGGAGATCGTCGGCGGAGCCATCCGAACCCGACACTCCGGCCAGATCAAGGAGGATAGGCGTCATGCAGATTTTCGCCTTGTCGTTAGAGGAACCCTAGGACCACCGCTTTTATTCCGGCCGAGCCCCACGCAACCGGCCAACCCCCGCCCGATCCACCGAAAAAAGCCGGCAGACCGAAGGCAAACCTGGTCGCCACGCCCGCAAAGCGACGGGCAGCCCCGCATGCCATCACGCTGTGCACGCCCCGCTCCGGCCCAGCTCCACACGAAACGCACTGCCGTCAGGGTGTGCCCACCAAATCCCGCCGCCGCCAAGAGTGCACGCGGACGGGGCCGCCACCACCGCGACAGTGGCAGCAGCGGCCAGGGATGCCCATTCCAGCGAGTTTTCTCTAGAGTTTGGGGCGACTCTGGATCCGCCGGGGAGGAGATCTCCAGTTGACGAAGAGCGAAGGGGAGTAGTTACCCGCAAAAAAAAAATAAAGTTATTTACCCTAGTATGCATGCACCGGGCCAGCTGCCCCAGTGCCCAGCATTTGCTGCTACAGTATTTTACTCAACCTGATTGAGCAGTTAGGAAGGTTATTTCAGGGTCCACCCATCGATCTATTTTTCAAACCGGTCAAAGTACAACTCCAAATTAGAATACGAGTAGCAGTTGGTATAGTCTGGTACTAAGTCCAAAAGCAAAAAAGTTCCTACAAATGCATGATTAAAGTCGATCGCCACTACTTGGTAGTCTATACATAAACACAATATAACTAGGTGCAGCCAGCTCTACATGTACGTATGAAGCTATATATATTTGCTCTACTTGGACGCATTCAGCTCCCACGACACAGCGAGAGAATCCACTGGCTGTCTGCCAACTTCGTCTGCTCCAAGCTAGTGATGGCCCTAATCAGTTCCAAGAGCCAGTTAAGCCGCCATCAACCTTTGTTTTGGTCCTACTAAATACCCCAACTAGGCCGTCTTCAGTCCACACAATGACACTTCAGGGTCACCAAGGGCAATGCACGCGCATGTGTGATGGCCTGACGGCGCATTTAATTAATTAGCATGTAAAGCAAAGGCAGCGAAAGTACCAACTAGCTGTATGAAGAGTGTTAGTATATACTTATAACTCCACAGGCGGTGCAGAGAATCTCCAAGATTCACATGGGTCCATGCCTCCATGGCCTTTGGGAGAGATTCCAGTTCAGCTGAGCCTCAAGATTCTCTGCTCAATGTACTGCTGGTGCCTGGTTGAACTGTCGTTATCGTAGTCGCATTTCATATTTATATTCTGCAATTAAATTAAACATCTAGTGATCACAAAAACGTACGCTTTTTAGTTTACTTTATCGCTACAGATTCCCCAAGAATTGTGTGGAAAAGAATATCAGTGTAGTGTATAATATAACCTACTAGGCCTGCAATTTTATCCAAAAATATATATGGGTATTTGTATTCGAAAAAAAAACCTCCAAATGAACGTGAAGTTTTCCCATCCAGAAGTTTTTTTTATTTCAGGTTACATGATATTGCATATACTGCACCAACCAATTTTTGATCTGGAACTACTGACGACTGCTCTCACAGTAATGTGAATATGCGATATACATATGGGAATATTCGCGTGTAGCTCATTCTAAAGCTTAACTATATATAATAACCAATTACTTAACCTTTCTTTGTGTCCTTCCCCGTCCCTCCGGAACTGATTACTGATATATACTGGGCTTTGATTTAGATTCTCGAAATAGCCTTCACCCCGCTTTATAAATAAAGCAACATGCCAAGCAAGTCCATACACAGTTAGAAACACAAGAACGGCACTAGAAACCGCTTGCTGGGGCAGCAGCACAAGTAAGCCCAAGAGGAAGAAGCAAGAGAGTGAGGTGGGGGGAGGGGGGCGGTGGGAGAGTTACATCAGGGGAGGAAGAGAAAGAGAGCGAGACCAAAAACTAAGCCCCTCCGGCGCTAGCTGGAAGTAGTAGAGGAGATGCGCGTCTCCACAAGTCTAGCGAGCATGTCATCCAGCTGCCCCCTGTCCTGCTGCCTAGACAACGGGTGCCACTGCTGCAAGAAAGCCAAATTTAAACATTGAGTCAGAAGCACGTCGGAGAAAGACCCGCTCGATCACCATCTTATTGCGAATCGTCCATAGGGTCCACGTCAACGCGGCAAACACCAACCAGAAGAGGCGTCGCCTCTCCCCGGTACGGTTTGCCTGGATTTCTAAGAACTCGCCGAGGTCTGAGGCCTGCCAAGCAGGGCCAAGCGCCTCGTGGACGAAGTTCCATAAAAACCTGGCAGCGGGGCAGGTGAAAAGGATGTGGGTTCCCGTCTCGGGGATCCCACACATGGGGCAAAGCCCATCACCCGGCCCCTGTCGCTTGCGTACCTCCACCCCTGAGGGGAGGCGGTCCCTAAGAAGCTGTCACACGAAGATTTTGATTTTTAACGGTAGGGGGCCTTCTAGAGTGGAGAGGCCCAAGCTCTAACTGGGTTACTAAAAAGACTCCGATAAGCCGACTTTACAGAGAACGTCCCAGAAGCGCCAAGTGCCATGACACGAGGTCTCGGCTGCCCGGCAGCGCCTCCGGAAGTAAACTCCGTAACTCCGCCCAGGCTGTAGCCTCGGCAATACAAAATGTTCGTCGGAACGAGATGTTCCAAGTCCCATTGAGTATCGCCGCGCCCACCAGCTGCATCGGGTCCGCGCAAATAGCAAACAGAGAGGGGAACCTATGCTGTAGCGGGCTCCCGCCAAGCCACGGGTCCAGCCAAAAGAGGGTGCCCTCTCCATTACCAATGGAGAAGCGGACACCCTTCCTAATCTCATGCTTAATGGATTGGATGGACCGCCAAAATTGGGATCTGCTTAGAATATCCTTAAGATCTCCCCGACAGAAACATATAATTAACCAATGCAAGTCTATTCTGAAATTTTGTTGGTCAAAAGTTTGAGGACCATGCATGCGCATGACTGATACAGCTGGTTTTCTGTACTAACCTGTCGTGTAGGCTGTAAAATGTAGGAGACAGATTTCCCTTCGGACATGCTACTAGACGTTTTTTGAGGGAAACTAGGCTTAGCTGAATACACATAGCATAGCTGTGGCGGCCGAGCCTGATTATTTAGGTAGTTGGATCTCTTAGGTTTGAAGCCTTGCAGGCTCCTTAAGTCCTTAGGGAGACATAGTATTTACTTTACATTCTCTTCTGAGATTACAAAGATGTACACTCACACCTAACGCACCCACGACACCATATATATGCGCGCGCGTACACATTAAAGGTACGTAAAAGACGAACTCCATATGAGAAAATTATGCTTGTTTTAGTGAATGCTTCGCAAAACCAATTGTGAACCGAAAAGAACTAGATCTAGTCTAGTTGGAAACCAACTCTTTCTCTTTGCAATAGCTAATTCTTAATCTAACAAAACCCGGCACTGAACAATGTCCTAGGTGTGGTATTTAAGAAGGGCATGAGTGTATTTTGGTCAGCTTATGAGGGGTGACCGAAACTAACTCTAGATATGCGATATATTACAGTTTATTGTTCTACCTTTGGTAATGTATATTTTATTGGCTAAAATTATAATTGTACCAGGTCAATCAGTATGTTTCTTTCATGATGTGAGGACATGTTCTCTGAATTGGAGAAATTATGGTTCATAGTCCCTCCTAAATAATGTCAATTTGCACAGAAAATTAGACCACAATCATAAGTATCGATGAAAACAGTAACAAAATACAGGAAATCGGAAAAAGGGGATAAAATCAGGTCACCGTTGATTAATTTACGGTGTGGGCACCTTCTTACTATAGACCCTAATGCCCCGATTTTGACCATCGCTTAAATGAGCTATCTTTAGAGCTATTTTGGGAATTCAAAAGTCTTGATCGACAAAATTACGGGAGATTTAAAAAACGAGTAGATCTTTTCCATTGGTATATTTTTAGATTTTACTTATATTCAGATATGTTTATATTTCTATTGTACTAAGCGATTATGAATCATATATAGTGTTAACGTCTCGACACTATTTCAGTCTTAACCAGTGGCGGAGCTAGCTCCCGGCGACCCCGGGCAGCTGCCCGGGCTGCTCCGGTCAATCTCCATTAAATATTACTCACAGATACTGTTTAGCAAGCATGTTTAGTGGGGCAAATAAGAGCCAGCGTCAGAGACAATGGACCTTGCCCAGGCTCCTTGAGCTGCCTGGCTCCGCCACTGGTCTTAACTGATTAATCATGATTGAATAAACACATGGTATAATGATTAATAGAATTTAAGGTTCATTCGTTCTGAAAAATGATCCAGAGATAACATCTCCATATGTTGTGATGAAATATTACTCATAGTTTATAAAAGACAACAAAAATATTCAAGGTTTCAAACAATAATTTTTACTACCCCCATAAAAGGTATAGGTCATTTAACTGGGAGTTACAAAACAATAAATATTGCTAAATTTTATCATCTATAATGAAAGTGGTAACATTCAACATCAATTTTATATTGCAATACTTATTATGAAATATATTTTTGCAATGTAAAATTTAGTCTATATGAGGTGACACATTTGGACATAAGCTGGGTGGTCATATTACCATCTTGAAGATCAGCCATGCCAATCTCCATGCGACCTACTTTTGATGGGAGGAAGTTGTTTACACAGCTAGAAATAATTGCATCACCAATTAATATACATCAAGCACTACAACCACCAAAGATATCATTTTCAATGTAGTATCTCAGTGCATTTAGTCATATTTATTAATTAATGTACCCATACATTCTATTCAGGTTGCTTTTTTTTTGAAACGAGGCAAAAGACTTCCATTTTCATTAATTAAGAAGAAATGGGAATTGGCCGGTTAATTAGAGGGAAACCGGCCTAAAACCGAAACAACACCCTCGACGACCGTCGTGAAACACGACCGTTGCGAGGGCACACATAAACACCCTCGCTACCCACACAAGCTGCACGCACACCACCGAAGCCGGTCGTCGTCGAGGATGCCCTATGTATCATCGTCATCGAGCTGCACACCCTGCAGCCACTCCGACTTCACAAGAAAACCACCAAGAAGACCAATGCCGAAGCGGCGTCGAGAAGCCCATGTCGGCCTATGCCAAACAGATGGCTCTTCGCGCAGAGGTAGACCGCTCCGATTTTGATGATGGGCTCCGGAGGGGAGATGCGCAAACCTGCGCCGAATAAGATCTTCATCACCAGGCCGCCGCTTGCAGGTCATCGTACGCCACTCAAAGGAAGCAGCTCCGACTCCACCGCCTGGGAAGGCCAACACGAAGACTCTCGGACACGTCGGAACAAAGCGGACTACGAAGCCATTGCCGCGACCACACCATTGCTCAGCACCATCGTCGTTGCCAAGTCCTGCCACCGCACGGAAACTCCACGCCGTTGACCGGGCAGCTGCCAATCGCGACGCCGTGCACGTCCAGCCCAAGGAAAGCGTGTAAGGAGCCAATGAACTTCAAGACGGCGCCCTCAAGAGGGTCACGACGTGGAAGCGCCGCCTCCGCCCGACCCCCTCCGGGGTCAAGGCTTTCGCCTGAAGGACATGGCCCGAGGATCGTGGGTGCCGGAGAGCTCCACCGCGGTGCCTCACCTGAGGAACGCGACGTCCACGATGCTACCACCGTGGGTCGGCAAGCCGGGAAGGCTTTCGCCCGGAGCTTCGACAGACCACTACCCCGCGCGGCTGACGAGGTCAGCCCGCAGATCCGCTGACCCGTGCACCTCCAAAAGTGGCAGCAGCGCCACTGCCACTCTGGATCCACCACCTCATCTCCAGCAGCAACTGAAGAGCTGGATCTGGGCGAGCTTGCCCAGATCGAACGCCACCATGGCCGCACCAACCACAGGAGCAGGAGCACGGCACTCCAACGCCGCCAGGGAGCACCACCACTGGAGCCTGGAGCGCAGGCTGCCACCCCGCGAAGCCAAGCTAGGAGACCCGGGACAGAGCCCACAGGTCGCCGCCGCCGCGCACTAGGAAATCATCGTCGCTGAAGCCACCCGACCACCGGAGCCGCGCAGCCGAGGGTCGCCGGAGCCGCGCGCCATCGCCGAGGGTCGCTGAAGCCATGGCCTGAGCCTCCCCCACCGAGCATCCGCGAGGGCGCCCAGCGCCAGAGCCAGGGCCACGCCGCCGCCGTCCGCTGCCCCGGCTTAGCCCGGCAGCATCTTCCGGCGACGGCGGCCGGGAGGAGGGCAGAGGAGAAAGGGCTCCTGGTGGCGGCGGCTAGGGTTCGCCCGAGCAGCCAGAGCCGAGCGACGCGGGCGCGATGGTGTGTGTGTCACTCGGTTGCCATTTTTAGATGAACTGTTTAATTTGTGGCCCAATTTTCAGTTAGTAAAGCAAGGAAAAGGGCCAAATGATACAAGTTAGAGATGCAAATGGGTCTGCGTTATGGTTACCTATGACCCTATTTAGTTCAATCAAATGAATTGTGATTTCAAAATCACATCATTTTGAAAAACCAGTTCATTTGGTTTAACTAAGTTAGGGTCGAAGAGGGTAGCCTAATATTGAGACACACTTGCATCTCTAATACAAGTTGTCCAAGAAAGTAGATAAAGCTAACTCAAGAAATGCTCTAGCCCGATATATACTAGATACAAGGTGGTCTCATTTAATCTGCCATAACAATGCACAAAATGTTGGTGTGTAGTATATCCGTTGAGTTAGGTGAAGTTAAACATACCTTGTGACCTATGTAACCCCCGCACAGTCTATCTCTATATATAGGCCCCATTGAGAAGCGCCATGGATTGCATCAACCAAGACGAGCTAGCTGATCTCTCTAGCTAACTTCGTTGTACTCCTGCCTCTAGCTAATCTCTAGCTCTCTATCTAGGTGTAAATTTGAAATGGCGCCTAGAAACAACAATAACACCTGCACTCGTGCACTATTACTAGTTTCTGTAGTTCTTTTCTCACAGATCGTGGCTTATCAGTGCAGGCCTCTTCCCAATGGCAGCTTCTTATCTACCATGCATGGGAGATACTTGCTGTCTCATGGCAGTGAAGCCTCGACCAAGGGGATGACCGAGGGCGCCATGCCCCCTCCTCGGAAGTCCACGGTGACGACGAGGGCCCCATAGTCGACGACGGTGTCCGCCCGTCCAATCCGGGGCACAGCCCAGGCATCGGGCACGCCTTCGTCAACAAGAAATATCCAGGGAGGAGGTTCTGAACGTCCGCATGTGCATTGCCAGCGTGCATGCACGACGCCTTTGTTATCGCATGTGTGTGTTGTGGACGTTTGTAGCTGTTTGTGTTTCTTTACTCCTCCATTTCTGTTGATTTCTGTGTTTGAGGCTTTCTGCTACCTTTCATGCCAAGCTGTATTTGATGCGCGTGCTTTAAGTTTTGCTTCCACGGTTGTTGTTCTTCTTTGCAGTTGTGCAGTTAGAAAAAATTCAGCGGTGTCACTGAGTGTATCCAAAAGTCCAAACTAAGATAGAGGACCAGACATTATACTCCCAACACTTACTGTCACCTCGACGATCCTTAATTTAAAATAATGACGTCGTTAGTAGTAGTAGCAGGGTAGACCGTATATATTTATTCTGTTAATTATGCAGGAAAAAAAAAGAACGTTTAGTTGCAAGTTGTATGCGTCTAGCAGATTCACCCAACAGTTGAACCGGTGAATAATTGTGGGCGGTATGTTCCAATTCTCTCCCTTACGTGTATTGAACTTTCGACATCTTGGTCATTCTACTATACTAGTAGCTTTGCACGTGCACGCACGTCAAGACACCTTAAAATGCACTTACTCTTTCTTCGCCCCTTTCTTAGTTTTTCATACACAATAGAGAATATATGTGGTATAGACGTATAGTGTATTAATGTATCACTTAGTCTTAGTTTGGTTAATCTGCGACCACGTGCACCCATGGCATGAACCCGCATTGCAGCCACGAACTCATGGTTGTTCATTACCCCTCCATAACCTCGTCATGTTTAGGCTTCAGTATTTGTTAAACTTTCAAGCCGGTAGTAGATGGGATCACCAGTTATATTTTCGCACGTGCACGCACGTCAAGACACCTTAAAATGCACTTACTCTTTCTTCGCCCCTTTCTTAGTTTTTCATACACAATAGAGAATATATGTGGTATAGACGTATAGTGTATTAATGTATCACTTAGTCTTAGTTTGGTTAATCTGCGACCACGTGCACCCATGGCATGAACCCGCATTGCAGCCACGAACTCATGGTTGTTCATTACCCCTCGATAACCTCGTCATGTTTAGGCTTCAGTATTTGTTAAACTTTCAAGCCGCTAGTAGATGGGATCACCAGTTATATTTCCAGCGAGGAGGGGTCATGTGAGTAACTTGAGTTTTTTAATCGAAAGCAATGTTTAATTCCAAGAGGACAATCCTTTACAAGAGATATCAAGAGGCCCTCATACTTACGATTAAAAATGTGCTCATACAACACACCAGAACACAAAGTTTTAGTACCAAGAGTTGCAAAATCATGAGCTACTGTATTCCTTGATTTAACAAACAAAATCTGACCACACTGGCTTATACTGTATCATATTAAGTCCTGAAGAATAGCTTGATAGATAAACTTGTCCGCAAGCAAGGAAATAGTTCCATAATCACTTCATTGCTAGATTCCAAGACAACATTGTGCATGACATGATTCGAAAGTATATTGGCCATGGAGAAGCATGTTCAACTCCGTCACCGCCTGCATGATTCTTTTTTCTTTTCTAAAACATGCCTAAATGACTACGAAGAGACAATGATCGAGCCATCCTGCAACATACCGTATGGCTGGAATAGCCGTAGTATCATCGACCTCACCATCTATATTCAGTTTGGTCCAGCCCGGACAAGAATACACATCAGTCGACTTAGCAATAGATGTGAAGATGGAACAAAATATATTTGTAATCTGCATGAGTGAAAGAGATGATTGAACAGATAACAAGCAAAGTCGGTTGGCGGGAAAAATATGACAAAATTCAATACAAAACTCATAAATCGGCGCTAAACATCATGAACAAAAAATTACAAACAATAATATCACTAACAAATTGGTCATGGGACGGTTTAGTTGTTGTACATGGGAGTAATCCAAAGAACCCTATAACCTCTATAACTCATGCAACACCAACATTCAGAAACCAAAAACCCAGCAGTGAAAATAGCATTAATCATTCAATGGTCAATTGTACATCAGTAGATATGTGGAAACCATATATATATGCCTCAAGTTTCTTTAATCTCATCTCATGGTTCCAATTCAATGTAAACGATACCTAGAAAGCTCCCATTCCAATGATACATGTTTGCAAGGGGCAGGACGCAGCGCCATGGACGCAAGACATGTGCTATCATCTCAATGCATTGTAATTCTTTCAGGTTGCATCATTTCTCCACCCATAATCTAATCATAAGTCTATTAACTCAACTTTGGAGTATCATATTATGAGGCAAACAGGGTACCTCACCACAGAGTGGAAAGATAGAGGAATTAAACACGGTTGCTGAACATGTACGATTAGTATAGCAATAGGATTCCTAATCTCAATCCGTTACAGTTAACTACTAAACATCACTGTTACTGGACCAGAGAAATAAAGAAAAAAAATACTCTATACGGCCCTGGCTATAATACTATCTACAGATTGATTGCCAGCGTGGATGAGTGTGCTGGCTAGTAGCTACTAATAATTGATCAACTGCAAATAAAAGTAATTCGTATGTTGGTTGTTCAAGAATCTAGTCAAGGCGGACCTGGTCGGGCCTCTCGAGCTGCCGGCTGCTCGTGGAAATAGCGATGTGTTCTGCAACAACCGAGCCTACGAGAGGATTCTGCAGGCTGCGGCCGCGCAGCCGGGTTGCCGCATCGGCGCCAGCGGAGGGGTGGGCCATTGCGCGCGCTCAGAGGCGGGCTCGACGACACGCAACCAGCTCTTCCCCAGGTTCCTCGCCAGTGTGGACTGCCGCCTTGCCCAGTTCAACGCCCAGCCGGCCTCGTCGAGCTCCTCGTTCATGCGCTGCACGCCGGACTTCGTCCTGGCCGTCGTCGGCACGGCGGGCGTAGCAAGGTGGGTTGGCGTTAGAGGTAGCCGGAGAGGAGAGTTGTGGCCTCGATCCGGCAACCGTAGGCTGGCGGCGGCGTTCTAGCCCTAGAGAGGATGCGATGGATATGGATGGAAGGCCAGGGAGCAGTGCGCTGTGTTGTTTGATTTATGTTTCCGACGGAACACGTACTTGGCAGAGTAATCGTCCGCCAATATTAAACGCTAGGTACACTCGTAGGCTCAGATTAGATTAATCTTGGCTGTTAGATGTGATTAGGCAAGGGAATCTGATGGTAGTAATCAGGCTGGGTACATTTGTGGGGTGGACTTAGGAAAGAAAATGTTCGCTTGTTTAATAGTAGTATAGATTAAATTCATGTGCCAACAAATTCACCCTAAAAACCTGAATTGGGAAAGAGGAATAAACATTCTACAATTATACTCCAGCAGTCAATAGGCAATTATGCAAGTTAAACACAAAAATACTACTCCCAGTAAGTCGAGTACTATTTTCTTGTATATCTGGTCCTTGTGCGGCCCGTGGCAGCCTCACTTTGGACTAATTGGGCTGATATTCTTAGGCAAATATTAAGACAGGCCCATAAGATATCCTCAAGTTAAAAAAAAAAACGATTCTCAAAAATTGTTACTCCCGTACAAAAGACTGCATTTACCTTAAAAACATGCATATTGTCCCGTACAAAAGATCCCGTTTATCAATTTCAAAAAAAAAAAGATCCCGTTTATCTCTCCTATCAAAAAGAACAATTCTGTTCCTTAGTCTGCCACCAAAAAAAACCTTTTGTCCAACTATCTCCTACGCCTAGGGCTGGACATAAAGCTCGACGCTCGACGAGCTTAATGAGCGCTCGGTAGCTCGACTCGTTTGAGCTCGGCTCGTTTTCTTAATGAACCGAGCTGAGCAGCAATTTTACCTCGTTAACACTAACGAGTTAAACAATCAATCTAACGAGTTTCACGAGCTACTCGTTAAGCTCGTTAACATCGTCGCAGCAGGCTACAAATCTGCATGGTTGGCCTTATAGTGTACCCCATCTAACGTTAATATGCAAATAGCCATTAGGAGATCCGAAAAAATCTTCTCTATATGGACGAAAAAATCTGTTGCTCCTGATGCTTGCTTGTTAGCTTGCTTAATTAGCTGAATATCCTGATACATCTTCTTAACGAGCTTTAATGAGTTGCTCACGAGCGCTAGCGAACATATAATGAACCGAGCCAATCTTTAAATTTAGCTCGTTATCCTTAAGGAGCTTAACGATCCGAGGCTTAATGATCACGAGTCATAACGAGCCGAGGCTTAACGATCCGAGCAGCTCGTTAGTCCAGCCCTACCTACGCCCTCATCGCATTTTTTTCCCGCATGCTGGAATTTAATCAACGACTTTAATTACCGGATCCAATTTGGCGGGAAGCGTACACATAGTAACGGAATCCAAACTTTCCCGTGTCCACCCACAGAATATACCCACGGAAACAATTAATTCTCAATCAGCAATAAATTCTCAATCAGCAATCGAAAATCTCTCCTATCTAAAAGAACAATTCTGTTCCTTAGTCTGCCACCAAAAAAACCTTTCGTCCAACTATCCCCTACGCCCCATCGCATTTTTTTCCCGCACGCTGGAATTTAATGAACGACTTTAATTACCAGATCCAATTTGACGGGAAGCGTACACATAGGAACAGAATCCAAACTTTCCCGTGTCCACCCACGGAATATACCCACGGAAACAATTAATTCTCAATCAGCAATAAATTCTCAATCAGCAATCGGAAACAGAGGAAACAAATGCCAAAATCTACCAAAATTGTACCGACATTATTAAATGACAGTAATTAAAGGCAGATTACAACAACGGTTTTTTCCAACGTAACAGAGCGCACAGGTCAACCAACGGATTAAATGGCGCTGATTACATGCTGCGTTTAAATATCATATCAATAAATCGTCCAAACAGCTCCATATAAGTATTTCCTCTCAATCAGCAATCGGAAACAGAGGAAACAATGCCAAAATCTACCAAAACTGTACCGACATTATTAAATGACAGTAATTAAAGGCTGATTACAACAACGGTTTTTCCCAACGTAACAGAGCGCACAGGTCAACCACAGATTAAATAGCGCTGATTACATGCTGCGTTTAAATATCATATCATAAATTCTCAATCAGCGATCGGAAACAGAGGAAAAAAATTCCAAAATCTACCAAAATTGTACCGACATTATTAAATGACAGTAATTAAAGGCTGATTACAACAACAGTCATCCGAGTAATCTTTATGCCTTTATAAACCATCCTCGCCACCCATCGTACCCCCTCCCCAAAACCCCGCCCCACGGACAAGAAATCTCAGCTCCGGAGTTGGGCCTGCCTGCACCGTCTTCCTCACGGCCAAGTTGTCTCAGGAATTCATCACCGAGTAGTCTCCAAGGTATGTAGCATAGGCAGATTTATTAGAATATGGATCTGGAGAGTTTTATCATATTTCTGTCTTGTTTCTGACGAGATAACCCCATTAGCACCACGGACTCGAAGTTAATCCGATTTAATTTATACTTACTTCATTGTAGCACGAATGCAGACTTCATGATTGCGAATTTGAATCACACTGGATTTTGTGCGATCTTATTACTTAATCGTTTAATTTAACTCACATGCTTGGTGCCATATTGTCTCTGCTTTCATTATTCTAATCTTATAGAAATTACAACGTTTATAAATTGATCGACTGTTTTATGCGCATGCAGTATGGAAAAAATAGGCCCCGACACGATGATCGTCGAAGGGAATAAAGGCTCACCAAGTTCTCCAGATATTGACGAGGTGCAATCATAAACTAAACGTACTTTATGATTAGGGGCCAGATTCTATATGACCATATTTTAATTTTTATGTCGATGTTTTGATTCTCTTTTTTAGATCATAGACGAGACATAAATCAATACTGTTGATGATAAAAACAAACTTAAGGACATGGACCCTAATGCCGACACTACGAATGAAGCAAACGACATGAAAATCGATGAGGTGCTGCTGGAAGAAACTATAAACACAAGGACTCTCACACAATCAGAAGAGGTGTGTATTGGGAATTGTATTCTATTCTACGCATACAAAAATTAAGCTTTTAATCGCAAATCTTTCAAGCGAGTTCAGTGTTTTTTTCATGTCGATGTTTTGATTCTCTTTTTTAGATCATGGACGAGACAGAAATCAATACTGTTGATGATAAAAGCAAACTGAAGGACATAGACCCTGATGCCGACACTATGAATAAAGCAAACGACATGAACCCTGATGAGGTGTGTATTGAAAATTGTCTTCTATTCTATGCAAAAATTAAGCTTATTATCGCAGAGCTCTTCAAGCGAGTTCAATGTTTATGCATGTTTCATATGGTTAACTCTTTTATAAATCATTATCCTTGTTACAGATGGGATCAATCTATGCTACCAGGGATAATAAGGTTGATACTGAGATTGGTTTTACTGAACTTAGAAGATACATCATGTCCTTCCATCCTAAAACCAAATTAGTCCGGATCCAGGACCAATGGTTGACACGTGCAGATTTCGAATGTTTGCTACAAGATGAAAGATGGTTATATGGCCACACACAATAACACTTGGTGCCAACAGGTTGTTACTTGTTTTTATTACATTTGCTTGTGCCTACAGGTTGTAACTGGATATATTTACTACATGAGGACCCAGGAACATCTAATAGAGAGCGGGTGGACATGCTTTTATGGACAATACACATATTACTGGGATATTAAAACGAGACGGCGAAGTTCCCATAAGTCTAGCGGATCATAAGAGCATTCTACGATTTATATATAATTTATCATTATTATATCTGGCTATAACATAACTTATTTTGACAGCTCTTCCTCCCAATTAATATCACCAAGTACCATTGGTATCTATGTTATATCGATGTCAAGAAATGCCGGATACTTGTATTCGATTCATTTGGTTCTGGTGTGAACCGGTCCGACCTACATATGACTGTGAGAATTTACTACAATAGTACTCGCCATTCCATACTAAATAATATTAATTTTATACATATTTTCATACTCTTTTTATATTAACAGCTTATGGGTCTCCAGAATCATTTTATGATTGCATCTAAAATGAGTGAGTTCGCCATGGGTGATAAATGGGTGGACCTTCAAGTAACTCAATGGCCAGTAATCGAGCAGATCCACCAGCCAGTACAATCAGATGGGTATGTTCAAACCTTACTACATGATCAAATATGAATATTATTAATAAGTTGTTATACTTAGTTTATCATGATCAAATATGACAGCTCATCATGCGGCTTCTTCATGTTGCAATACATGGAATACTTTACGGGTGAAGCTCTAGCACATGCTGTAACACAGGTATTTTCTATAAAATCGCCAAAGGGGATGTAAATGAAATACAATGTTCCAATAAACTAATTCTAATTAATACTTTGCAGGAGGGTATCAAACCATTTAGAGAGCATGTAGCTATTGTTCTGCACGAATTTGCTTTGAACGAAATTAAAGGAACACCTGAATATTTTAAAGCAGATGTATCTAAATCTGATGCTTCTAATTCTGATTGTATGATCGTGGAGGATCCCAAGCATTTAGACTTGATAGATGGAGTTGAAGACATATGTCATAATCCAGTCCAAATCATGCTCACGGACCCAAAAGTGTTATTTGATAGGCTTTGCAAGCAAAGAATGTCAATTCAAGACGCCAAGTCTTTGGAGTAAGCAACATGTTAAAATACATAAAGATTTCTTATGCATGACTATGATGATTTCTAATTCCTAACATTTGTGTTACAGAAAGGAATGGGTGCGAAGCTCGAACCCTTATCCAATAGGGTTGAGTCTTAAAAAAATCCAGGACATAATTAGGATGGACCAGCCTATGGACCAAGATTGTTTCAACTTGGCCATACGCTCAGTGGCATGCGACGAGATCATCCAGCTCGTAGAAACTGATGTGCACTACATGGACCTACGGTTCTGTGTAAGTTCATATAATCTTTTATTATCTACGGTATCAATACCTGTCTCTAAATATTTTTTTCTTCTAAGACGGCGATGGTCAATTCCACACGAGGTCAGAAGTGGCGCATAAAGCCAAAAGTACCGGAGCTGGCAACATTGTTCCATAGTTGGCCTGGTATAGACTACAAGATTTCTTCACGAAAATGGTAAATATAGTTTAATTGTTTGTGGTTGTCACATTTTATGTTTTATGTCTTTCTAATTGTTCTCCCCATGAAGGTTTTTCTTCCTTATGTATCCATCGGCCATTTCATATTGTTTTCGATCAACAAGCACACGTCCCGTTTATATGTTTTCGATCCTCTATTTGCATCGATGGAGTTGGAGACCAAAATGAGAAGATTGCACAGTTTGGAATTGAAATTACAAATAATTTCTTTCTACCTAAACGATGCACTCACATTAGCACAGCCTGACTGGGATTCTGATATTTTTTTTCTGGCCACGTATATCACCAGCTGGTATTCCAAAAAGTCCAAATAGGTGAATATCTAAAAAAAATCCACGCAAGTTTTTATAACGTCCATTTACTATTTCAACATAATGATTTGCCGTTTATAAACAGGAATTTATCTGGTTATATTGTTTTTTACATTATGATCTCATGGAATGGTGAAGAATTCGTTCATCCAATATGCACAGTAAGTGTTCTAAATTGCACATTTAATCCTTTCCACGAGAAATATTCATGATAATTATAAGTACTCTTTTGTAGGATGGTTACAGGCTGAGAAAGAATTTTTTGTTGCACCTGCTCAAGTACCAAAAAAATGAAGCACATGAGAACATCCCGCTCATTGTACGACAGTATCTGAATAGCCTCAAGTAGTAGATATTAGTCGGCCGCTTCTTTCATGTTCGAACGATGTCAAACATTTGATTAAGTTCCTACCGCTATATTTTTTCACATGAAGTTCCTCTTCGTTTACGACTTGTACAATTCGCGTGCATTATATATGTGTACCAAATGTGTTATCTCAACTGGATGATGGGCACAAGTCAAAGTTGATCTTTTATATTTCGAGCTTACATGAATGGCAGTTCTGTCTTATATTTCCAGATGCTACAGTCAGTATGCAATAAGTCAATATTCATGTTAACTTTGAATGTGATCACTGCATGATATTTCTATGCTTATATGAACTGCATGTGCAGGACGGTAACCTACGTAACAAAGTGTTGTAAATCTTCAGGTCAATAAATGTAAATCCTATCAGTTTGCTCTGGTTGTACTGGGCACAAGTCACACATTATCCTTTGTTTTAGCTACTTTCGATCAACATAACAAAAGGATAAGTGATGGGCTGTTATCCGGGGAATGTGCAATGGCAGTGAACAACAACAAGACTAAAACATCCTGATCATTCTGACAGTAATTATGTATAACCTAAGAAGATCAAAACGTTACCTTGACTTCTATTTGGCATCCTTTTTTTCAACTGTTCCTTCTTTCCGCATTCTTTTAGTACCTTCCCCTCACATTTGATATTGACAACATAAAAAATGTAGACAACAGCATGAATGCATATCCTGAACCTGACCAAAACAAAAAAAGTACCATCAGAATTAAGAAGTATGTCGCAAAGGTTTAACTTGAATTTGCATGTGACAGGCAATTAGTTCAGTAACCATAGACGCAAAACAAGTGTGCAAGGGAATAATAAATTTATCAATAATATATTGCACTAAATGTGTCAAAACTAAGATTATATTGATTGTACGAGTATTAATTATTATGAAACAAGCAAGCATTTTTTATTAAAGAAAAACAAATCTCTAGAAGTTCAATCATGTGACCAGTCAACTGAGTTGGATACTTGCATTCATATAATTAGATAATACAGATTCTAGGTTGCTTATATGTGTGCTGATTAATCAGTCATGTTTGTTGTTGGAAGCGTCCAGCTTGTTTTGCAAACTACCAAGGGAGTTAGATGGCATTATAATGGAGAATAAGCCTTTTGATAATCGAAGAGTGGGCAGACAGTTCATCCCTGTTTGTTTTTCTTTATGCTATGTTCAATCAACTGCAGCAAGGGATTTGCATGGATGTGCTAACTTCACGAAGGAGTTGTGGCCCAGCTCTAAGAAGTGTAGGAAGGGTAATAATTGAGATGACAGGTCACCCTCCTAAATAGACAGAAGAATTTTCGTAGTCACCTTCCAAAACCACAGATTTTCCCACGATATCAAATCGGGAATCACGCCACAGACGCGATTTCTTTCCAAACAAATTAACACACGGCCAAGAGCCCTGTGCCAGGAAACCTTGCCAAAACTAAATTGAACGCTTACGAGGCTTCGACCCAACCAGCACGGCGAGCACACCACTCAGACCGATCTTGAGGGTGAGGACTCCATTAACCAGGGCTGCGAGGGTACTGCTCCACGCCACGCGCGCCATCGTCGAGATTCTGCCCCGTCCTCGATTTGTTGGCGTCCATTGCTTGATTAAGATCCTACCTTTTCCTTGCAGATGGATTCCCGAAAGGGTCCAGTAAACGTACTCCTTTCGGCGACTTGTCCAACACCATGGACAGAGGTAAGAACAATGATATAATGTGTGATTGCAATATGTGATGCTCGATATCTGACTACATTGTGTATTTTCAATTGGTGTCGTCGACACCAGTAATAGAGGTGAACCTACAGATGCAAAAGAACGCAATAGGCAACGTGCTTGGGAGCGATATGCACAGATGGATCCAGAACAGAAAGATGAACGAAATAGAAAGCGTCGTGAAGCCTATCAACAAAAGAAAGCTCGACTATCAGTTAATACACAGGAGTCACAGAATAGTCCATCAGTACTCACCAACCTACAAAACACACCCGGTGTTACAGGTGCATTTTAGCAACCATCACACTTACAATTAAGTATATTACTGGTTTCATTCATGTTATTTCCTTTATTTCTTACCAAGCAGATTCTGATTGGAACAAGGAAAATGTGGACCCTGGTGATAGTGGCGCAACTAATATGCAATCGCTTCATATTAGCTCTCAAGGGCAACAAAGCCTCCTAGCTGGTAAGAAGGCAACTAATTCCCTAAGAAAATGAATTCCACCATTTTTATAAACAATATCTAATGTTGTATCATATATACGTGATATTTTTCGATGTAGATCCAAAGGAGAGTAGAAGGCAAAAACAAAGGGAACAATATGCACAGATGCCTAGCACGGAAAAGTAGAATATCTTAAAAGACAACATGAATACCGCCAAAAAATAAAATCATCGACATTAGACAAGGAGAATGATGATATTGCTGAAGATACGGCTAAATGGCTAAGTAGGAATGACAACTACGAGAGGAGGTCTATTCTTGATCCATATCAAGGGCAACAAATCATCACATCTGGTATGATAGCAACTTATTCGTGCTTAACATAAATGAACTGTCGTAATTAATTAATAGCACATAAGCTAATCTTGTGAATTTGTTTGATCATATAGAAAAAAAGTACCCAGAGGAGTTATTAATATGATTTGTTTGTGCAATGTAGATATAGTTGACATGCAGAATTGCAATAACGATGGACCCACGTCATCCCTCATTCAACCACAACTCATGGATCCCGTAGAGAAGAAGAGGCAGCGGGAAAGGGAACGATATGCACGGATGAGTACCGATGAGAAAGACGAACTACAAGCAAAAAACTTGCAGCCTATCAACAAACGAAATCATTAGCAGGTAACGAATACAAATTGTATTCATCAACATATATCAATGATACCTTTTGAAATTCTCACTTAGCATTATCATGTCATTTATCAGAGAATATTGAAGCTAGACGCGCAAAGGATAGGCTCAAGTATGCATATATGACTCCAAAGCAAAAGAGTTCAAAGAAGGCTCTCCGCGAGTTACGGCGCAACAGTCTGAACAAAGAATCTATAGCCATGGAGAACCCATGTTGGACCCCGGAGGTCGTTCATACTAATGTGGATTCATCTGGCTCTCATGGCTTCATACCCACATGTGATTGGCATATTCCAGAGTTTAGTGGAACCCATGTTTACATCCAATCTACTGCCCAGCAAATGTCAGGGGAGGAGACCCCTCATATTGATCTTCGTAATATATCAAGGAGAAAACACGTAACACCTGGAGAAAGGAATGCTTTGCTAGGTCTTCGAAACGAAGCATTCTATGAAAACTGTAACAAGTGTGGGACTAGATCATCTCATGAAAACCCATCAATCACCATGGAAGGCATCAATGGTTCTGAACGGCCAACACAATCAGTCATCATTAACAATGGTATTGTTCATATATTCTTTGTTCTAGCTATTACTCTAACATAAGTCCTTAACAGTTGTATGATCATACTTTCTTGTTGTATTCACAGAAACTATGTCTCCAACAAGAGAGACTGTTGCTATAAATCAAGCACGCTCACAATCCAATGATGATGGTATTTTTTTCTCATATTCAATCCAGGGCATATTTGAAACATGGGCTCATAATTTTCATGTCGTATTCACAGAAACTATGGATCCAACACCAGAGATTGTTCATATACATCAGACACGCTCACAAGCCAATGAGGATGGTAAATTTTGTTGCTCTTATTCATTATACGACATATTTAAAACATAGTTTCATAATTAGTTATATGATAAGTGAGGAAGATGGCGTCATACTGGAGGACGACTCGAAAGATGAGGAAAGCTACGTGTTTGCTGGACGAGGTAGTTTTCTAAGGTTTACCGTTATCGTGTGTCTCTATTTTTCTAAGGTTTACCGTTATCGTGTGTCTATATTACGCAAGTTTTTGGATTCATGTTGTTAACTAACATTTCAGAAGAGGAGACCGATGATGATGATGTCGAAATAGATGAAGTCGAGGATTACTCATATTCAATGCCAAGCGTCCTAGATCCATACGACGAGGTGTACAGCAAAATCCCAACAGAAACACATGCTGAAGCCTGTTGAGGCTGCAAATTTTGTGGTGCAAAGAAGTTCGAGCATGAGACCCCTGGGTTTTGCTGCCGTAAGGGGAAGATCAAACTAGCCAACTTGGATACACCACGGAGCTCAAGAGGCTTTGGACAAGTTCAGACCCGGATGCTAGGCATTTCCGTGACAACATAAGGTTTTTCAATGGCCATTTCTCGTTCACGTTACTATACTGCCACCTTGATAGTGATACCACTAACACATCAATGCATCCTATCTACACATTTCGTGCCCATGGACAAATGTACCATAACATACGGTCATTTGGCAGACTATTTGGTTTGGAGCTGAGTCACCTTGAGCTTTATTTTTTTGATGATGACCCAAGATTAGAGCACAGGTATCGTAGTTGCCGCAAAGAGCAGTTAGAGAAAGACAAAGAAGTAATCACACATCTGACGGAAATACTTCGTGAGAACCCATACTCTGAACATCTCCGGAGTATGGGACATGTTGAGGATGTTGAGGACTATCATATCACACTTAACCTTGACCCAAGGATGGATCAAAGAAGATACAATGCACCGACCACTTCAGAAGTAGCCGCTGTGTGGGTGGAGGGGAGCGAACGAAGAAGACAGTTCGAGCATAGTGTCGTCCTGCAGGGGAAGAATAGAGATATATATGGTATAAAGTCCTATCATGGATGTTACGATGCTTTGTCCTACCCTCTATTCTTCCCTAGAGGCGAGCTTGGGTGGCATACAGATATCCCGAAGGCAAAAAAATCTTATGATGTTGTGATGGCAGCTCGTGCGCTTGTCTAGCTCGTCGTGATAAGGCTGAGTCCTCCCAATTCACACCTGATGAGACCGACGCGGATGATGCAGGTTAGTGTTCAAAATATTATTTCATGCACAGTCCATGGTATGCAATGTAATCTCCTGTCTCTCCAGCACCACTCATTTTCCATTCTCTATGCAGCTGCTGGAGGGAGACTATGTGTGTCTGTGCGGGACTACTACTACAAATTCCAGATGCGTCCTGGATATTCAACCCGATCCTCTACGGCAAGCGTCTTTTTAGCAGTTCGCCGTCGACACATATATCAAGATCGAGAACTCCAGATTGGACTACATATGGGGTCATCAAGATAAGTTAAGGGCAGACTTGTACCAAGGCTTAGTGGACAGCCTGCATGCCGGTGAGGGTAGGGCAGACGCTATTGGAAAGCGTACAGTGTTGAGTACGTCATTTATTGGTGGTCCACGGGACATGAGGCGTCGCTACATGGATGCTATGGCCTTAGTGCGGAAGTACGGCAAGCCAGACGTCTTTCTCACAATGACGTGCAATCCAAACTGGGATGAGATCAAGCGCGAACTCTACCCTGGCCAGACACCTCAGGATCGTCCAGATCTTGTTGTCCGGGTTTTTAAGGCGAAACTGGAGGAACTCAAGGAAAAGTTGTTGAAAAAGGACATCCTAGGCAAGGTGCGAGCCTATGTGTATGTGGTGGAGTTCCAAAAGAGGGGCCTTCCCCATGCACACTTCCTGCTGATCATGAACGGAAAATACAAGCTCACGTGTCCTGAGCAGTATGACCGTCTTATCTCAGCCGAGCCCCAACAAGAAGAAGTACCCAGAACTATATAAGATGGTCGTGAAGCACATGATGCATGGGCCATGTGGTGCTTTAAACCCTAATTGCCCGTGCACAAAGGGTCGTCCTGCTTGCAAGAATCACTATCCTCGGCCTTTCAATGCGGCTACCACACAGGGCAAGGACTCCTACCCTCTATACAGAAGACGTCAAGATGGTCATACCGTGCTGGTTCGAAAGGAATGGCTAAATAATAGGTGGGTTTCCCATACAATCCTCACCTTCTGCGTCATTTCAATTGCCACATCAATGTTGAGGCATGCGGGAGCATAAAGGCCGTTAAGTACCTTTTCAAGTACATATACAAGGGTCATGATCGGGCATCTATTTCAATGACCGAGGCTGACAAGACAGATGGCAATGGAGACATAGATGAGATCAAACAATACAGAGACGCGAGGTGGGTGACTCCTCCGGAAGCATTATGGAGGATATATGGCTTTCCGTTGAGTAAGATGAATCCACCAGTGATGCAATTGCAGCTCCATCTTCCAAACATGCACATGGTGTCGTTCAAACAGGGCCAAGATATCCAAGGAGTAGTTAACCGTGAAGGTGTTGAGAAGTCAATGCTTACAGAATACTTCGAGGCAAATAGAGTGCACTCTCAGGCTCGTTCTATCTTGTACAGGGACTTTCCCGAATGGTATACATGGCAGACAGGTAAGGAGAAATACTGGAGAAGAAGAAAATATGACACAGGTGGACAGGTTGGAAGAATTGTGTCCGCTCATCCAGCTGAGGGGGAACGCTACCTACGTGTCCTTCTAAACAATGTCACCAGGGCCACCTCATACGAGGATCTAAGGACGGTTAATGATGAGCTTCTACCAACCTTTCGTGAAGCTGCAGAGAGAAGGGGATTGATCGAAGGGGACAACACATTGGATGACTCCCTTACTGAATCCACATTGTACGATATGCCGTCATCTCTGCGAAGGCTCTTTGCAACCATACTGGTATTTTGCGAGCCTAGCGATGTGCGCGGACTCTGGGAGAAGCACCTGGAGGCTATGTCAGAAGACTACCGCCGCAACAATCATTCTGAACTTGTAGCTGAGCAAATGGTTCTCATAGATATCAGGAATATGCTTCAGTCAATGGGTAAGGACATAACATTTTCTCTTCCTGATATCGATGAGGAATTTGACAGTGCCACCGGTATGACAAGGGAAATCTTCGAGGAGTCCACCATCGAGATCAACGATGAGGACATAAATCTATCAGAGTCACTTAATACAGATCAGAGGGCCGCATATGACAAAATCATGTCTGCCGTTGATGGAGATGAGGGTGGTGTGTTCTTTGTCGACGGACCTGGAGGCAGCGGAAAGACTTTTCTGTACAGAGCACTGCTCGCAACGATACGCGGGAAAAAAAAATTGCCGTGGCGATAGCAACATCTGGTGTGGCAGCTTCCATAATGCCCGGAGGGAGAACAGCTCATTCAAGGTTCAAGATACCGTTGAGCATTGATGATGGTGGTTTTTGTAGCTTCACTAAACAGAGCGGGACAGCCAAGCTCCTACAATCAGCTTCTCTCATTATTTGGGATGAGGCTTCCATGACAAAGAGACAGGCTGTGGAGGCACTGGATAACAGTATGCGCGATATAATGAGCAGATCAGACCTGCCGTTTGGTGGAAAGACAGTTGTGTTCGGTGGAGATTTCAGGCAGGTCCTCCCTGTTGTTCGTAAGGGATTGAGGGCTCAGATAATTGACGCATCGCTACGCATCACCTCAAGATCAAACGCAATATGAGGGCACATAGTGACCCGTGGTTTGCGGAATACCTACTGCGCATCGGTGATGGTAAGGAGGAGACCAATGGTGACGGTGACGTACACCTTCCAGACGAGATATGTGTGTGTTGTACCGGGAAGGACACTGACCTTGATACACTGATCGAAAATGTCTTTCCTAATCTTGGTGCAAACATGTCAGACCCAAACTACATCACCTCTAGAGCAATCTTGTCAACACGAAATGATTGTGTGGATAAGGTCAATTTGAAGATGATCAACAGATTTCAGGGAGATGAGATGGTGTACCATAGCTTTGATTCCGCGGTGGACGACCCTCATAACTACTACCCATCTGATTTTCTTAACACATTGACCCCTAATGGGCTACCCCCACATTTGTTGAAGCTCAAGGTTAATTGCCCGGTCATATTGCTCAGAAACATTGACCCCGCGAATGGACTTTGCAATGGCACGAGGCTGGTGGTTCGAGGATTTCAGAGAAATGTCATCGATGCAGAAATTGTGCTGGGTCAACATGCTGGAAAGAGGATCTTTTGCCAAGGATTCCACTTTGCCCCTCTGATGATGAGATGTTCCCTTTTCAGTTCAAGAGGAAGCAGTTTCCTATTAGGCTCAGCTTCGCCATGACGGTAACAAGGCACAGGGGCAGACTATCCCGAATGCCGGAATTTACTTGCCCGAGCCTGTGTTCTCTCACGGTCAGTTGTATGTTGCGCTCTCTAGATCCACCGCCAGAAACAACGTGAAGATTCTCGTCGTCCCGGATTCGGGTGCCAAAAAGAAGAACAAAGATGATAGCCAAAACAAGAGCTCTGTTCATTCTATTGGTACTTACACGAAGAACATCGTATTCAGAGAGATCCTTACTTCATAGGTGAGATATTTGTCACTTAAACTTTAAGTAATCATACTTTTACCTTTTGTAATTATGCATACTTACATTCAGAATATAACTTGTTTCTGCAGATCAACTTTTAATGGAGTAATTCCATTAGTTGCCAGTATTACTTTCTGCTACTGCTTATCGTACTTCTCTGAAGAAACGTTGGTGCAAGCCTGATGCTATTTTTTGTCAAATTGTATGCGGATGGATCCTTTGGCCGAGAGGTGCATGTTCATGAAAGGTGGAACTACTGCAAATAAATTTACTCCAACTTCGTATCTCTCGATGTAAATTTTTTGTATTCTGGTCACATGACCTGCATCAAGTGTGTATTGTGCACAATACAAACTACATGGTTTTCTTATCTCAGTATACAATCTTATGTTTTATCAATGCATACACCATGGTTGTTTTGGGGAATTTCATGTAGGCAGATTTATTGGTCTATTATTCTAGGAATTACATCATATTGGTGGTTGCACTTTTGTACATACGAATAGGCCATTGAGCTAACTGTTTATTCTACACCAATTGGTTGTTATTTGTGATGGAACAAACATACATGTAAGAAAATGTTAAAATTTGAATTACCTGAAAAGAAAATTGAGTCTTCTTATGTGAGTCGGTTGGCTGCTCGTTGCTACATTTTTCTCTGATTTACCATAGCAATCTTCAGCAACCCATGTAATCATAATTCTTCAAGCATGTTCCTTCAGCACGTCCTCTGTCACGATATAAGTAGTACAAGAAACGCCAATATTAATCTTTATAATCACTCTTTTTTGTGACAGCTAAAGGCTCTATAATTTACTTTTCTGAAATATTGAACACCTAACCTTGAACTATGCAAACAGTACAGTCAGGAAAAACACTACGTGGCAGGAAGCTGCAAGCCTTTTATCACCTCTTCATTCATCAGAGCATCAAGGCTCTGGTATTCTGCAAGTGCATCAATACATGGTGATAGCAATCGAACCGCTGGAGCAATGTCTGCCCGGACATGGCACATTGCCATAGGATCTGTCAAAGAATGCCTCAGCATTTTACATGACCTGCGCATCCAAAAGAACAAATAAGCTGCTACGCAAATCAATCTTCACCAGGACATAAACATTACACGAAACACTTCTGCATAACTTGCATGAAAGTACAGTATTTTATCTCCAATACTAAAGTGTGTAATATGTACACACAATTGCATGATCCACAATAAGATTCTTAATTGGTGACAGTTCAAGGTAAGCCACTTCCTTGGTTGAGAAAATCACATTCAAAAAACTTAACCAGCTATGTTGACCTCAATTCAAAGTACTCAAAGGTAAAATTATATCTAGAGGAGAGGGAAAATAATATCCAAGAGTGTCAATCTTACATGTGCCTGGTCTCTTCCTTTAAAAGCCTATGATCTAATTCTGTTTGTTATAGACCGTTTCTTCTCAAATCAGGAAAATATGCAGAACCTAGAAAAGTATGCTAAAACTTGAAATATATGCTTTACTGTGTAATGTCTGAGAACCTTGCATGAGTTGCTCCCCAAACTAGGATAGTAGCAGTCGCTAGGAAAATAGTCCCTACAGGGTCGAAAGTAAGTTCCATGGTTACACTACTTAATGAAAGCCTAACAATATGATTCTAAGGTGTAATCTAATTTTAACCAACATCTCCTATGGCAGAATCAAAAATCATTCCCAATAAGATATTAAACTGAAATTGAAAGGACAATGACGAACAAATAGCATCAATGCTTTAATAGCTGGAAAAAGGGGATTTGACCACCCAAAGAAATTCATTGGCAGCAGCAACAGGAAGGAGCAGACCTTGGGGATTAGACATGGTGACTTGGTGAGCCGGTCCAGGTTGTGGCCTCAATTGGCCTACACATACTACTTATATCAGTTTTCTTTGTCGCAATTAGCTCTTTATGCAGAGAGAAACAAAATTCAGAAACCAGCACGCTCACGACCGGGAAGATGTCATATTTGTGTACTCAGATGCAAAAGGCAAGAAGCTCACAAAGCAAGAAAGAGTTTCACCTGTCGCACTCGAGCTGATCGAAGTGGCTGCGCCGCGCTCGAGCTGGTACAAGCAGTTGCGTGCTTCTAGGATCCATCGCCCCCGCCGGGAGTCTAACCACCGCTAACCCCCCTCAACCTCTCCTCCCGCTTCACGCGTCACCGTCCGCAAGAAAACTTGGGCCTCCGGTAACCAGCTTCCGGGAACTGGCCGGCGGCGGAGTAACAGAGCCGTGGTCACGCTCGTCCAGGTCGAGACTCCATGGCTTTGACCCTGCTCGATGCGGCAGAGCAGCGAGATGGACTGGGGCTCGAGGCCGGAGGGACGGGAGCACGGTGAGATGTCTCGCAGGGATGGGATGGGCGGAGGCTCGAGGAACGGGAGCGCGGCCAGCAGTCTCGTCGGGTGGCTCGTCTTCCTCTCCTTCAGTTCTTCTCCAGCTCGTGTTCAGACAGGGGATGGATACGGGAAGAGGAAAGTGAAGGAGATAGGACTGCGGACTGCGGACGGAACTGTATTTTTAATTCAGCATTTTTTAAGGAAAATCAGGAGCTGAGCGGTGCGGGAGGCAGAGCCGCTCGATGCCGCCCATGCTCGCACGCTCAGGCGACAGGCGTTTTTTTCATGCGTCCACGTGTCTGCGTGTATGTACTGAGGCTAACGGTTTCCGTATGCGGTATGCCACCTCTTCTCATGCGTTATTTTTTATACTGAATTTGGAATAGCTTCAGGAGTAAAGAGACCGAATTTGTCCACTACAATTTTTTGTGCTTTTCCGGTCAAAGGAGAGTCGTGAATCTTGTATATTACTCACTGACCTTTTACTATATATGATACCGCTATTTCAGTTTTTTTACAAATTATTAAATTGGGTCTCTCAGATGGATCATTTTGTTAACAAGGCTACAAGTCGTAAAAATATCGCAGTTTGGAGTTGGCTGTCTCACAGAATTATATATGTAATAGTAATACCAAAGATAATTAAATTAGAATCATTGATAGACAGGGTTTTAGCTAATGTAGATGTGCTCATTTTATTTATAATCATGTTTGTGGCCTTTAGACTGGTGCATCGTGTCTAAATTTACAATTCTGTGATGTAGAGCCTCGAAACGCAAGTGGCCCGTAGAATGAGCGACTCATATTCTTTATTACATGTTCCACACAGATTTAGCAACGTGCATTTACAATTGACGTGCCCATCATCACGGATAACTAATAAAAATTCACACTCCCATAGTAACGCACGGGCATTTTACTAGTAACTGTTCAAAGGGAGAAAATCGCTTTCAAACAAGGAGATATGGCCTCTACTAACAGCACCGGTCTTGACCTCTACTACATCAGTAGCTGACACGTTCGCACACATACAAAACCTTACAAGATTAGCAGCTGGATCTCGAACAACCAGCGCCACGCATGGCAGTCCCCCTCCAGCGCCCAAGCCTGGTCCTCCTCTCCTCGCTGAGCTGCCTGGCAAATCCGGCGAGCACGTCGGCGTTGCTCCCGCCCCCCCCCCCCCCCCCCCCCCCGCACCTCCTCGTACTTCCCCGTCTCCACTTTCACCCTCGACACATGTTGTCCTAAAGCTTAAACGAGAGAGTGGAGAAGAGAGAGGGGAGTGTGCCACAAAAGAAATGGCTTGCCTCAATTTTCCATCTTAGTATTCCTCCCTTTAAAAAGGGGCTATGCCGAGCTGCCGGCCTAAAGTCAACTAAGCTGCCACATCCAACTTGATGGGACAGATCTATGATGTCATGACACACCGCCACTGTTGACGGTGTCACTGACTAGGAACCACTGTAGGTGACGACTAGCACGTCCTAGCTACCTACTCTGTACTGGTGCTGACGCACCACTTCAGGACACAGGCTACAGGACAAAAGTCCTCGCACCCGGGAACCTGGCGACTGCCTCGTCCCAGGACAGACCCCGGAGTCGAACACTACCTCGACTTGGGACAGACCCCAAAGTCGGGACCCTCTATGTTATCGACTCCCCCTCCACACTCGAAGGGAACGTCGATTGGACACACAAGCCTATTCCAACAATCACTCCCTAGGCTTGAGTTTCGGAGACACCTCTACCATGCCGATCCTTGTGCGCAGCTCCGCCAGGCGGACTCGTCCAAGTGGCTTGGTCAGCATGTCCGCGAGTTGGTGTTCGGTGGGCACGAACTCCAGCTCGACCTTCTTCGCCTCCACGCAATCTCAAATGAAGTGGTACTTCAGGTCGATGTGCTTCGAGCGCTCGTGGAAGACGGGATTCTTGGCGAGCGTGATTGCCGACTTGTTGTCGACCTTGAGCACCACGTGCTCGGCTTCGCCGTTGCTGAACTCGGCCAGCAACCGAGCCAGCCAGATCCCCTGGCAAGCAGCCGTGGCAGCAGCCACGTACTCCGACTCGCAGCTCGACAGAGCTACGACCTTCTGCTTTAGGGACTGCCAGGTCACTGGGCTGCTCCCGAGGAAGTACAGGGTGCCCGACGTACTCTTGCGCGAGTCGACGTCGCCCGCCAGGTCACTGTCGTTGTAGCCGACCAGGCGCGGTGTACCTGCATTCCTCCCATACCTACATCCGAGTCGCGGCGACCCGCGATGTAGCGTAGGATGTGCTTCACGGCCGCGAGGTGCTCCAGAGTCGGAGCCTCCATGAACCGTGATACGAACCCGACTGCGAAGGTCAGGTCCGGCCTCGTGTGCACCAAGTACCGGAGGCTCCCGACTATGCTCCGGTACTCGGTAGCATCCGTGCGGGCGTCGTGCTGCACTTGGACAGCTTGAAGCGCGGCTCCATGGGTGCGTGGACGGGATTGCACCCGGCCATCCCCGCCTTTTCCAGCAGCTTCAGGGCATAGGCACCCTGCGAGATGTCGATCCCGCTGGGTCCTTGTCGAACCTCGATGCCGAGGTAGTAGCTCAGCAACCCGAGGTCGGACATCTGGAACAGGCTCCGCATCTCCAGCTTGAATTTGTCGATGTCGCTGGAGTCTGAGCCCGTGATCACCAAGTCGTCGACGTAGACGCCGACTAGAAGCCGGCTCGGAGTCGCTCCTCGCGCGTACATGCCGTGCTCCGACTCGCACCTTGCGAAGCCGAGCTTGACGAGGCATGCGTCGAGCTTGGTGTTCCATGCCCTTGGCGCCTGCTTGAGGCCGTAGAGCGCCTTGTCGAGTCGGAGCACCAGGTGCTCCTTCCCCATCGTAGCGAAGCCAGTTGGCTGCTGCACGTACACCTCTTCCTCCAACTCGCCGTTGAGGAAGGCTGACTTGACATCCATGTGGTGGACGTCCCACCCCGCACTCGCAGCCACGGCTAGCAGTAGCCGTACAGACTCGAGTCGGGCCACGGGTGCGAAGACCTCGTCGTAGTCGACCCCGTGCCGCTGCACATAGCCCTTCGCCACCAGGCGAGCCTTGTGCTTAAGGACTGCGCCGTGCGCATCCTTCTTCACCTTGTAGACCCACTTCAGGCCGATCGCACGGTGACCCGGTGGTAAGGTGGCTAGCCGCCAAGTCGAGTTCGACTCGATGGCCTCCAGCTCCTCCTGCATCGCCTGCCTCCAGCTGGCATGCGCCTTCGCCTCCCGAACGAGCCTGGCTCTTCGGAGGCAAGGAAGTGGAGCTCCTCGTCCGGCTCAAGGGCCGGACCCGCCTCGAACATGTTCTGCAGCGTGCGGAACCGGTGCTCGAAGCTCATGTCGTCTTCTGCATCGAGCATACCTGAGTACCTCGATGGCGGCGTGACGAACTCGACGCCAGAACAGCCGGAGTCGAGGACTCGGCTGTCGGGTGCTCCGGTGTCGTTGGAGAACCGGCTGGGGATGCACTCCCGTCTCCTGGAGTCGGTGAGTCGGGTGCAGGACCCGCACTCCCGTCTCCCGGAGTCAGCTCGGCTCGAACACCATGTGCTCGACCATGAAGGAGTCGTCTCCGAAGGTGTTCACCGGCGTGTCCGGCGAACTCCAGTCCCAGTGCGCGTTCTCGTCGAACACGGCATCTCGCGTGATGGTCACGCGGTTGGTCACCGGGTCATAGGCCCGATATCCCTTCGTCCCAGGTTGGTACCCGACGAAGATCATCGGCCTGCTCCGGTCGTCGAGCTTCTTCAGCCCGGGCGCGTCTCCCTGACGTGCACCACGCACCCGAACGTGCGCAGGAAGCTCACGTCCGGCTTGCGGCCATGCCAGGCCTCGAACGGTGTCTTGCCGTCCACGCTCTTGGTTGGCGACCTGTTCAAGATGAACACGGCCGTCGTCACCGCCTCACCCCAGAATTCACCGGGGACCTTCTTGGCCTTCAGCAGACTGCGGGCCATGCCCACAATCGTCTGGTTGCGTCGCTCCACGACGCCGTTCTGCTGCGGGGAGTACGGAGCCGTCAGGTGACGCTCCACTCCGAGCTCGGCGCAGTATGCTGTGAAGGAGCCGGAGGTGAACTCGCCTCCGCGATCCGTGCGCAGCGTGCGCAGCTTGCAGCCGGTTTCCGACTCGGCTCCCGCCTGGAGTCGGATGATGGCGGCTGCGGCCTCGTCCTTCGTCGAGAGAAGGGCGAGCCACATGTACCGCGACAGGTCGTCCACGAGCAGGAGGAAGTACTTCTTCCCGCTCGGAGTGGCCGGGGTGATCGGCCCGCAGAGGTCACCGTGGACCAGCTCGAGTCGCTCCTTCGCCCGGAACTTCGCTTGCTTTGCGAACGGGGCTCGCCTCTGCTTCCCTGCTAGGCAGGCGTCGCAGAGCTGGTTCACGTGCTCCACCAGAGGGAGGCCACGCACCATCTCGCCCTTCGCCAGTCGGCGCAAGCTGTCGAAGTTGAGGTGCCCGAACCGCGCATGCCAAGTCCATGCCGGGTCGTCGCCGGCGCCACGACTAGGCACACCGGCTGCGCGACTCGCGCGTGCAGCTTGTACATCCGGTTCGGCTCTCGCCTGACCTTGATCAGGAGCTGCCGCTCCCTATCACGCACTCGGAGGATCCCATCCTCGATCAGCACCTGGCAGCCGTTCTCGTCGAACTGGCCCAGGCTGATGATCTGCGTGTTCAGCCGGGGTATGTAGTACACCCCGGTGACGGCCCGGTGCTCGCCTGACTTGCAGACGAAGAGCACCGTCCCCTGCCCGCAGATGTCGACTCGCGAGCCGTCGCCGAACTTGACAGTTCCGGTGACGCTCGAGTCCAGCTCTGCGAACGCGGCGCGGTCACCAGTCATGTGATTGGTGGCACCCGAGTCGAGGTACCAGACGTCCTTCTTGGCATCCCCCTCTTGCGCCAGGTTGACCTGCGCCTTCTCCTCTAGCATGAGGAGGACTGGCTCCTTGCGAGTCGGGTCGGCCAGCTCCTTCCGAGCTGCCGAGGTCGACTCCTCTCGAGTCACCGCAGTCGAGTGCTCTCCACCCGACGAGTCTGTCGGGTGCTCTCCACCCGACGAGTCTGTCGGGTGCTCTCCACCCGACAAGGCGGTCGAGTCCTTGCGACCCGACACTCCCGGCTGCTGGAGCCGGGTGGCCAACTCCTCCCGAGTCGCCATGGTCAGCTCCTTCTGAGCCAACGCTGTCGAGTCCTCCTGACTCGATGATTCTGTCGGGTCCTCGTGACCCGACACGGCCGACTCCTCTCGAGTCGCCACGTCCCACTCCGTGATCCATCGGATCGTCGCGAGTTCCTCCGGAGGAGTCGACGGTCCCTCCGACTCCGCCACCGGTTGAGTCGCTGACTCTGCCACCGGTCGAGACAAGGGTGCCGCCTCCGAGGTGTCCGACTCCGCCTGGCGAGTCGTGGCAGGGAGCTGTGGGGCAGACACGATGGTACAGGCCTCCATCATGAGGAGCGCGATGTCGTCCTCGTCGTCTCCGCCACGGACGAGGTGCGCTTCCGCATCCCCTCCACACACGAGGTGGGCTTCCTCCTCGCGCTTCTTCTTGCGGCACTCTCGCGCTCAGTGGCCGACGACTCCGCAGTAGCGACACTTTTCCTTCGTGTCGCGGTTCCCGGCTTCGCTGGCGGATCCACCTCCGTCCTGCAGGCGCATCCGGGAGAACCACTCCTCCTCCGTGAGGAGTAGTTTGCCGGCCTGCTTGGCCTCCAGGTTCTCCGCCTCATGTCGCTCCTCGGCCGTTTTGAGGCGGCCGATGAGCTCCTCAATGGGCACTACACCACGGACCAAACATAGGGGCAGTTAACTGCCGGCAAAAATAGACTATAGAGGGCAATTGACCTGCCGGGGTAAATAAACTGCCGGAAAAAATTAGCATTCAACTGCCGGCAAACTCTACAGGGCAGTTCGTCTGCCGGCACATAGCTGGGCCTGGGCGCGCGGTGGAATTGGCTATGGGCGGGAGGCGAAAATAGAGCGCGGGGACTTGAAAAGTTTTGGGCAGACGCGGGTTATATTGTTTCTGAGCCTCTCTTTCCTTATCCAAATACAACCTCCTCGCGACCTCACCCAAACCTATCTAGCGGTCGGCGCCTGTCCCCGTCCAGCGCCGCCGCCCAGCAGGGCCGCGGCCGACGCGCCCCTCTCCTCCCCCACCTTCGGTCGCCTCCCTGCGCTCCTCTTCTCCTTCCCGCGGCGAATCTCTGAAAAGCTTGGACCTTTCAGTCCAAGCCGGCGACGAATCCTACATCGCCGAGGACGGATACGGTCGCTGCGAGGAAGAGCGCGACGGATCCGGACCACCACCAACACTAGATGGGTGCCACGGAGACTGGACGCCGGCGAGCTGCTGCCGTCCATCACGACGCGACGGTGGCGATGCGAGACACGGACGTGCGGGCATGAGGTGATGAAGGCAGCGCCCTTCACCGCCGCCAAGCTCCTAGCGCCAGTGGCGGCGAGATCGGGGGGCGACCTTCTTCCGCGCGTCCTCCTCCTCCGTCGAGGCAGCCTGGTGAGACATCTCCTTCTCCGTAGTGCAAAAAATTGCATCTTGTGCAGCTTGTCCTTTCTCAGATGGATGTATGGGAGTATATGTTCATCAGATGGATGTATGGAGTATTTGGAGTAGTACTCCAGTGTACCGAGCAGAGTTAGAAGATTTGGTTTGGTGCACAGAATCGTGAAAATTAGACCTGCTTTAGTAGGATCAAGAAACACATGAATGGATTTAAAGTTTGTTCTTGTGTCTATATTTTGATTCTTGGTTGCAAACTGTACTAGTGGATTCTGTTCCAGTTGTTTCTCAAATTAGCATTCAAAATTTATCTTGATCAAATCTGTCGTCTTTCTTTTCCAACAAAAAAATTAGTGAATGCTCCTGCCTCTATTATATCTATAGTTGTGCAATAGTTGGAATTTTATTACTGATGCTAGTGCTCAATTACTCGTGGTACTGCTTTACAATTCCTTGTTAGTGATGCAATGTAGTAACCTGGTTACTGTAATGCTTCAGTATGCTTTTTGTACTGATTTACAATTCCTTGTACTTCTTGGTGCATGTGCTTGCTTCAGTAAACATTTACTCCCTGTATATGCTTGTACTCCTGCTTGAACTGTACTTGTATAACCTATAACAGTGGTGCTTATTTTATACTGTACTCCAATCTGATGAGTACTATAATGGTGGTTATTTTATGGTTATTAGATTTGCAAATGAACGGTAAGAATATAGGAACACTAGCAGTAAGCAGTAAGAAGTTGCAACTTGGAACTGGTGCTTCAATCGAGTTTCTCTTGGTACTGCTATTTTTCCTGTCATTTTTGCAAAGAAAATATTGATTAACTTGCTGCTCTTTAATGAAATGGTCTGATTCTGAAAACCAAACAGATTATACATTGTATGCTATTACCATATGAGCGATAAAATGTGCTATAAATGTGTTTCGTTAATGACAGGTAATTTAATATGGTATCATTCCACAATCTTTCTTATGACCATGATATATATACACTAAATTTAGGAGTATATGCCACAACAAGCCGGTGAAGGAGATCCTTGATCGACGGATTGCTGGAGCTCCTTGTGGAGTAGAAACAATAGGGATTTACAGTGTGCCTTGTGGAATATTTCTGCAATGGAAGCAATAGGTATTCAGTTTTCACCACTTCCTGTGCATTTGTGCAGTTTTCAGTAATGTCAGTTTTCAGAACTCTTTAGTGTTTGAGATCTGTTGTCAGCCACGTCTAACTGATGAGTTTTATATGCTCTAGAGCAGGTAGAGGATGGTTTATTTGTTTGATCATGTGGGTTGCAGCAACAATAGAAGTTACACAATCATCAGTGCACTACCATGTTCATGTTAGAATTTGAGAGCAAGAAACTGAAGATTAAGACTAGAGCTAAAACTGAATAATTTTCACACTTGTACTCAACATGCCTTCACTGTTTGTTTTCAATTTCATTCTTTCAGCAAATTCAGGCAATTAATCACCTGAATTCTGACCTTCTTCAGGTTATCTCTTATACCTATTTGATGTATACTGATGTTTGACCAGAATTAAGTCTGAACTATAATTACTGTAGAATTTGGGCTGAAGCTTTTATAGCATTTCGGCTAGAAACATACCCTTTTTTGTATGATTTTACTTAAGCTAGTATCTCCAGCTCTAGTTTCTGTTTTTAAACTGCATGATGGTTATCTTTGGCTATGTTAAATAAATTACTGTCTGACTAGTTTTGTACATAGACTAGTGAGGCAATTGGTTTTCCTTTCAGTTTTCTGTTTTCTGTATGTCAGATCATAGAGTGGAGGTAAATTATCTGAAAAGTTGAGGCACTAGTTCAGAACCTGTTAACTAGTAGTACTCTCACGACGTCAACAACTCTATGGTAGTTTAGGACAGCTCTCATAAGACAGCAGCAGTTATAATGTTACACATTTTTTTTGTATTTCTATAATGTTACATTATCATGTGATGAGGATAAATATAGCTTTTTTCACTTAATGCAGGAGGAGCAGAACTTTTAGCCATTTATTATCTTACAAACAGCTAATATGTTTTTAATTGCGAAACTAAAATTTACAAGGTCAGGCTCAGATAAATGTTTTAAGTTGAATAGTTAAGAAAAGTGAGTTCCTGTTAGGAAAAGGTCAGGCTCAGATAAATGTAATGCTGAATATGATGTTTAGATACAACAGATTAGTAGAATAACATCAATGCATTGCTATATCTGAGCAAGGTTATTGTGACTTCTGAATCCCATGCCATATGTCATAGGTGGTTGTTACCGGTGGAAAATAGGATGCCATTCATTCTTTTAGTAAACTGGTGAAGTAATATACATGAAATAATTCTTCTCCGTTGACTTATTTCAGTCTGAGATTATCCCAAGTGCCTTTCAGGTGTATTTAAAGAATGTTTCATGCTTGTTGTTAATGTCAGTTAGATGAAATGCAAATGTTGTTTGTCGATTGAGCTCCTTTTTGTATAATTTCAGGAACATTATTTCAAGATTGGTACTTCCTGGACCTCCTGAAACTATCCGCGAAATGCAATTTAAAGACACTGAAGCTTATTTTAGAACTTAGAAATTTCTTGTACCTTGATTCTAGCATAAATCAGATAGGGCTTGTGTTGTACTCATGTATAGTACTGAATAGGGGTCTGGCATAAATTAGATAGGGCGTGTGTTGTACTCATGTATAGTACTGAATACTGTATGAATAAATTAAGTTGCAATAAATGATGTGGAGTGATCTGTATATGATGCATTCGTTTGACTCTAGTGGATGACATGCAGTGCCTGTATCTAGCTGTGAATGTTATTAATAGCTGAGCTGGGGACTATGTAAACTGCCAGGGAAAATAATTAAGGGCAATTTAACTGCCGGCAAAACTTATCCCGGCAGTGCGTCAGTGTGCCGGGCAAATAATTGAACTGCCGGCAATACTAGCACTAGCAGGGCAGGCTAAGTGCCGGCAAAGATATACCTGCCGGCAAAGACTTTTGCCGACAGGGTTATAGAGGGCAGGCCGACCTGCCGGCTAAAAACTTTTCCCGGCAGTTACATTGCCCTGTTAGGTGGCTTTTCCTGGCAGCAGAGCTGCCCTTAGGTCTGGTCCATGGTGTAGTGGGGGAGCTTGTCGAGGTCGAGCAGGGTCTCGATGGAGCATGCCATCTGCGAGAACCTCGTGAGAACGACCGAGAAAAACTGACGGATAGTGTCCGCTCGGTGACGGTGACGCCGAGCACCCCAAGCTGCGACACGAGCGACGACAGCCGCATGGCGAAGTCGTCGATGTTCTCGTCGTCGCCGAACTTGATGGCCTCGTACTGCTTCTTGAGCGCCGTTGCCTTCGCCTCCCGGACACGGGTGTCTCCGACCCGCATCGTCTTGATCGCCTCCCACGCCTCCTTGGCCGTCTTCTTCGACGCCAGTGTGGAGATCATTTCCAGCGGGACGGCGAGCAGCAGGAACTCCAGCGCTGCTCGGTCCGTCTCGCGCTCCTCCGTCCCATCGTGCACGGCGGACCATACACGGCGTGCCTCAAGCTTCACCTGCATGAGCAACGCCCAGTCCACGTAGTTTGACCGCGTGAGCAGCGGCCACGAACTACCGGCCTCCCGCACAACCCGCTGGAGTGCCAGCGTGCTTGTGGCCTCCTTCACCTCCGCTGGCAGAAGAGCTTTGTGCTCACCCATCTTTGGTGAGATCTCTCAAAGCATTCGGACCTTGATACCAATTGTTGTCCCTAAAGCTTAAACGAGAGAGAGTGGAAAAGAGAGAGGGGAGTGTGTGCGACAAAAGAAATGGTTTGCCTCAATTTTTCATCTTTGTATTCCTCCCTTTAAAAATGGTCTGTGCCAAGCTGCCGGCATAAAGTCAACTAAGCTGTCACATCCGACTTGATGGGACAGATTTATGATGTCATGACACACCGCCACTGTGGACGGTGTCACTGACTAGGAACCACTGTAGGTGACGTCTAGCACGTCCTAACTACCTACTCTGTACCGGTGCCGACGCACCACTTCAGGACGCAGGCTACAGGACAAAAGTGCTCGCACCCGGGTACCTGGCGACTGCCTCGACCCGTGACAGACCCCGGAGTCGAACACTAACTGGACTTGGGACAGAACCCGAAGTTGGGACCCTCTATGTTATCGACTCCCCTTCCATACTCGAAGGAAACGTCGACTGGACACACAAGCCTATTCCAACCACACCTGCTGCGCCAACATCCGCTCGCCGATCCAAATGAGCTCCCTCATGTTCTCGGGCGTCGCCGCGTCCACCGTGGCCGCCGCGCCGTGGAGCGAGTTATCCTGGATGCGGAGGTAGTTGCCGTCGCTGTGCAGCGACTGGAAGGGCACCGCGGCGTGGATGTCCACGAGGTCGGAGCTGGCCGCCATGAAGATGTCGATGATGGGTGCCATGCCCTTGTTGCGCAGCCACCGGATGATGCCCCACCGGGAGCACTGCTCCGCGCTGTACAGCCCCTGGTCGGACGTCGAGCCCGTCCCGATGGACAGCACCAGGAACTTGCCGCAGTTTGACGGCTTCACCGGGTACAGCTCCTCCTTGTCGTTGCAAAGCATCTTCTTGGTGATCTGCGTCATCGTAACCATGGTCTGCATATCTCACACGCACAGTCAGAAAAACATTAACTAATTGGTCAGTACTCACGCCATTTGTGCTCAGGCAACATATCTGAATATCTCACTGAGACAGACATTTAATTACATACCGGATTGTTGGCCGCGACACCTCCGTCGATGAGGTTGTACTCGCGCGTCTTGCCATTGTCGTCTTCGGTCTGAAAGTAGTACGGGGGGAGAAAGGTCGGAGCAGCGGAGGTGCTGATGCAGACGTCCGCGAGCAGCGCGTTCTTCAGGGGCATGCTCCTGGCCTGCATGCCCGATCCAAGTTTTCAGCCAGAATTCGGCTTGATCGAGCATGGATCGATCGGATCCTTAAAATTATCGGACGTACGTCGTATGTAGAGAAGATGATGGGCTGGAGGAGCCTGACGTCGAAGGTGGGGATGATGACGTTGGTGAGCGTGTCGCACATCCTAGTCTCGCCAAGCATGTTCCTGATCTTGCCATGCAGGTACTTGCCGCTGTACCGCGGCCGCCTCAAAGACGCGATCACAGCCGCGAGTGCGCTCCTCCTGACACAGCTAACAATTAATCACCAGCTCCGTTTTAAATCCATGAGATTTTTCGTGTTCTTAGATGCCAGAATGATCGAGAGGAATGGGGGCTCACGTTTGGGGGAAAATGTATGGGCCGTTATGGAGGTAGAAGCCGTTGATGTCCTTTGCGGCGAAGAGTGGGCGCCTGTTCTGGCCGGGCGTCGTCAGCATGGCGGTGATGAGCCCGCCGGTGCTCGTCCCGGCGATGCAGTCGAAGTAGTCCGCCAGCCGCGCGTCCTGCCCATCCAACTCCTGCAGTTTGGCTTCGAGGAAGGCGAGGATGGTGCCCGGGATGAGGCCCCGGATGCCGCCACCGTCAATGGTCAGGACCGTCACCCTCTGCCCCGGCACCACCGGCTGGCCGACGACACTGCCCGCCATCACCCTAGTGCTGCACGACTCGCACGGGCGCCGGCACTCGTAGCTCGCCATGGACGTACCCTGCCCGCGGCTCGCGTAGGTCCATCAGCCGCTGCTACAGACCAATGGCACGTCGATCGGCCATCAAGAAGATGAAGACGAACAGGCAATGCTGATCGATTACCACACAAGAGGCGAGAGGGCTGAGATTAATTGTCTCGATCGATATCAATAATCATCTGTTGATTTCTGGTGCGAGTGGCTGCAATGTTGGCTTATGGGGATGTGGTCACCGTGAGCTGCCCCTATTTTTGGAGTGACAGAGGGCGCACAGTACAGATTAGCAGGACAAAAAATTGAATGGTTAACTGTAGACATGCAGTCGAACCCATGGATTATAATCTCTCAAAAGATACTACCGAGCTATATAAACGACTACTCTTTGCATTTGGTTTCGAGGGTCCAGACTTTCAGAGACCATCAAAAACCACATAATTTTCTACAGCAAAGAAGCTATGCATTAAACTATATACAACACGACTCTTTACATTCGGTTTAGAAGGAACCAAACCATCAGCATACTTCAAAATTTTGTATTGAAAAGAAGCTACAAAAACCATGATATAATACAATACTACTCTTTACATTCGGTTTAGAAGGTATCAAACCATCAGCACACTTCAAAATTTCGTATAGAGAAGATGCTACAACAACCATGATATGATGCTCGTTTATTTTAGCCTCACTATACATTCAAGGACGAAAACCCAAAACCCGGATGTTTATCCTGGTAATGCACATACAGAATTCGAGTTCTGTATCAAAATGCTAGAGCCAAGGTACACAAACATCTCTCTTGCACAGGAAGAACAAAAACGGCTCACCTTCTCGTCCACCATAAAGAACTGATATCTAATCAGGTCGTTGTCCTTCTTAACGTCCAAATGCTCCAGAAACGCCCAATCCTTACACAAATACACCAGTTCTGTGTGTCAGCATTGACGAGTAGCTAGGAATACGACAACTACATACAAAAAATACAAACGATATTAATATGCAGAGCAAGGTAAACTTACATAGCACACGCATAATGGCAAGCACAACATACACACCTGTTGTACTCCCCCCATCCCAAAATACAAAGCGCACTTTAATTTCGCTGGTCAACGACGTCCAACTTTGACCATGATTTATACTTATAATATGACAATAAAATTATTATAAAAATATATAGAATGAAAAAATTGTGCAAGACGAATCCAACGATACCATTTATACATTCTAGATCCACATAATTTATTATATATTAACGGTCAAAGTTGAACACCGAAGACCAGAAAAAAATAGCTCGCCTTGTATTTTGGGACGGAGGGAGTACTAAATTTTCAGGAAGAACAACCATCTAAGCTAAAACAAAGCATGGAGAACAGAAAGTATCAGAAGATGGTAGAAATACAGGAAGGCATGCGACCTGTACGTTGACGGACTGCTCCCCCTCGAGTTTCCGGCCAGGTGGGCGAGCTTGTGGAGGTGCTGCCTACCCATCATTCCCAACCCAACTACCCCGGACCTCATCTCCCCCGCCAACGCTGCTGCCGCCATGGCTGCCTCTCCTGGTGTCCTTTGCGTCATCTATGAAAAAATATGGACAGGACTCTGAGGAACTCATGCTTAAGCCTTAAGGTAGATGTCTCTCACGCTCTTCATGCCCACGTCGTCGCTGTCGCTCCCCATGGCAAGCCCACCACAACCATCTCCTCGGTAGATGGCAGAGTAGGCAAGGGTGAGGCGATTCCTCATGAAGTGCTGGTTCCCGGGGGTGGGCACCGGGAGGGTGAAGAGTGGACGCACCGAACAGCATGGGTCACCTGTCTCCTCTCCACCGCACCCCGAAACGACCCCTCAGCCCAGCAAAACAACCACCACACATACAGGCCCACATAACACAGGCAGATGAGCAGCAAGTGCCCTCGGCAGCCTTCCCGCTAGCCCGGCTTACGACATAGAATAATGCAGAAAACATCCAAATTTGTTACATGTGCATGCTATCAGTATTTTTTTTTATCAGTAGGTTGCCAGTGAGCTAGACATACTATTTGTTTTTATTGCTTGCAGAGATACAAACATTGTAGGCTTGGCAATAAGTTCTAGTCTGTATGGCAAAACCAAATGATGAGACACTCACTCAGCGAACTTAATACAACATAAGTGAAATAAAGACAAACACAAGACTGGACTTGCAGAATGAATGTGTATAACCAGAGCTCCATATGGTTTCAGAATTATTAAAGAAACTCTATGCAGAACTGGTTCAGAAATTATAGTTGAGCAGTGTTTACCAATCACACAAATTGCATCCAGATGATCTGCATCTTGCACAACTGCAACCTCAAGAATGGGCTCAGCCTTAAGCTTCTTTGAAACCTCGTTTCTGAATCCTGCAGTTAAGATTATGGGTGCAAGAGTAACACAACCTTGTGCAAAGATATTTCAAAAATATCTGGACACACCGAGCACTACTAATGGTTATTCATATCAAGTAACGAACAACACTGATAATCTTTGAAATGGTACAACGGGAATTTTCTTTTTTTATTGCATAAAAATGGTTTTATGGACAAACTGATCATGCAAATATATAATAAGGGCTCATGCACAAAGAAAAAATAACATGACAAACGAGCCACATGCATACGCTTGTTTCTGTATTCGAACGACTGTATAAAAAGAATTTCGATTTGAACAAAGATTGTGATCCAAGTGAGCTCTAGCAACAATCAAATACAGGGCCGATTAAGCAAAGTTGCTTCTTGTTCAAATATATATAACAATTCATCTAAATATGCACAAACTCGGAAAATTCACCCATCTGTAAAAATCGCCACTATTTCCACCTTATGTCCCACCTCCAATCCCACCACTTCAAGAAACCTTTCGACGATACACATATCCTCTGCACTATCCTTGTCCATTACTCCCATCAGATTCACTTTTTTTTTGAAGGAAGGCAGTCAGAACTGCTTCATTCCATTAAGAGAAACCGGAACAAATGCCGGAAAAGTATTACAAGAAAACAAAAGAAACTAGAACCGTAAACTAACATGTCCAGAAAAAGAAGCAGAAAAGGGTACAAGATTTTCAAGTACCCTGATTAAAAAGCTAGAGGTGTTAATCTCCCATCAGACGCGATGCACCCAGCACCCCAGCCACCTTCCAGTGAGCTAACTCGATGATGATATTGTCAGCTAGGCATTGAAAGGAGATGGCCTTATTGTTGAAGATACGGTTGTTTCTTTCTTTCCAGAGAAGCCACCAAGTTAAGAGAGCTACATACCTCCAACTTTCAGCAGTAGAGGCTTGAGCAGTTGCTGAATTGCGCTGCCTCCAATCTTGAAGCTTGTCACAATGGGGATCCGGAGTGTGGGCAGGCGCCATTGATAGCCGACGTAGGACCTCATGCCATACCTGGCGAAAATAGGAGCAGGTCACAGCAATATGGACAGCGGTCTCAGGGTGAATGTGGCAGAGCTTGCACACCAGGTCATGAGGCCATCCCCGTTTTGCTAAGTTATCCACTGTCAGTGCTTTGTTATGCATAAGCAGCCAGGCACGCAAACGGCATTTTGGTGTGGCTTTGGTTTTCCAGATTTGAGTCATTAGAGCTGAGTGGATATGACCAAAAAGCTAAGCCTGGTAAGCTTAAGAAGCTGTATATTTGCCACTGCTTGTTAAACGCCAGGTTAGAGAGTCATCTTAAGAATCAAAAATGGTAGGTGCATGCTTGTCAAGGAGCTCCCAAAGTAGAAGATATTATGTAAGCGTAGCCAGAGATGGATTGGCCTTGATATTGGAGATCCAAGCTTTGTTTGTCAGTGCCTCATGCACATTGGCTTTTTTTTTGCTTGGAGTGCTTGAAAAGGTTGGGAAAGCGAACAGCCAGGGGTCTCCCCTCCATACAGTAAGGACAGACCAAGTGCATAGAGGCTCCCACACAAGGTGGGGTCTGGGGAGGGATTATAGGAACCTAGTCTTACCCCTGCAAAGTGCAGTGCAGGGAGGCTGAAAAGTGACTTGCCCAAAAAGAAGTTTGGAGACCACTGTGAACCTGAATGGTTGTTGCTGCATGAAAAAGAGCAATGACATTCTTGTCAACTGGAAGAGGAAGGCCAGCCCAGGGTTTAGATGTATCTGTGCTTTGCTGCCACAGCCAGCGGACTCTGAAAGCAGTACTTTGCATTTGAAGGTCCGAAATGCCAAGGCCACCAAGAGATTTCGAAGACAAACAATGGACCAAATAACCAAACACTTGCCACCAAAACTTTATCCGAGCCAACCCATAAGAAAGCGCAGCGTAGTTTGTCCATCTCATTGTGTAGCCACTTGGGATGAAGCAAGGCCATAAGCTGATAGGCAGGTAGGGCAGAAAGAACCGCTGTAACAATAGTTAGATGTCCAGCCATTGAGATCCATTTGGCCTTCCAACAGGAAAGTTTCTTCATGAACTTGTAAAGCAAATGTTGATAAGAAGCCCTCTTGAGCTTTTTATCAGAGAGAGGCAAGCCTAGGTATTGACAGGGAAAGCTCTCCAATTTACAAGCAGCATTGGCAGTGAAATTTAAATCCATAGATCCACAAGCAATTGGCAGGATACTACCCTTGGCAAGATTTGTATGAAGACCAGTGGCATTACCAAAAAGTTGTAGAATGGCAAAGGTTGCTTGCAGATCATGACAACTTGGGCGAAGGAAAATAATGACATCATCAGCATAGATTGAAGTTCTGAATCTCAGAATTTGGTTGCCAATTGGGGGTAGCAGCTCATCCTCTTGTGCTTTCTCTAGTAATTTGCCTAGACAGTCAATAACTAGGACAAATAAGAATGGTGACAGGGGGTCTCCTTGCCAGAGGCCTCTCATGTGCTCAATCTGGTCCGAGAGCTCTCCATTAACAATAATCTTTGTTGAACTGGTGCTGAGTAAAGAGACTATCCAGTTTATCCACACAGGTCCAAAGCCACGATGCTGCAACAGCTTGATGAGGAATTCCCAGGATATGGAGTCAAAGGCTTTTGAAATATCTAACTTCAGCATCAAAGCAGGAATCTTTTGTGCTTGAGGGAATGGATAACTCCCTGGACATACACAAAGTTATTGTGTATTGAGCAACCTTTGATAAAAGCATTTTGGCAGGGAGCAACTAGGCCGGGCATTAGAGGCTGCAGTCTGTTTGCCATAATCTTGGTGAAAATCTTGCCAAAGCTATGAACCAGACTGATGGGTCTGAACTCAGAAGGTCGACTTGCCTCAGGAGTTTTTGGGAGCAGAATTAGCAGAGCACTATTCAGGGTTGCCAGACCTTGAGTGCCAGCAGCTTCCATCTTTTGTATTGCCATCAGATTCACTTACCAAGCACATAAGATATAACACTCCTCAACAACAGTGCAGTTAGTGGTTTAGCTAACTCTGATTGAACTTCCTCTCACTCTTCAAGAATCAAGATGGAAAGGACGAATTTAATAATGTAGCAAATAAGAAGTTTTGTTACTTTGTGTACTTGTGATCTTCTAGGTAACCGAAATATGGGCGTTCCCCATCAGTTTTTTCGATAAAGGGAGCTTTATTACTTAAAAGGTTTAAGTATTACACCCAACCTCTACATAACAAAGATGCACACAGCCGATACGAGTTCAGAAGTTCGAAACATAAAAAAGGCGAATTACATATCATAATGAGAAATTGTAAAAACGCATATGATGGTGGAGGGCCAATCCGCAAATTATGCTGCATCCATGTTGGGATAAAAAGTCTCTCGCCATATCCTTCAGTCTTGTACACACCTCTATAAACAGGTCTCGATGCCCCACACGTTGCAACTGAGACCACGAATAGAGCGTAGTTATACTCATGTAGATAACCTGCATAAGAGAAGATTTTTTATCATTAAAAATCTTGTCATTTCTATACAGCTAGAGCGACCATAAAACGGCAAGCGCTGCCACTCTAATAAGTTGTTTAAACCTATTATCCACCCCATTCCGCCAATTGCCAAAAATATTGGCAATGCTTTTGGGTGGGTATAGTGTAGAACCTATCTGGATGATTGACCATATAGAACCAGTTAATTTGCACTCGAAGAATAAGTGTTTTATAGTCTCGTTTTTATGAAAGAAGACACACTGTTTACTTCCATGCCAATTACGTTTTGCAAGGTTGTCTTTAGTAAGAATTACTCCTCGACGAAGATACCACGCAAAGACCTTATTTTTGAGTGGAATCTTCGTCTTCCAGATTTTCTTATTATTATCTATCGACACTTCTGGTTGGATTAAAGCTTTATACATAGAGTCCACAGAGATTTTTCCACTCTTGTGTAAATTCCAACGAAACTCAGCGGTCCCTTGCGTCAAATTGATGGAAGCTAGACGTTGTAGCAACTGATTCCAAGCTGCTAGTCTGGGACCAACAAGATCTCTTCTGAACGTCACATTTGGTGGAGTATCCTCCAACACTTGAGTGAGCGTATCGCTTTTGTGGCGTCCAAGGACAATATTGTATAAGGCTGGATATTTTTCTCGGAGTGAGGTAGTGCCTAGCCATCTATCCTCCCAGAACCTTATCTCCGAACCATCTTTAATGGAGAAAGAACCATATGGGAAGAAGAATTTCTTCGTCGCCATTAGGCCAACCCAAAAATGGGAATCACCTAGTTTTCAAGAAACTTGTGATACCGCACTTGAGCCAATATATTTTCTCCTAAGAAGAGTTTGCCAAACCCCATCTTCAGTCAGAAGTTTAAACAGCCATTTGCCAAGAAGGGCTCTATTCTTGACCTCAAGGTCATGAATCCTCAGACCACCATAATCCTTGGGGCGTGTCGTCATATCGGCATCTGAGATAGGAGACGGGGTCCTGCTAGCCGAGGGTGAACGTAGGGCAAGAAGGTGGACGTCATCAAGGTCGGGATTGTACACGGCAGTTTACCCAGCTTCAGGCTCCACGACGGTGGCGGAGCCCTACGTGCTGCTATAACTCACTATAAGGCAGATCGCCGTGTGACAAGTTACAATGAGCTATGGGATGTGTCAAAGTATGAGAGTATCTATTGCCCTAAAGGCTGCCTGTAGGCTGGCTTATAAAGGCGGCCAGACCTAGGGCTTACAAGGAAAAACTTAACCGGCAAGTAAATAGAGTCCTATCCCTAGTCGGCAGAGTTGCCGCCTTCCATCTTGGTCTCGTGGGCCTGGTGGGCTTCGTCTAGAGCCTTCTCCCTTGCCGGCCGCCATCTTCCTTGTCGTCAGCTTGCTAGGCCGCCAATGTCAGGCCACCTCCACCAAGCCGGATTGATCCATGTCAAGGATACCCCCACTTGGTATATCCCCAACATTAGCCCCGGAAAGGTTTAAGTTCTCCAGTTGCCGTCTTCGTCTTGAGCGATGTCCGTCTTGTTTCTTGAATGTAGGCGGCTGAAGAGCTTGAAGCATTCCGAAGTAAAAAGGTAGGCGGCAGTCCGTCTAAATAAAGCCGGAGTGACGCCGCCTTCGACCAACACATGGGAAAGACGGCCTGATCTCCTGTCAGGAATCTTCCAGGCGAGGTCTTGCCAATTTGACTAGTTAAGGCAATATTTGTCGTGTCCATGTCACCCTGGTCCACGACAGTTTAAACTCAAGGAGAGATGGAGCGACGTCATGATGCATTTCTGCCGTGCCACGGAGGCGATGATGGTGGCCGTGTCGCTGACGACAAAGCGGCCGTACCACGTTAGCAATTAAGCCAGAAGAGGGAGCTTTATTGTTTTGTACCAATCGATGTCTTCCCAAACTGGCCAGGTTTGGGCGATTGGAAACAACAGCTAACAATCTGGCGATGAATTCGATTAAACCAAACGCGATGATGGCGGCCATGTCGCTGACGACAAGGCGGCCATGCCACGGAGGCGGCTGTCTCTAAAGCCAAGGCGGCCATGCCACGGAGGCGGTCGTGTCGCTGATGACAAAGCTGCAAGTAATGCGGCCCCCAAGTATCGAGCGAGGGAGGTGTCGATGTCGAGCCCCCGAGTTTCTGGCGAGGGAAGTGTTGATGTCGATCCCCTGGGCTTTGTTGGCCAGAGTTTTTCTTGATCCGCCTATCTGCAGCCCCCGAGCGTTGAGTCGACACACTTGAAAGTCGGCTCGACGCTCAGAAGAACTTGTGGCGTTGTAGATCGAATGGCTAAAAGGCGTCTCGAGACTTTGATGAAAATGCTACGACTGCAGCCCCCAAGTGTCAAATATCCTGCATAGTAAACATAGCTGCATTAAGATGTACTTTTAATGTAAGCTGGACAAATGTAAGGCCTGGGCCGATAGTTTTTGAACAAGCACTTAGAGGTTGTAAATTTTATGTGGCACGCCTTAATATTTATCTGGCATATATGCTTAGCTTTTTGTATGTTGGCGGTACCGCAGCGCAGTTACTTCAGCTGAGTCAACCAGGGCTAGTACCAGATAGTTTAGACTCAGAGACCAAAGCCGACATGTTGGTGCCAACGACATACTACTAGGCAACCCACATATAAGCAATCAGAATAAAGATATTAGGCGGTGCAAAACGATTGCTTAATTTGGCCCGGAGACGGCAAGTATCGAAAAGTTTGAACCACTTAGCACAGAGCAGATTTTGGGTAACTTTGATACTAAGAATATATGATCATATGAAAAGACAAAAGACGGCAGTGATCTCAAAGCATAATGAGCAAACCATAGACTTCTATTTCATGATCATACAATTAATTAAATGTTATAAAGAACTTAGCTATTTGATGGCTTGACGTCGATGTCGAGGAGGGCGTGTCGGAAGACGGCAGCCCCAGACTGAAGAAGACAACTCCTAGGATATAGGCGGCAGCCCCCGGGATCTAGGCGGCAGCCTCCGAGTTCTCCTCTTATGCTTGTCAGTTAGCGATTAAGCCGGACCCGATGATAAATTTGCCGAAAAGGCGGCGTGCCGCGTCGGAACGCGGCGATAAATTTGTCGGACCGGCGGCGTGTCACACTGGAACGCGACGATAAATATGCCGGACTGGCGGCGTGTCATGTCGGAACACGACAATAAATATGCCGGACTGGCGGCGTGTCATGTCGGAACACGACAATAAATATGCCAGAGAGGCGTTGTGCCGCGTTTGCAATTAAGCTAAAACGCGGAGCTAGACTGTTTTGTACGATCGATGTCTTCCCCAACTGGCCAGGTTTGGACGATCGACCAACAGGTATGCCGGAAAGACGTCGTACCGTGTCGGAACGCGATGGTAAATACGCCGGAAAGGCGTGTGCCGCGTTAGCAATCAAGCCGAAACGCGACAACGAAGGTGATGACGAATCCGCCTAGGCCGAATGTCGGAGCGGAGCCGAACATGGCGTTTAGATGACGGCGAATTCGCCTAAACCAATCAGGATGGCGGCGTCCCGCTGACATCGCAGATACGGCGAGACTTGAATTTTGACGACCTGAGTAGTCAAGCCATGTACGATCTGATGGATTCGTGAACATGCTTCGTATATAGAGTTACTAGGAAAATTTCGCGCGGCGACACCGCCGCGCCCGTGTGGTAAAATTTAAATTTGGAAATGTCCTTATTTAAAAAGTGTGGAAATTTGAAATTATTGAAATGCAAAGAGAGGTTATGTTAGAAAATTGTTCAGATTTCGAAAAATGTTTAAATTGGGTAGTTTTTCAGATTTGATTTCTTTTTACGTTAGTAAAATGATTAGACTTGAAAGGCATTCAAAATTTTGAAATATTCAGATTTGAAGGATATTTAAATTTTCAAAATATTCAAATTTGATTTTTGATTATATGTTATACACAGTCAGCATTTATTTTTGTGGTAATTTTTATATATTTTTATATTTTGCAGTTGGATATATTTTAATGTATTGATTTTTGTAGCATTTAGTAATTTTCCGAATTTGTTTAATTAAGTTTGATATATTTTTTATATTTTTCCGGTGGTTATGTATGGAAATTTATGGAATTTTTTCCTTTTTGGGGGGGGGGGGGGGGGGGGGGGGGGGGTGGGAAAACTGCAGGTTTGAAAGTCATTTTAAAATTTTGAAATATGTAGATTCGAAATTTGAGTTGGAATGCTGAAGTATATAGTTGTATTTTTACATAAAATTATACAAATGTTGGCCAATTTGAATTATTCATACATGATTGCATTTTGCAAAAAAAAAATTAGCATTTGATATATTTTTTATATTTTTTCAGTGGTTATTTGTGGGAATTTTTTGCATTTTCTTGTTTTTTTTTTAAAACAATTGTCAGGTGGGGTCCACCGTGACGTCAGACGTCACGGTGGCCATGGCGGCCACGGCGAGCAGAGCGCACGGCGGCGGCTGACGTCTACGGTGGCCATGGCGGCCACGGCGAGCAGAGCGCACGGTGGCGCCGCGTCCGTGCGATATGAGATGCTCGCGTGCGCGGGGTGGAAGCGCGTGAAGCGGAGCGTCCGGGAGCGGCGGCGCCGCTGGGTTTAGGTCGCCGGAGTGGCGGCTACGGCGTGCACACGCGGCGGAGGGAGCAGGGGCACGGCGGCGTCGATTCCGGCGGCCGCGCGGCGTTCCAGCACGCGGGTCTCAGCGAGGAGGGAGAGGGTGCAGCGGCGAAGGTCGGCGTGGTCTTCGATCTGAGCGGGGAGTGGCGGACGCCGGTGTCGCGCGGGAGAGAGGAAGGGGAAGGGGGGATGTGGGGACGTTTTTGCAAGGAAGTCCCTGAATTTTCTGAAATTTTCAGATAGGTCCATTTGCGTGGGAAGGTTTGGGTTGCGGAGTAATTTCTGGAAAACACGATGGCTTTTATGCAAAAATGCATCGGGGACCGTCAGATCCGCGATCGACGGCGCGGAGCCGGCCACGCACTGTAGAAGTGTGTTACTGTAGCACTTCTACAGTGCCGTGACGTGGGCGCGCGAGGGGAGTGCTAACTGGGTGAGATTTGATATATTGATAGATATTCTGACAACGTGGACCTACTGTCTGAGTTTTAATAATTATCGAAATCATTTTTACAAAATAATAAAAGGTTTGCAAGTGGGCTCCTGATGGCGTCAGCTGCTGATATCAGCAATGGCCACGACGGTTATGTCGACGACCGCCGCGCCCGTTGTATCAGTACACCGCCACAGCTGTTGTATTGGTATGTGTCGTAGTTTTGTAAAATCAGTTGTTAACTGAGTTTGTAGTTATATAATTTGGTTCACGAAAACTTTGTACATGACAGGCAGGTAATAAAAATGCTACTCTGGGTTAGATTTAAAACACAAATTTCTGGATCCAAATACTCGGATTCAAAAAAAATAGATCTGTCTGAATTTGTTTTTTTCACAGCCTAAATTATAACAAATTTAAAGATTGGAGAGAATTATATTTATGTCCGTGAAAACAAAAAGGTTAAAACATGGAAGTCGTTCGGAAGGATGATATTCATCTACTCGTGCAAGGAAAATTTGAACGGATAGCTTAGTGCGGCGAATTTGACAAAATTCGTCAAATATTTTTGCGAGTTTGGATCCAAAATTAAGAAGTTAGAGTCGACCAAACTCGAAACCGATGACGGGAATGGAACCTACTTGTCGGCGCGCATATATTTCGTGTACATATTATCGCGAAAAGGGCAAAAAAATAAATAAATAGTGAGCGCACTATAGCTGCTATAGTATGGGGCACTGTAGAAGTGTGCGATACTGTAGCAGATACAGTAGCTGGGCGACGTGGATGCCTCCATCGCCGGCTGAGAAGGTCAGGCATTATATATTATATATATATCTATACTACTATTAAAAGAGCAAACTTAACTTGTTGAAATACTTTAAATCTGGACCGTTCAATATCCGATCAAACGGCTCAGATCGTCCCAATGTTTGACAACTCAACATTGTCCGTTTTGGACCGTTTTGCCATCCCACCAAACCACATAATACAACCAAATTGCCACCACCTTTTCGTTTTGCGGTTAATTACAAAGGATTGCCACCGATAAAAAGAAAAGAAAACGCTTGACCAGGTCTCAGCTCGCCTCACGCACTGTCACGCCCAGGCCACGATCGGTTGCGCTCCGAACTCACAGGCCGGCGTTGACGTGAGGAGGTCGAGCTGATCGATACGTTCCTGCTCCGTTTCCGCTAGGCTGCCGTTGATACGGAGTTCCCTACTTCCTTGGTACGCTGTATCGGCCAACGATACCCGCGCTCACGAAGGAGAAGAAGTACGCCTTGCTCAAGGTCAACGCCTACGAGCTGCACCTGATCCAGATCGGCCTTGTGGGTTTCTTTAAGCTTTAGATCGTTGCCTCTCGCGCTCAGCTAGCCTCGCGCAGCAACCTTATCGATCGATTGTACGTGAGCAGATCGATTGTACGTGAGCAGCTAGAGGTGAACCCTGTTGCAATCAATCGATTTCCGTGTTTAATTCCGTCGCTGTGTTCGCAAAGCCGCAGACAATTTTGCTCGAGCTAGCTAGCTGATTCACTAGGAAATAAATCAAGAGGATCACGTACAGGCTAACCGCTCACGTACACAATTTGACAATATGACATATTCAGGTTACTTGTGATTTGTTTTTGATGGGTGGTTTACCCAACGATTTTGACCTCAGCATACACAAATATTTCTTTTCGAATAATTCGTCGGAACCAAAGTTCTTATTACTTCTCAAAATATAGGGAAATACGGTCCTCAACCTGCACCATGGCTGTGACGAGCGTGTGATTTCTCCGCTGCCCAATTATCTGCAGCGTTGTTGTGATCCGCTCCTGGTGTTCTTTGTAGGCAGCTCCCTCATCAATTCTTGTATTTGGTTCGATGTTGTTTCAGGGATTTGGGAAAAAAATACTAGACAATGGCTTTACGCCTTTACCATAGTTCATTGGTGAATCCATGAGATGAGATAAAGGTATCACTTCGCTATGTTTTCATTTAGTATGGCATTTTTTTCTATTGAGAAAAAAGGTTTCTTGGAGGCTGTCACACGGGTTTTCAATTTGACCTGGTTCTCAAAATATGCCCAAATATTTCTTCTCAACCATTACTTCTCAAAATGTTTGGGCATATCTGAAAACATGCTCCTTTCTGATTTTTCCCTTGTCCAATAGCTATATAGATATACAATGTCAAATAATATGAGACGTGCGTTGCACGTGCACGTTCACCAGTATAGATAGATAGATTTGGGTACTGTTTCTGATTCCATCCATTGGCTGTACGTGAGGTACGGGCAGTACATGCAAAGCGATTAATTAGTATCATGCATGCAATTGCTGGCCGCATAATCCATGCACACAACCAGGTATCTTTCTTTCCTTGCCTTCCGTAAGACTTTTTGATGGCATGGAAGAAGAATTAGCCCCCGGGCTCCACGCGGAGGTGGCCATCCGAGTTTGGCTTGTTTTTGGACGACGGAGTTACAGTACCGACAGAAGTTGCCTCGGGACTTGTGGCTGCTCTTGGTCGAACGGACGGCGGATTACGCGGCGTAAGCGTTGCGGTCGCGGAACGCGGATGCCGCCTCGGCTTGCTCTCGCCGTGTTTGTCGATTCCGATCCAAAAGCAATTTCGCCACGTACCGTAGCCACTCGACGATCGCGTGTAGCCGATATTGTGACGGCGTGAAGTTTTGCCACGATTGTCAATGACGATCATACCGGGGTAGATCGGATCAGCCGGGCGCGAGGACGTGCTAGGCGTCGAGCCCCGCGCGGAGGATGAACCAGGCCAAATCTATCTGCACGAGGTTGAACGATCCCGCGATTACCGGCTAAGCGGATTAGCCGGTCAGATCGATTTGGCTGATGATGACGAGGTTGATCGCGCTGGCCTAGGTGAGCCGGCAAGATGCGATCTTGGTTGGTGATGATGAAGGATCCTGCCCGGAACGTGACGTCTGACACCTTATGTCCCACGGTGGGCGCCCACTGTCGTCGTATCGGCATCTGAGATAGGAGACGGGGTCCTGCTAGCCGAGGGTGAACGTAGGGCAAGAAGGTGGACGTCGTCGAGGCCGGGATTGTACACGGCAGTTTACCCAGCTTCAGGCTCCACGGCGGTGGCGGAGCCCTACGTGCTGCTATAACTCACTATAAGGCAGATCGCCGTGTGACAAGTTACAATAAGCTATGGGATGTGTCAAAGTATGAGAGTATCTATTGCCCTAAAGGCTGCCCGTAGGCTGGCTTATAAAGGCGGCCAGACCTAGGGTTTACAAGGAAAGACTTAACCGGCAAGTAAATAGAGTCCTATCCCTAGTCGGAAGATTTGCCGCCTACCATCTTGGTCTCGTGGGCCTGGTGGGCTTCGTCTAGAGCCTTCTTCCTTGCCGGCCGCCATCTTCCTTGTCGTCAGCTTGCTAGGTCGTCAATGTCAGGCCACCTCCACCAAGCCGGATTGATCCATGTCAAGGATACCCCCACTTGGTATATCCCCAACAGGGCGGCACACTACATCCCATTTAGCTAGCGGATATTTCTTTTTTTTCATTGTCCCCTTGCCAAAAGAATCTAGATCAAAAATAATCTAATCGATGCAAGACTCACTTTGTTAATTGGAAGAAAGATATCATATACAGAACCATATTACTTAGGACTGAATTTATGAGAACCAATCTGCCTCCCAGGGATAGCAGTTTTCCTTTCCAACTACTCAACCTCTTTTGTAATCTTTCGTCGACATGTTTCCATTGAGCAATCGTTAGCCTCTAAAGTGAATTGGGATGCCTAGATAGCTTATTGGAAACTGACCAAGCCCACAACCAAATAACTCGGCATACTGGGTGGCCTCGTCTTGAGCCTCGCCGAAACAAAACAATTCACTTTTATGGAATTTAATTTTTAGACCAGAAAGTTGCTCAAACGCTAATAATATTAATTTCAGGTTTCTCGCCTTTTCCATGTCATGTTCCATAAATAGAATCGTATTGTCAGCATACTGAAGAATGGATAACCTGCCATCCACTAGATGTGGTACCACTCCTTCAATTTGCCCATCCAATTTTGCACGCTCAATGATTATGGCTAGCATATCACCAACTATATTAAATAATATAGGTGATAAAGGGTCGCCTTGTCGTAATCCTTTTTTCGATTGGAAGTATCTACCAACATCATTATTAACTTTGATGGCGACACTACCTCCGGATATAAAATTATGATCATAGCGCGCCACTCATCAGAAAAACCTTTCATTCTGAGTGTTTGCTTGAGAAAAGACCACTTGACTTTATCATAAGCCTTTTAAAGTCTATCTTTAATATAACACCATTCTGCTTTTTCTGATGCAACTCATGAACTATTTCATGTAGGATCACAACCCCATCAAGGATATTGCGACCTTATATAAAAGCCGTCTGAGTCGGGCGCACAACATGATCAGCCACTGAATTAAGCCTAATTGTCGCGGTTTTAGTAAATATTTTGAAGCAAACGTTTAGAAGACAGAGAGATCTATATTGTTGGATCCTTTCTGCTTCATTAGCCTTTGGCAACAAAATTATCTCACCGAAATTTAGGCGAAATAGCTCGAGTTGGCCAACATGCAAAGCATGAAACATCTCGAGCAAGTCCGTTTTGATTATCTCCCAGAAGTTCTGATAAAACTCAGCTGGGAAACCATCCGGACCCGGGGCTTTGTTGTGTTTCATTTGGAATATCGTCTTCTTTACCTCCTCCTCGAAATAAGGGGCTGTAAGGTGGGCGTTCTCCTCCTCGGAAACTTGCGGAATGTCATTTGTTCGGGTTTCGTCCATCGAGAAGTTACCCTCGTCTGGCTCTCCGAATAGATTCTTATTGTACTTCGTGATGTATGATTTAAATTGCTCATGGCCTTCAATCGTACCCTCATCTTGGGTAAGAGAATGAATGAGTTTCTTCCGATGTCTGCCATTAGCCATACTATGAAAGTATCTCGTATTCGAATCTCCCTCCAAAATAAATTGGGCTTTTGATCGTTGATACCATTTGAGCTCCTCTTCACGAACAAGACCGGCCATCTCCGCATTGGATTGGTTTTTTAACTCAATCTCTTGCGTGGACAACAGTCTCACCTCAGCGAAAGCCTCTAATTTGTCAATAATAATGACAAACGAAGCTTTTCCTTTTTTAATTGGCTTGTCATATGTCTAGCCCAACCACCCAGGTGTTTACGCAAAGCGCGCTTTTTATTGTTCCACCTTTGAATCGGACTCTGACCAGGCACCGGCCTTTCCCACACCATCTTAACCATTTCAAAGAAACCCTCCCTATGTAACCATCCCAATTCAAACTTGGACTAGCGTATACAAAGTGGATTAGGTGTCCCCGTGGTTATTGGTATGGGGGCATGATCTGACAATGCCTCTATACGTTCAAGGGCCCATACTGAGACCATTGAAAATTTGGATTCCCAATCCGAGTCCATCAGTACACGGTCCAATTTCTCGTATGTTGGCTCGGGGAGGCTATTAGGCCAAGTAAACTGCCTCCCAATCATTGAAACCTCTCTTAAATCAAGGCTATCAATTATAGAGTTGAATAATAGAGGCTAACGGTTGTCAAATCTAACTTTGCTCTTCTCATGCGGGAACCTTAGCGAATTAAAATCACCTCCTATAATAATAGGATATGGATTATCTTTTGCTAGATTTACCAGTTCGCGGAGAAAAGCAGACTTATGCTCATCCTGGGCTGCTCCATACACGGCCACAAGGGTCCATGTGAAGTTGTCAACTTTGTTACGGATGTGAAACTTTATATGAAAGTCGCCTTCCGAATTAGCCAACACATCCATGGTGTCATTTTTGACGTCTAGTAATAAGCCCCCAGATCTGCCACGTGGCGGACGGGACCTCCATGTGAAATCTAAACCCCCAGATAGGCGGTTAAATAGATTTGAAGAGAAATCACGTTTGCCAGTTTCCGAAATGCCCACAAAATCCAATCGTTGATCCCTAATAGAATCAGCAATATGTACGTGTTTAGTCAAGTCTCGAAAATCTCTGCTATTCACGAACATGCCATTCATTGGGAAACAATTGGAGAAGCAGACAATTTCGCCTTTTTACGCGGCGTTTTATTATTTTTATTAGAGGAGTTTGCTTTAGATTTACGGTCAGACACTTTCAGGTCATATAATGAGCTGAGCATCGGCTCATCCAAGTCACCCTCCGTTACATCCCAACTAGATGTGAGAGGAGCTGGACATCAATTGTGTCATGTAGCTCCTCCTCTAAATGTGGAGTAAACGACTTACACGAAACTTTTGGAGTGACTGTTAATCGGTCGTATTCCAAATGTCTCAATGCTTTTGTCGAAATAGCAATTTTTTTGTCATTATTACCCAAAGAAATTTCTACACTATTCAATTTAGCTGAAATACTAGAATTGGAAAATTCAAGAAAAGACTTCGAGGATTTGTCCATACCGGCGGTGTCGAGGTTCTTTCAGCCTTGCGACGCATGACCCTCGTGATGGAGTCCTCATCCGTGCATGAGGACCCATTCGAGGCGACGGTGTGCCTCCCTCTCCTCCTCAAAAGCGCCGACATTGGGGGCAGCAGTGTCGCAGAAGGCTCCACCCCCAACGCAGACGGATCCAGCGCCGCATGCGGCGACGGCGTAACGGCCACCGAGACCACGGCCCCGTGGGCCGTTGGCGACGCGCACCTATCCACCTCCGCATGCGACGTTGTCGGAGTAGTCGCCGAGGCCGTGTCCTGCGTCAGCGTCGGCCTAGCTTCCTGCATCTCCACACCGGCACTCCTCCTCGACGCGGTCGACGCCAGGGGCAGCAATGGTGAAGTAGATACCACGCCCCCAGCATCGAATCGTCCGCAGCACGTCTGGAGAACTTGGCGGCGAAAACGTGCCCACCCGAGGGTCGTGCAGCTGCTCCAAAGCGAGCCCTGTAGTGGAGATTGGCGAGGGCGTTGGCATGTCGCTGGGCACACGAGGCAGCAGCTGAGGCGCTGCCCCGGCCAGCTGCTCCCGACACAGCTGCTTCTGGCCCAACAGCTCCTGGCTGAACGCCTCGGCTAGCTGCTTGCTTGATCCAGCTTGGGCCACCTGTGGCACTGCCCGGCCAGCTGCTTGCATGAGCCCACCAAACAGACCAGAGACTGAACTGCCGCTGCACCTTTGCCCTGTACATGCCACTTAGCCACAATTTCATTGCCTCTTGGGGTTTGCGGTTTTGGATTAAATGGTGTCACCGCAACTCCTTGGAGCATATCAACGGACCCAAACAGCCCAAGAGAAGTAGTACTCAGCCCCGTGGTATTAACTTGAAGCATCGGAGTATCCCATCCACGGACTTGAAACGATCCTGCACATTAGTCTCTTTGTTGTTCATATCTTCAAACCCTTTTGCGTCATCATCTTTCTCATGCCGCCTCCACATGAAAGGTACAAAGTCCGGCTCGGCGACATAATCAGCTGCCTCCTTGCTAAACCGAAATGAATACCCTTTTAGGATTACAAAGGCATTTGCTTTAACAACCATTGTCTCAAACAAATTTGGATTACGCATAGCCACTAGAATTTGGACAACATTGTGACGACGGAGAGCTAGTAAGTCAACATCCATGGTCTTGCCAATAAGAGTCCCCACTGCCCAAAGACCTAGAAAATGACGAACTGTGTTCGGGACACCCTTCACATGTACCCAAGTCGGTGTCAACTCCTCCGAGTGTAAGATCTTCTCAGCTCTCCATACATCGAGAGTAATCCAGGACTGCTGTTTTGGCACCCCTAACTCGAACCCATCCACCCGCTCCAAATCCTCCATGGTAGGGAAGTTAACCAAAAAAGAATTTTCCTTGTGTGGGATAGCTTCCCAACTCCAAGCGGACTGCACGGGACATATACGAGCCACCAAAGCCTGGATAATATCCGCTGACACCGGATCTCCAGTCACCGTCACAATAGCCACCGGTGAAAAGCTCGGAGCAAGATGGGGCTTGAACACACCGTCAGGAAGGTGGCTGAACATAGTGACCTCGCATCCAATACCAGCCAAGCTAGCATACGGCTTCGGTAACCTCAGCGTAGGGCAACGAGCAGTCGGGTGCACAATCCTGTCACAAATATAACAATAGCGGTCCACGGAGCACTCCTTAGTGTCATGAGAGTCAACCTTACAGTGAGATCAGCGCTTCCGCTTTGCCTTGGGAGCCGTTGGGATAGTCGCGGCAGCAGGCGCGGGAATCTCCACAACTGAAGTGGTAGCCGCAGTGTTAACCGGCGCGACCACAGTAGGTGTCGGCGCGGCCGGTTTCTTCTTTTTCCGCTGGTTCTTGGAAGACGTTGCTGCACCCACCACAAAAGGGACCGAAGTCGTATTCAGTGGGTTGAAAGGCGTTGGCGCGGCGGACGGCTGCGCAAAAGCATGACCCGCCATAGCGGACGAACCCGCAGCCTGACCAGTTCCGGGGCCGGTGGTTCTGCCGAAGAGCATGGGAGGCCTTGTCGATGGAAGATGGGCCGGGACCTGATGCTGAGGCCTCCCCTGTCCACCAGACGGAAGCCCGCCCGAGCCACCCGACGGAAGCCCTCACGAGCCACCAGACATGGCCGCCGTCCGTGACGCAACCACCTCGGCGAACGAGTGCGTTAGCGAGGGCGAGGTCGGAGTAACAGTACGTGTCGGCGGCGGCGCGGCGAGGGTGATTGGCGAAGTCGGCGTCTTGGAGTTGCAGCTCGGCGTCGTCATTGAAGGAATGGGAGCGGTAGAAGGATTAGCTACTGGAACCCTATCGAAACCTGGTCGTCTCCACAAAGCCGCGAAGCGACGTCCCAGATACGCCCATGGGGATGGACGGACTAGATCGGCATGCAGGTGGGGCCATCTGGCATGCAAGTTTGAAACGGCTCGTCTGAGGTAATCACGTGAGTCGGAACGACCGCGATCTCGCGATCCGCCTTTGCCGTAGCCGGATTGCGGACGCCATCGCCTTCTCCGGCCGCCACTCCATCAGAGGCCGCCACACCATCAGCGTCTCCATCAACTCCGGCCGGCCGGTCCAGCACGTCCTCAGGCTCCTTCGACGGCGGCGGATCAGGCATGAACATACCCAGGATCGCCGGCGGCGTAACCCGTGGCCGGGGTAGGGGGCCACGCCATCCGAGCCGAACCGGTCGAGCCACCCCGGTGCCTTGCCGTGATGGTGTCGGTGAAGGTGAAGTCTTCCTCCGGATAGCATCGCTCGACGCCGGCATCCCCAGTGGCGAGCTCGTAGGCATCTGCACCGGCGTCGGACGCGACTGCGCCGAACTCAACGGCGACGAACTCGACGCCCGCTCCCAAAACCTAGACGCCGGGGTGGGGAACCCGATCTCGCACCAGAAGTCATGGGCGAACTCCTCCTCCCTTCTCCGCCCCTTCTTCGTCCCTGTCGTCCAACCAGCCTCGGGTGTCTCCTCGTCCAACACCTCCATGGCCGCTTCGAACGGAGTCTCCGACGCGCAATCCTCCCCCCCTCCGATGAGACCTCTTCTTGCAGACACGAATACCTCGAACCCCCGATGCACTCGCCGGCGAGCGGACAGATCGCTCCGACGAGAGGCCGTTGGGCGGCAACGTCAACCGCCGCCGCCGCGCCGTGGCACCCTGCTCCCTTCCGCTCATCCTGTCTCCGTGTGTGAATAGGAAGAAGAAGTAAAAGGTGGTTACGATGAGGAGGCGATCGGGGGAGTAGAGGACCTCATCGGATGCCAGGGAGAGCGCGAGGGCCCAGTAGCATTACCAGATTCCCAGCTGCCTCCTGCTCCCAGAGAGCACAGAATGGCGGCAGCGGCGGCGAATCCAGTGGCAGTGCGGCGTGGTGAGGACCTGTTGGAGAGGAAGATGAGCGGCGTGACGCCTCCCACGAGGCCGCTCACGTGCTCCGCGTCTGCGACGTCGAGCTCTCCCTCGCCGCCGAGCAGGGCCTCCGCGTCCGGGAGGTTGGAGAGGGATTTTTTTTAGTGGATGGTTGGAGAGGGATTTGAGCGGCAGAGCAAGCAGGGCCGGCCCTCAGCATGTGCGACCAGTGCGGCCGCACAGAGCGCAAAATTTCAAGGGCTCCAGCCCAGGTCGTACAGAGCATAGATAGATGGCAATCCGATGCAGCCCACAGCCCAATGCCTAGCAAGCCCAGGTCGGGGGAGTAAATCCCCGAATAGAACCCAGTGTAGAAACCCTCAAAAAGGAAAAAAAATGAAAACCCGGAGTAGATCATGGACTAGAATCCGGAATTTGTAATGGGTCATTTTAGAAGCTGCTGGAATCATCCGGTCAGCCCGGTCTACAGCCAGAATTCTTTCCGGATCCCGGTACTAAATCCTGAAATTTCGGGCAAAAAACCGGACATCCAAACAAAATAATCACTCACATGAAAACAGCGGTATGTTTTGCATCCGAATTCGTTTTTTGATGAACTTGATATTTTTTGTAATTACTTAATGTGCTCACACAGAGATAAATCAAATAAAACCAAAGGATGATAAAGCCACAATATAAAGGTTGACCTCTCTATAAATGAATAATCGACAAAATCACTAACAACAAAAATGCGACAATTTTTTCATATAAAATCTGTTTATTATGAATTTGAGCTTGTCATAAAGACAGCAAGCTCTAAAAACTCACATAGAGAAAATCCAAATAGCAATTTTTGTATGAACGATGTGATCAAACTACTCAGCCAAGAGGCCCTTTGATAGTATGGCTATTGATCCTAACAAAACCACCTTCAGAGTGGTAGAATAGAAAACTAATCATGGCCATAAGTTTGCCTTGCGATATTCCGCTTCAGTTAGATGATGACGATCATACCCGCCTCAAGTCAGAACACATTTTTTGATTGTGCTTGCTTGGTGAAGATTGCAAATTGTTCCGCCATACTCGATTATGAAAAGGCCTTAGTTGGGCACAGTTTCACGTATCCGTTACAATTAAATGTATGGAAAGGTTCAAGCATATGAACTTGCACTTCTCAATCTTTATTACGATCATCACTTCATATCATCATTTATGGGTTATGTGAAATATTTCTTTTGATGCAAACTAATGAAAAGATACCTCCATATATAAACATTAAACACATATAACATGTGTGTTAGTTCACAAAACATAATTAATAATTACTTACCATATCACAGATCATTTTATCCACTTGGTACAGTAGCTATATTTTATGTGTTGATCAACTTGTATCCAATCAACATGTGTTGCAGTATTGCAGTACCCTTATGATGGGTCGATATCCATACACCATTGTTTTGCCTATACGGCTACACCTCGTCGTCCACGCGTGGGATATCGGATGGGACGGCGAGGCGCTGCCTATTTAGATCGTTGCTGGCCACAGTACGTGCAACTTGCACTCACAAGCCTGAAGCCACTCGCCAGCCCCACTTCGAAATGGACAAGCACGGTCGACCTCTTCTTGCTCTGCTCTCCCTCCTCCTCTGCCTAGCGCTGCTCAGCGCCAGCTCCGCCGCCTCGGTCACCACCGGCAGCCCTGACGGCACGGAGCGCTGGGGGTTCGTCGAAGTCCGGCCAAGTAACGTCACCCCTGTCGCTTGCATTTCTCGTTTCTCGATCCTATTTAATCTTTGCTCGCCGCGCGAGAATTTTGAAACTCTCTTTTTGCGTTGCAGAGGCTCACCTGTTCTGGTGGTACTACAAGAGCCCCCAGCGAGTTTCGACGCCGTCCAAGCCATGGCCGACCGTCCTATGGCTTCAGGGAGGCCCGGTACTCCTCCGCCCAGACCTCGCAGCTTCACGTGCAAAGAATTCTGGTTCCCTTGTGCTGTTCTGCACCAGCAAGAACTAATCATGAGCATCTTCTTCACAGGGAGCCTCTGGTGTGGGTATTGGCAACTTCATGGAGGTCGGGCCGCTGGACGTGAACCTGAAGCCGCGCAACTCGACGTGGCTGCAGAAGGCCGACCTCATCTTCGTGGTATGCTTACTGCAAACCCCACGCGTGCACCTTCGTCCTCTCGCCGTGGCTGTTTTGCTGCATACCAACCGAGCCGTACTCGTACGTCTGTCGTGTTCATGGCAGGACAACCCGGTCGGCGTCGGGTATAGCTACGTGGAGGACGACAGCCTGCTTGTGACGACGGACTGGCAGGCGGCGACGGACGCCACCACACTCCTCAAGGCGCTCGCCAAGGAGCTGCCCACTCTCCAGCAAGGGAGCCCCCTCTTCCTCGTCGCCGAGTCCTATGGCGGCAAGTACGCCGCCACGCTCGGCGTCTCCGTCGCAAGGGCGATCCGTGCGGGCGACCTCAAGATCAAGCTCGCAGGCGTCGCTCTCGGGGATAGCTGGGTCTCGCCGGAGGATTTCACGGTGAGCAAATGAACCGATCATTTCTTTCGTCGTTCTTGGATCTTGAATAGAAAGCGGCACGTACGAGTACGATGAGAAAATTGCAAAAAACCACCACAATTGGGGGTTCCGTTGCAGAAGACCACCGGTTTCCAGCAGATTCGCAAATAACCACCGGTATTGAGTGATACGTTGCAAAAAACCACCACTTCTTCAGTTAAGTATGAAACTGGCAGGCGGGGCCACATGTCAGCCAGTTGGAGATGATTCTAGTCGGAGATGATGACATGTGGATGACATGTGGGCCCCGTCTGCCAGTTTCATACTTAACTGAAGAAGTGGTGGTTTTTTGCAACGTATCACTCAATACCGGTGGTTATTTGCGAATCTGCTGGAAACCGGTGGTCTTCTGCAACGGAACCCCCAATTGTGGTGGTTTTTTGCAATTTTCTCGAGTACGATCCAGTGACTGAAACTGGGTTTGTGCTTTAATTTGGTCGGTGCATGCAGCTCGCTTACACACCGCTGCTCCTGGAGGTGTCGAGGCTGGACGACAACGCCGGCGACGCCGCCAAGAAGTAAACATCTGCTGCACCGTTCTCTTAAATTTCTTGCGAATCTTGTGGTCCTTTATTTTTGGAAGAAAATAAAACAAAAAACGAAGCTTCAAGTCACATGCGCGCGCGAATTGTTGTGTGGCCTTAGGATGGCGGAGACGGTGAAGGATCAGATCGCGGCGGGGCAGCTCGCCGACTCGCAGGGGTCGTGGACGGAGCTGCTGAATTTCATTGACTCCAAGAGTGCCAGCGTGGTAAGTGTTGACTGTTTGACTCCACACACACCACTAGGTTGTACTCCCTCCATTTCACAATGTAAGATGATTAGATGTTACACATACATGTTTAGATTCATACTAAAAAGAATGGGCACATACACTAAAAAGTGTATACATACATGTGTGTACATATGAATGTGGAAAAGTCTAAAACATCTTATATTGTGTAACGGAGGGAGTAGTACGAGTAGGCTTTTGTCTGCTTCTCATTTCTTTTCTCGACGACTATGATAATACAATGTGCAGGACGTGTACAATTTCTTGCTCGACTCCGGCATGGACCTGGTGGCGGCGGTCGAACTTTCGGCGACATCGTCGTCTCGACGTCGAACAACGCCCAGGTGATGAAGTACTCGACGTACCTCGGCAGCAGCCTGGGGGCCGACTCCAACACCCTCAGCGGCATCATGAACGGAGTCATCAAGGAGAAGCTCAAGATCATCCCAAGGATGTCATGTAAGCTAGCGTCGCCATTGGCATTGCTTTCGCAACAGCTCGCCTTCGTAGTTTACACTGTATGAGCGCGACGTCCTGGTCCCAAACTGCAGGTGGCATGAGCTGTCAGACCCCGTCTACAACGCGCTGGTCAACGACTTCATGAAGCCAAGGATCGACGAGGTGAGTGATCAGTCATGGGTCCCGCTGAAAATAATAAGTTGTTAAACGGGCATCGATTCAGTCGATGATTTGCGATTGATTTAATCTCTGCGTTTGCTTGATCCAGGTTGACGAGCTGCTGTCTTACGGTCTGAATGTCACGGTGTACAACGGCCAGGTGACGCTGCTCTGCATTTTGTTTTTACTCTCTTCCAGTAAAGTAAATGCACTACTCGTAAGAAATCTCAACAAACTTTTTGCATCCTTGAACTTGTTCCTGGAATGCCGTGATAAGCTTACTAGAAACATATCGGCGTGTTGATTAGTGCAAACCACTAACGTGTGAGCCTAGGTACGCTCATGCTTAGAAAAGCCTCGCTCCTGCTATAGATGCTGAATTGTCAGTTCAGTGGGGCTATCAGACTAGCAAATCGAAGCACCCTTGATGAGTAAGCAACCGAGATTAGATCAGAACAAATTATTAGTGGTTGACGCCGACAGGTTCTTGTTCAGAAAGACGGAGTCCTTTGTGGAAATTGGGCTGAACCTTCATTATTTTCATTTAATAGGCAACCACTCCCGCGGGTCCATACCAAGTTCAGAGTAGTAGTGTTTCGTGCAAGGAACAACTATCTTTTCCCGGATTGTCTTGGTCGGAAATGGTCAGATACTCAGATCGCATCAGTCATCGATCTACTCGTCTCACATGGTCAACACATTGCAGTTACAGACAAACACAGAGTTACTTAACTGAGACTCTTAAACATCTAGATGCTCTTTTATTCCTACTTGATATGCGTATGATTTACTTAAAGGATGTATCTTTTCTGTACTAAGCGTGGTAAATTTACTTATTCTTTGTGAAGCTCGATGTGATCTGCTCGACGAAGGGCGCCGAAGCATGGGTGCAAAAGCTCAAGTAATCAAGTTTTTTTATTTGTCTCTTCTCTTCAGTTCCTTGCATGATTCGGACGTCATATGTGCCTCCAAATTATAATGTATTTGTTTCAGATGGGACGGGCTGAAGAACTTCCTGAACCTGCCGCGGCAGCCTCTGTACTGCGGAACATCCAAGGTCACCAAGGCATTCGTCAGATCCTATAAGAATCTACATTTCTACTGGATCCTTGGTGCTGGCCACTTTGTAAGTAGCGACACAACAGCACCTGCCACTTTCTGCTGCTGTGAACAAGTTCCAGATCCGCATCGAGTCTCTTACTTAAACTGAATCTGTTTTGTTAATTTCTAATATGATGTGTGCTTCGCAGGTGCCTGCCGACCAGCCTTGCATCGCGCTGAGCATGATTGGTAGCATAACCCAGTCTCCAGCTAGTTAGATACTATGACTCTACTCTGTGATCTAAATAAAAAGATGAACAGAAAGGAAGCTTGGAGCATATGCTTTCTGATCCGGAAATGAAATTGATTATAAAAGTATAGAAAGGCTGCATAGTTAAAAGGCAATGAAATTGACGATAAAAGTGCATTGGTGTATTGTGTGATTAAAGCTGGTCCGTTTGATTCTGAGAATAAAGATGACATCTTTCTAAGTTAATTTTGCCATTTCAGTGCGAAACTTATGTTTCGTTTTTCAGATGTCCGCAAAAGTTATGTTCCTGAAACAGTGCCTAAATATAATAGGCGACATGTTACCCTGTCCCCACGTATAATTATCCCGTTGGATGAATGCTATTGAGAAACATTTACCGGATTCCATAACCGTATACGAAAATTCTATACAAATTTTCAAGCTATTTTACAGATGCAGAAGATCATGTCATCTCTTCAAAAGAAGCTGGTTTAATTTTTTTTATGACACATAATGCAAGAAATATGGATTACAAAGGTACACGCAAAAAGATAAAAGGAGGAGTAGAGGTAATAGTTATGTTCCTGAAGCTGGTTTAGTGTTGCCCATGCCTGCACTCCGAATTTTCCAATTTGTTACAGGAGCGAGTGAAATGGGATGTTTTGAAAATTTAACGAATATAATAGGATCTGAACCACAGTGACATTGTACATCTACTCTTCACCCAAGTGAATTGGGCTTACAATCTCATTGATAATTGTACATCTGCTCGATAGGCAACCTAAATAGGTAAGTGGACAGTGTGCACCATAAGATCAAACAAGCTATGGTGAGAGCGAAATGAGAGAGAGAAAGTTTTAACAAAAGACCAAGTAACACATCTTGCCAAGTACTCTCTCCGTTCCTAAATATAAGATGTTTTAACTTTTGTATACATTCACATGTATCTAGATGTATGTGGAAATGTTTTAATGTGTTGTACACTCATTTGGGTTTGCACCTAACCAATATGTGAGCTAGCTAGAACATCTTACATTGTGGAACGGGGGGAGTATGTTGTAAGACGTTTTATACATTTCAGTCGTGATTTCCGAAAATTGTAAGTATATGCAAAATAACAAAGATAAGATCAGAAAAAATTCTACGGCGAGAGACTGGATTTTTTCCCACGCGAGCTCCATTTGAAATCCTTAAATATATGCTAAGTTAAGAATATTATATTCTTAAATTCCTTTTTGAATGGACAAAACATAGTACTCCTTCTGTTTCATATTACTCCGCATATGAAGTTTGGTCGAAGTCTTACATTGTAAAGTTTGATCACACATATAGAAAAAATGTCATTATCTACAATATCAAATGAATGTAATATAAAGATATATTTCATGATGATTCATATTAATATATTTTATATTACAAATTGTTGATATATTTTCCATATATATTTGCCAAACTTCACAAATATTTGACTTTGACCAATACTAATATGCAGAGATGAAACAAAGGGAGCATATATGAAACTCAACTACAAATGAAACATGGGATCAATGACCAAATAGTGATCTTGTTCCTTTTGATAACATGCTACGTAGCAATGGAAAAATTTATTGTAAAATTTCTTGAATTCATGGTTGCTGAAAGTGATTGAGATTTTGTACATTGAGAAGGGCCAAATAGTAAATGTATGTACACAAGGGCATGCATAACTTTGATTCAGTAAGAATAAGTTTTGAATCAACGCCATTCTATACTTCTTATAAAGCAAAACCTCACAAAGGGATCATTTAATATGTCTATCTCAACATGCAATGCAAGGTATCCACATCACCTACTATTTTAGCCAACCAATTGTCCATGTCATCCCACTAGAATTCATTAATGACATTGTTCTTTTGCATGCAACTTATCCACGTCATCTACTATTCATCATACAATTTGCCACGTCACCAGTTTTTAATCATCAAATAAATAATCACGTCAATTAAATTTAGCCATTCGACAATTGTGATCAATTGAATCCCTTTATTTACTCATAAAAATTCTTAAAGTGATTTCCGCCGCAACGCGTGGAATATCTTTCTAGTGTACTATGCGTGCCAGGTAGCTTATCATGCAACGGTAGAAAAGTGGTGTCATGGAAGCAAAAATAAATGTTGGAATCCTAGAGAAAAAAATATGTAAGCACAAATAAGCAATAAATTGTTTGGGTTTTGCTAGAGAATATTATCCTGAGAAAACAACATTGGCACAATCAAAAAATATACACAAGTCGTGATTTGAGTGACATAGAGAGAACACTTTAAGGAATTGTGGTGAGTATACATACATAAAATTTAGCTAGATGCAAGACATCTCATTAGCGAAATTACAATACCGCTAATGTGAAACATATGAAGAAATAGAGCACACAAGGTTACATTTTTATTCGTTGTTGAGTAAAGTCTATAATATACTTAAAAGGGGTCGTAATGAGGTGCTCATTCTTTATTTTCTCACTACCTACTGACGGTGAATCATAAAGGTATACAAATTGAGAAGGATCAATCTATAAAATATATGATTTTTATTCGGCATGGATGATTTTCCAGCACTGTTATCATTTGTAATTTATCCATAAACTGAAAATGGTCTCAAATCTACAGAACATTTGTAATGATGTAAGAAAACCTAGCCGCGTAAATGCATATGCCACTCGACTATAGTTCGTGTAATCAAACAGACCATCAATATTCTTCTCCAAAAGAAGAGGCTATGGATATGTTATGGTCGACATTCAGTTTACTTTTATTGTTCTCGGTGTTTTAAAAATCTTGTCTTCCGACAGGTTCTGAATTTATCCATAAGTAGCAGGCACTAGTAGAAACAGAGGCATTGGTGCGCCCCTTTAGTACCGGTTGCACAAAAACCGGTACTAAAGGGGGCATTAGCACCGGTTGTGCTTGGGCGCCAGCTAGGGCCCCGCGGCGAGGACCTTTAGTACCGGTTGGTATTAACAACCGGTACTAAAGGACACCTTTTAGTACCGGTTGTTAATACCAACCGGTACTAAAAGGGTGCAGCCCCGCAGGCCGCGGTCAGTGGCCCCACGGCAGGCCCTTTAGTACCGGTTGGTAAATAAAACCGGTACTAAAGGTCCTGCCTATATCTTCCACCCCGGCCGAGCCAGCTCCATTTTGGAGCAACTCGACCCCAACCCCATTTTTCCTCTCTCCCAAGCCTCCCAAGCTCTAGGTCACCCATTTTTTCTCCAACATTTGTCAAGATTGGTGGCACCCTATACAAGGGTTAGCAACTTCTTCATCTTCTCTTCCGGCTTTTCAAGTTTAGCTCATTTTCGTGCAAGTTTAGCAAGTTTGATTTTGGTTGTGCTTGCAAGGTGTTTGATGAAATGACTAAATTAGGGATTTCATTTGTTTTATATGCATTTTGAGCTCGAATTGAAGTATAATTTATGGTTTTATATAGTGTCGTCCCGTCCCCTGATCCTCACCGCCGTCGATCGCCCGCGCCGCTCCGTCGCCGACACCACCTCGGTGAGCCTCTTTTTTTATCTTTTATTTTAAAAATTGTTAGTTATATGATTTAAATGCATAATTATTTCTTGTATAATTTTCTTATGTTTTTTTATATATGTATAGTGTCATGGTTTTGATATCCGTCCCCTTCGGCCCTCGTCCGGTCTATGATTCGGATGTGGTATATCTTTTTAACTATTTATTTTGTTTCGTGTTTATAACAATCATGCCGACCAACTTGACGTAGATATATTTTTATTTAGGAGGTAGTTGAACCGGAAATTCCGGCCGACCCTATTGTCGAGTATTTTAAAAAAGAAAACGACGATTTGAGAGCAAAATTGAAGATAAGTGAAGATCTTCGTCTCCAATGCCTAGAAGAGAAGATGGAATTGGACTTGAAGATTGCCGACATCGTTGATGCTCACGGGGTCGAGCTTGCCGACGTCGTCACTGCTCACGAGAGGAAGATGGATGCAATGCGCGCCAAGCTTAAAAAGATTAGAAAATATGCCATTAGTCAAGAGGCTTGGTATCATTATGCTGTTGGTTCAATAGTTACCTTGGTTGCGATTCTGATCGCATTTGTTGTTGGATTTAAATTCTTTAGATAGTTGTATGTTAGTTTCGATTGATGTATGTTTCGTGAGAACTATGTATTACATTTGGGCACTACTCTACTTTGATTTTAATGTGATGAACTTGTATAAATTAATTTGGTCACGTATCTCTATTCATTATTTAGCTGGTGTAATGGTTTTTGATATATTTATGTAATGTAGATGAGCCGAGAATGGATGTACGGTGATCGACGCTGTCCCGAGTTCATTGATGGCATGCATCGTTTTCTCGATGTGGTTAAGTTAAACAAGCTGAAGAATGGTTTTATGATTTGTCCATGTGATGAATGTCGGAATAACAGGAATTACCCGAGCGTAAGAACCATACACTCCCACTTGTTGCGACAAGGCTTCATGCCCAATTATTTTTGTTGGACCAAGCACGGAGAAAGAGGGGTTATAATGGAAAACCCTGAAGAAGAGGATGATGACAACTATCCCGTGTTCTCTGATGAACACGGTGATACTACAATGGGGGAAGAGCATGAGGTCATTGTTGATCAGTCCGACGATGATGATCTTCGTCAGGTCATTCGTGATGAACAGATGAACTGCGTAACTGAAAACGAGTGGTCGAAGCTGGAGCGCATGTTAGAGGATCACAAAAAACCGTTGTACCCAAATTGTGAAGATGACCAGAAAAAGCTAGGTACCACCCTGGAATTGCTGCAGTGGAAGGCAAAGAATGGAATATCTGACAAGGCATTTCAAGAGTTGCTACAAATATTTAAGAAGAATCTTCCGAGGAATAATGAAATGCCCCACAGCACGTACGAAGCAAAGAAGATTGTCTGCCCTCTAGGATTAGAGGTGCAGAAGATACATGCATGCATCAATGACTGCATCCTCTACCGCGGTGAGAAGTACGAGAATTTGAATGCATGCCCGATATGCGGTGCATTGCGGTATAAGATCGCGCGAGATGACCCAGGTGATATTGAGGGCGAGCCGAGCCCCAGGAAGAGGGTTCCCGCGAAGGTGATGTGGTATGCTCCTATAATACCACGGTTGAAACGTTTGTTCCGAAACAAAGAGCATGCCAAGTTGTTGCGATGGCACAAAGAAGACCGTAAGGAAGACGAGATGCTCAGACACCCCGCTGATGGGTCTCAGTGGAGAAAAATCGACAGTGCGTTTGGGGATTTTGCAGCTGACGCAAGGAACTTAAGGTTTGGTCTAAGTACAGATGGCTTGAATCCGTTTGGGGAGCAGAGCAGCAGTCATAGCACCTGGCCCGTGACTCTATGTATCTATAACCTTCCCCCTTGGTTGTGCATGAAGCAAAAGTATATTATGATGCCAGTGCTTATCCAAGGACCGAAACAACCCGGCAACGACATTGATGTGTATCTGAGGCCATTAGTTGACGAACTTTTACAGTTGTGGTCTGACGAAGGTGTACGTGTGTGGGATGAGTACAAACAAGAGGAATTTCCCCTACGAGCGTTGCTGTTTGTAACCATCAATGATTGGCCTGCTCTTAGTAACATTTCAGGACAGTCGAACAAGGGATACAATGCATGCACGCACTGTTTAGATAAGACTGACAGTGCATATATAGGTAACAAGATTGTGTACATGGGGCATCGTCAGTTTCTTCCAACCGGGCATCACGTAAGAAACGGAGGCAAGCACTTCAAAGGTTTGGCAGATATCCGGACGAAGCCTACACGCCGTGATGGTGATGTTGTATATGGCATGGTCAAGGATTTGGAAGTAATATTTGGAAAGGGTCCTGGCAGTCTAAATGTTCCGAAAGACGCAAACAAGCGCGTACCCTTGTGGAAAAAGAAATCTATATTTTGGGATTTACCCTATTGGGAAATCCTAGAGGTTCGCTCTGCAATCGACGTGATGCACGTGACGAAAAATCTTTGCGTGAACCTGCTAAACTTCTTAGGCGTGTATGGGAAGACGAAAGATACAGCGGATGCACGGCAGGACCAGCAAAGTACGCACCACGGAAGAGACAACCTGAATTCAGAGAAGTATCAAGGTACTTCCAGCTACTCTTACCAAAGAAGAGAAGGAGATCTTTTTTCAAGTCCTGAGCAGTATCAAGGTCCCGTCTGGCTACTCGTCGAATATAAAGGGAATAATAAACATGGCAGAGAAAAAGTTCCAAAACCTGAAGTCTCATGACTGCCACGTGATTATGACACAATTACTTCCTGTTGCATTGAGGGGGCTTCTACCGGAAAACGTTCGAGTACCCATTGTCAAGCTATGTGCATTCCTGAATGCAATTTCTCAGAAGGTAATTGATCCAGCAACTCTACCAAGTTTACAGACGGGTGTGGTCCAATGTCTTGTCAGCTTTGAGTTGGTCTTTCCACCGGCCTTCTTCAATATTATGACGCACCTCATAGTTCACCTAGTCGAAGAGATTTCCATTCTCGGTCCTGTATTTCTACACAACATGTTCCCCTTTGAGAGGTTCATGGGAGTCTTAAAGAAATACGTTCATAACCGTGCTAGGCCAGAAGGAAGCATGTCCAAGGGCTATGGAACAGAGGAGGTCATTGAGTTCTGTGTTGACTTTCTTCCAGATCTTAAGCCCATCGGTGTTCCTCAATCACGCCATGAGGGGAGACTGCGTGGAAAAGGCACGCTAGGAAAGAAAGCAACAAGAAGTATGGACGGGCATTCTTTCACTCAAGCACACTACACAGTTCTACAAAATTCCAGATTGGTGGCTCCGTATATCGTGGAACACATGGATATTTTACGCTCAGAATACCCGGAGAAGACTGACTTCTGGATTAAAGAAAAACACGTGGATACTTTCGGCAGTTGGTTGCGTACACATCTCATTAATGACAACACTGTTGGACAAGAGCTATACTTGTTGGCCAAGACACCATCTTCGACTATATTGACTTTCCAAGGGTACGAGATAAATGGGAATACATTTTACACGGAAACCCAAGACAAAAAGAGCACTAACCAAACAGTGGTGTCCGCTTTGATGCAACAAACGATGATGGAACAAAGGACACATATTATGGTTGCATACAGCAGATATGGGAACTTGACTATGGACCTTATTTTAAGATCCCTTTGTTTCAGTGCAAATGGGTTAACCTGTCATGCGGGGTAGAGATAGACAAGCGGTACGGAATGACTACAGTGGATCTCAAAAATCTTGCGTACAAAACCGAGCCATTCGTCCTAGCCAATGATGTGGCTCAGGTTTTCTATGTGAAGGACATGTCTTCCAGACCGAAAAAAAGAAAAGATAAGCAAGCCGGTACATCATACAATGAGCCAAAGCGCCACATAGTTCTTTCAGGAAAAAGAAACATCGTGGGAGTGGAGGACAAGACAGACATGTCAGAAGATTACAATAAGTTTGCTGAAATTCCGCCCTTCAAAGTGAAAACTGACCCAAGCACCGTGTTAAATGATGAAGATTGTCCATGGCTACGACGCAATCAGAAGAAAGGGACACACAAGAAGAAAAAGTGAACACTAGATAGGGATGTTGTTGCTGATGTGTAATAATGTATTAAACCTTTTATGTAACTATGTCCTGAAAACTCAGAAGAGAGATCTAAACACTAGATAGGCAAGACATCTCTGATGATTTGCAACAAGTGTTGGGGATGTTGCTAATCATCAGAGCGTCTTGCCGCTGCTTGGATCCGACCAAACGGTTGCAGGACGTAGCTAGGGAACCCGAATGTTTTGTGTTTGAGCACAAGGTAGAATATATGAGTGAGTAACCTGGGAAACAAAACACACGGTTTCTCCTAGCTACAGCCCGACACTGATTCACGGTCGAATGTCGTTGCATTCAGTGTCGGGCATAGCTAGGAAACCCGAATGTTTTGTGTTTGAGCGCCACTTCGATCCAAGCAGAGGTAAGACGTCTCTGATGATCTACAACCGTCCGGCAAGACATCTCTGATGATCTGCAACCGTTTGGAACGGTCGCAGGTCATCAGAGACGTCTTGCCGCTGGTTGCCCAAAGATGCCTCTCCGAGTGACGATGGAATGTTTTGTGTGAGTGAGTGAGTGACGCTGGAATTCCGGGAGGTGGGCTATATATAGGGTCATGTGGCTCACGAAGTGGTCGTGATACTGCTGATCCAACAGCTCACAATCCCTCAAAAGAAACACACCTCTGATCCAACGTCTCACGAGCGCTTGAAAGAAACACACGATCCGTGTGCTTCTTTAGTACCGGTTGGTAACACCAACCGGGACTAAAGTCGGGCTCACCCCTGATCCAACGTCTCACAAGCACTTAAAAGAAACACACCGCTTGATCCAACGGCTCCCAAGCGCTGGAAGGAAACACACGATCCGTGTGCTTCTTCCTGATCCAAGGGCTCACAAGCGCTCGAAAGAAACACACCGCTTGATCCAACGGCTCCCAATCGCTGGAAGGAAACACACGATCCGTGTGCTTCTTCCTGATCCACTGGAGAAGGTAGGCAACTTCGATCCCGCCACCGTTTCCCGCCCAAATATTTCCCGCTATCGTTCCCCCCAAATGCCGCCACCGGTAGTTCTATAAAACCCAGTCGAAGGTAGGCATGGTACTCACTTGAGCGCAAGCATGGTGTGTATTGGTCCTTGCGAGAAGTGTGTGTCCGGGTTTCACATTTCCGCATCCGAGCATCTCGCCAGGCTTTCGAGCAATTTGAAGGTAGATGGTAGGGTAGTTCCAATTGAAGAAATTTTGCACACTGAGAGTCATCTCGCTTTGCTCGGGGCGAAGCTATGCCGCGATGGGTTTCCGTATAGGACCCCGCTCCAAATTCGTGCAGAAATGCTCACGCTTGCAGAGAAGTTTGACAGGAAAGTTACGAATAGGCGGCCGGCTTTTGGAGATTTTGGAGATTTTGTCCTCTGTTCCTCTCTTCGTCGCGGTTGGGTTTGCTCTGACCTTTCTGCGGAGGTACTGGAGGTGGTGTGGCCTGCTCCCGGCGGTGGTCGTCGGTTGGCGTGCTCGCCTGAAGAGGATTGAATCGGGGCGTCATCCCCGCCGATATGGCTTTCCTCCGTCTTCAGATCTCGGCGTCCGCGTCGGGTGACTACTGCGGCGACATCACCTGGTGGCAGTAGAGAAAAAACAAAATAGAAACCAAATAGATATAAAAAACAGAAAACAAAAGAAAGAAAAAAAAACTAGAGAAAAAATACAAAAAAACCCATTAGTACCGGTTGTAAATTACAACCGGTACTAAAGGGCTGGGCTTCGCGCGCGAATTTTCGCCGCGGCCCAAAACACCCCTTTAACACCGGTTGTAGTGTACAACCGGTACTAAAGACCCTTTAGTACCGGTTGTAGACTACAACCGGTGTTAAAGGTCGTTTGGCTGCAGTTAAGCAGGGGATCGACGAATCGATCCCCAAATTCGCCTAAGTCCTCTCGACGCCGACGACGCGCGCCTCCTCGCTCCTCGATGCCGGCGAAGCCCTGCCGCGCTCCGGCGAAGCTCCGCCGCGCTCGGCCGGCCTCCGCCGCGCCCCCGCCGTCGCCGCGTCCTTCGTCGCCGTCGCCGCGTCCTCCACGTACGCACGGCCGCGCCCCCGCCGTACGTCGCCGCGTCCATCGACGCCGGCCGCGCCCCCGCCGTCGCCGCGTCCTCCCTCGACGCCGGCCGCGCCCCCGCCGTCGCCGCGTCCTCCACGCACGGCCGCGCCCGTGCGCCAACGCCGGCCTGCACCACCGCCGTCGCCGCCTCGCCCGTGGTCCGGCCCTGCTCCACGAGGTATTTTTTTTATTACTGTTTTTTTTGTTCTTATTTTTTTGTATTACTGTTTAAAAATGTAGCAACTTTTTTGTATTACTGTTTAATAAAATGTAGCAATTTTTTTGTTATTACTTTTTTATTACTGTTTTTAGTTAAGTTTTAAATTTTGTTTAGCATTTTTAGAAATTTGTAGCAATTTTGTAGATAGCAAAATATAGATAGCATTTTTTGTAATTTAGTACTTTTGTAGTTTTGTAATTTTTGAATGAAAATTCTTGTTTAAAATGAGTATGAAAATTTGTTAAATGACACTTGTGTATGAAATTTTAAAGTTTAATTAGATTGTTTAAAATTTGTGTATGAAAAATGTTAAATGACACTTTACAATTATGCAAATTTTTGTGTTGTTGCCCATTTTTGTTAGTTAGCATTAGTAAAAATAAAATTGTCAAGTTAGAAATATTGGCAAGTTAGAAATATTGTAAAGTTAGAAATATTGTCAAGTTAGAAATATTGTAAAGTTAGAAATTTTGCTAAGTTTGAAATATTGCTAAATTTCAAATATTGCTAAGTTTCAAATATTGTTAAGTTAGAAATATTGTAAAGTTTGAAATATTGCTAAGTTTCAAATATTGCTAAGTTTCAAATATTGCTAAGTTTGAAATATTGTAAAGTTTGAAATTTTGCTAAGTTTGAAATATTGCTAAATTTCAAATATTGCTAAGTTTCAAATATTGTTAAGTTAGAAATATTGTAAAGTTTGAAATATTGCTAAGTTTCAAATATTGCTAAGTTTGAAATATTGTTAAGTTTGAAATATTGCTAAGTTTCAAATATTGCTAAGTTAGAAATATTGTTAAGTTCGAAATATTGTTAAGTTAGAAATATTGCTAAGTTTCAAAATTTGCAGTGACATTGAGCTATGGCGGACGATGCCCCCACCTTCGTCCGAGATTTGGAGGAAGAAGACCGTCTCCAACAAATAATATATAACACCGCTGCCGGACCCAATTCCGATGGAGAATATTCCGATGGAGAAGATTCGTCCGACGGAGAAGACGCCGAAGAATTCAGCGCGAAATGTTTGAATGACTCCGGTGAGGGACTTGAGTTAGAAAAATTCAGAGATGACGACGACGACGAAGAAGAACCGTCTGGATCTAAGGCGGACGATGCCCTAGCTAAGAAGAAGGTATATATTAAGTCTTGTTGATCACTATAGCTAGATGCATTAATTGATTTATATGCGCACTTATTAACGAAACATTTTTCTTTCAGCCCTCTGGATCTAAGTCGTCAATCCCCGTACGAGGCCCGGCCCAAGGGTTAAAGCTCCCGGAAGGTGCAACGTTGTCGATCGACGAAGTTACCTTCAAAGGCAAACCAGAGAAACCCGATGGAATCTACAATAAATATGTACGGCAGTGCGGAGTTTTTGTAAGGGACATGGTCCCGATCACTGTGACAGAATGGAATGAGCCGAAGAAAGCCAACATAGGCGCAAAATATCTCGAGAAAGAATTAAAGAGACCCTTTGGGACTCGATGATGTCTAAATTCAACCTACCGGCAGATCTCCCACAGAAGATGAAGGATAAAGTCAAGGAGTGGACTCTTAGCAAGATGGCCCAGCAATTCAACAACTGGAAGAACACATTGTGGAGAAAATATGGGAACAAAGATATAGTTTTCAAAGGACATCTAGAGAAGCTAAAAGATGATTGGGCTGAATTTGCGGCGTATAAGAATTCGGGCGTCTCTGTGGCCCGATCGACACAAAATAAGTTGAATGCCTCGAAGAAGAAATATTTCCATCATTTGGGCTCAGGTGGCTACAAGACTGCCTTGCCTAAGTGGCAAGCCTATGAAGACGAGCTGCGACTAAAAGGGATCACTCCACAGACAGATGACTGGCCCGACAGGTCCAAGTTCTGGTTGTTCGCGCATGGGGCAGTGTTGCACCCAGAAACAGGGCTGATTGTTGCAAAGGGAAAATGGCGGAGAAAAATTAGAAGAGTCATCAGAAAAATAAAAAATGTCATAGTACTAGTCAAGGAGGGAAAATTTGTTCCCGATAGAGAGGACGACGAGCTTTCACAAGCCCTCGGGAATAAAGAACACTGGGGGCGATGTCGAGCCAGAGGAGGCGGGGTTGGTTTTCTTGAAGGGTTTCCGGAAGACGTTGCAACTTATAGAAAACATTGCAGAAGTAAGAAGAGGGAGGCGGAGAGGGTTACTGCATTAGAACGCACGGTGCAGGATGTGCAGAAGCAACTGGCCTCAATGACCCAGACCAGGGAATCTCAACTGCGAGTAGAAGATCCTGCAGGCGATGCCTGCCCATCTCAGCGGAAAAGCAGCGTGGGTTCCACGCAGCTACAAGATCCTGCAGTTGATGAACCAGTTGCTGAACCATCGGCGGCTCACTACCCCGTGGATGATATCACGGAGAAGACAAATTGTGAGTTACATGCGCCGATGATGAACATTACTTATCCGGTGGCGACTGGCTATGCTTTACGACATCAACCTGGAGAAACCTTCCATTTTGGTGTGATTCCGCCTGGATTTGCTCGTGTCGGGGTCACGAAAGTTATGCCGGGATTCAACGCAATACGTCTTGAATTTCCTGGAGCTGAAGGCGAGAAGACATTGGGAGAAGTTGAGTTTGGTATCGTTCTATGGAAGAAGAAATACATCAAGTTTCCAGACTCGGAGCCAAGGCCACCGACTCCTCCCGTTAGACATTCACCACATCAAAGTCCACCCGCCTCCCCCCACGAAGTTTGGGATCCCGCCGCGAGTCCATCTCCCGCGCTGTCCCGTCAACCGACTGATGCGCCCACTAGTAACTTGACAAAGCGGAAGCTGTTCCCGTCGTCCACCCCTGTCAAGAAACGTGGAAAAAGTGTGCGGGCTCCTGAGAACCCCAAGGAAGTCAAGGCTCCTGAGAAGTTAACTTCTGAGATGACTCAGCAGGAAATAGCTGAGAGCCTACGTGAAGGGTCGAGAGCCTTTTTTGAGCAGAAAAAGAAGGAAAGAGTGGAGGCAAGACTTGACCCCATAAAGGAACTTCTGAAGACTATACCAAATGAGGTAAAAGATCAAACCGTTGACAACCTATATGACCCTCCACCTCCGCCCATTTCAGACTACGAGCGAGGTATTGACAAGGTACTTTCCTCGCAGAATGAGCAAGAGAAATTGTGCGGGAAAGGAGTTGCCCAGCTCGGAGAACAAGAAGCACAATCGCTCGCCCCGCTCATTGTACCTTCTGAAACTCGGGAAATCGAGCATGGAGAAGTTGTCCTTGGCGACTCAGGTTACCCCATGGCGGAGATTGCCCCACGATTTGATTTTGAACTCGGGCTGCCTATGGTGGAAAATCCGAGCCAGCTAACAACACAGTTATGGAATTTGAATCGCTGGTACATGACCGCCGCAAAAGAAGGGAAATTCTATCTCATGGCGGCGGTTAAGGAACAACACTACTTCCGAGAATATTGTGTGCATGTTGAGTTCCGAGAACTTTTTCAGATGTACAATCAACGTGCTCTCGACAAATCTCTCATCAGCTGCTATTGTCTGTAAGTAATTTATTCGTGTAATTTAATTATCTATAGTTATAAGCTCTCGTTCATTGCTTGTAATTATCGTCACAAAATTCTTTTGTACGCTAATTATGCAGAATGAAGATACGTGAATGCAGACTCGAAGGAATCTGGGACATTGGTTTCATTGACCCGGATAAAGTTCATGTCAAGACCGTGGATGAAAATCCCGTGAACACAGAGGACGTTTTGCTAACGTTCTTTAAGCGACAAAGTACCAAAAAGGAAATACTATTTCCTTACAACTTCGGGTGAGTTTTACCGTCTTCTACACATTCTATTTTGCTTCCCCGATATAAAGTGTAATCGATAAGTTCTGAATACCTGCGTATATAAACGTGCGCAGGTTCCACTACATTCTGCTAATCATTAGACTCGAGGAAGGAGAAGTTGAAGTCTGGGACTCACTAAGGAAAGATCAAAATGAATACAAAAGCGTGCGTCTAATGCTCAAGAGGTAATTTCAATCGCACTATATCAGCCTCTTTCGTTCATTTCCGGATATCAAAAGTATAAGTAATAACTACTCAATTCATTTTCTTTTCCGGACAGGGTTTACAGAAAGTTCAAAGCGGAAGAACGCGGTGTATGGCCAGAAAAGCTGGAGTTCAAGTCTAACAACGTAAGTACTACTACGTGTATCTTTCTAATACCATTATCATTCTCTTGATTATTATTTGATTAAATTATATTCTTGTATATATAGTGGTGTCTGCGACAACCACAGGGGACAGAACTATGTGGATACTACGTTTGCGAGTACATTCACACGAAGGTCAATGAGAGAGTCAAGAGTGTAAGAAATCGAGAGGTACGTGAACATCATACACAACTTTTATTTTGCCACCATGCATCAATTGTGTTTAGTTTCGATCATAGCTGATTTTATTTCCTTCTTTTAAAGATGTCAAACAAGCGGAGCCAGCTCCTACCACGCAACCGCGTAAAAGCTATTGCGGAGGAATTGGCGGGATTCTTACTTACACATGTCATAGATGAACACGGTGAATTCTACTTTGACGAAAGACCACCTCCACCCCCTGCAGTCGATGCTACAAGGGAACCGCCGGCAGTCGATGCTACAAGGGAACCGGCTCCATTGTAATTAATTAGGAGTACTTAAATTTATATGTGACGAGAGTACTTTGTATGTGTATAATGACTACTTTATATGTGTAGTGAGTACTTTATACGCGATCTCCTCCGAAACCCTGAAAAATGAGCGAAAAGGAAAAAAACAGAAACCCTAAACCCCGAAAAATAATCGAAAAGAAAAAAAACCAAAACCCCCCTGAAATAATAAGCAAAAAAAGCAGGAACCTACAAACCGGTACTAAAGGTCCTCAGGGTCGAGCTCGCCTGTGCGCCCACGTGGAGACCCTTTAGTACCGGTTTTATTTAGGTGCCGGTACTAAAGGGTTACCCTTTAGTGCCGACCCTTTAGTACCGGTTGTGTGGCCGGTACTAAAGGCCATCTACAACCGGTACTAGAGGTGGGTTCTCTACTAGTGAGGATTTACAGTAAATATTTTTTCGTACAATGGTGGTTGTACTTGCATTTCCGGATGGAAGGCATCTCAATATGCACAAGATGTAGCTGCATTTCTGCTCAAATATCTATTGATATGTCTTTGACGACAAGCTGGCAACAGTGTCCGTTTCTTCAAGACTAGTATCGTGTGCGTTGTCTTTATCTGTAAAAAACAATGAAATCACAAGTGCCTAGCTGTTTATTGTCCTCTTGTCAGAGCAAGTAGCTTGGATTATTCTAACAACCGATTATGAGCAGAACTTGTGGACAAACTAACGGCAAGACAAAGATCCAGTGAAGAAAATCACACCAAGAACTCTTGAATCCTGTGATTGAGCGAGTATCTTTTACGAAAAGGTGCAACCCTCGGCCTCTAGAACGATTGATACACCCTGATGTCTTCTATTCCAAACTTTCATCCATACTAGTTCAAAGTTAAAAACATAACGCCCGGAGGACAACCGGAGCAAAAAATAATGTTACATGTGCCATCGTGCATGCCAAATACTATTATACACTCGCGAGTCACAAAACTGAATCTTCGTCCTTCACTTACTAAGAGCATCTCCAACCGGAGATCCTAAATCCGGCTCTCAAACTGTCCGCGGATACGTTTGGACGTGTCCGTGGACAGTGACCGGACAACTTTTATAAATTGTGTTCTACAATCATGAACCTTATATTTTTCTCTCCAAATCCATGCAGTACATGCAGCTATATTCTTTGCATTGTGGAAGCTCTATCTAGTGCACAAAGATATACCATACATAACAACTATAATTATCACTAAAATAACTATAGCTCCCAAAGCATAATGGAGATGCATCTCCTTCTCAATGGCATGCTTCTTGATCTTCTTCATCTTTGTCTGACTTGCATCCGTCTTGCTTTTGTAATCATCGACGATGTCCGCGAGATGCAACTCCATATTCATCTTCTCTTCCTCTATCATTTTCTTCTCTTCTTCTATCCTTTTCTTCTCTTCTTCAATCTCCTTCTTCTCCTCTTTCATCTTCTTTATTTTCTCCTCCAACTTCCGGTTTGAACCATGAACTTCTTCAAACTTTTCTTTGATCTTTTTCTTTTCCTCAATTGTGAAGTTTAAATCCTCCACTATGCGGATCTTGCCTCGGAGGGAATCGTTCAACTCGGGTATCACTCCGCGGACATTGCAACTACATGCTTTTGAATCCTACATTTCAAAAAATTGCAAATCAAATCCACTACCATTGCACAAATTTAGGGAAAACTCAAAATGTGGGCTAAACCTAGGACATACCGAGTCGGAGGAGCTATCCTCCTCGCATAGAGGGTAGGAGCCTGCCGAGTCCTCGTTCGTGTCTCATGAAACCATGTTGTCGGAGACCGGTTGGCGGAGACAGGCGGCGGAAATGGAAAACACCCGACGGTGTAGGGTGAGCTAGGGTTCCGGCGAACTTACAGATCGGGGACCCGGACGGGCTGAGAAGCCTTGGAAGATGGACTGTGAGAGGCTTGCTTGTTGTGGGAGTGGTGGAGGCGGCGGCGGTAATGCTCGCTGCAATTACTGCCAAATCCGTCGCAATGCGGCCGCAACGGAGCTCTGCTACGGCGGAAAACTGGTCAGAGAAGGTTCGCGAGAAAGTGCGGACGACGGCGGGGGGTGCTAGCTACCGAAATTGAGGGCGACGGCGCCGGAGCTTGGCAGAAGGGCGGAGCTAGGAGAAAGAGCCGGTGGAGTGTGAAAAATATCTACTAGCTGGGCCAGTGTTCCATCCGATTTATGGTGGAAAGTGAAAGGATCGTATGACACCTACAGGGGGTGAATAGGTGCTACTTCAATTTTAATACGTTTTCAAATTAGGCTTGACACAAAAGGTAAATTCTCTAGATATGCAACTAAGGTGAATTTACCTATATGACAAGCTAGCCATTAAACAAGATACACGAAGTACAGACTATAAACAAGGATAGAAGTAACCGAAGTGAAAGCACGTGGAGACACGGATGTAATCCCGAGTTCCTCCTTTTTAGGGGAGTACGTCTCGTTGGAGAGGTGTGAGCTACCACGAAGGTCAAAACTCAACCGCCACAAAGGCATCACCTTCTTCTCCGATGAACCGCACCACAAAGGTTTGGTTCACCTTCCACTATCGGAATCCTTCAAGGCGGAATCCGGAGCCCTTACAACAACGATCCGGGGCACAACCCACAAGAGGATTGGGGGCTCCCGAACAGCTACAAATCTGTCACAAAGACAACAAGTGAGTACAATAATGAGCTAGGTTTTCCCAAAGGAAATCCTAGCAAAGGGTCCCTCAAGTGAATGAGGGGGAAATGATGAATGGCTTGGTGAAGATGTAGATCCGGGCCTTGTCCTTCAATCCTCCAAGTATCAACGAGTTTGGGTGGAGGGATTGGGAGATCTAGTGATTCTTGAGCTTGCAACAATGTTGTTCTTCTTTTTTTGGGCGAGCTGGCTGGTAAATACCCCTCCCAGAATTTTAGCCGTTGCAGCTTCAGGAGGCCGGAATATCCGGCTTGAGTGAAGGCCGGAATATCCGGCCCAGATTATGAAATGTCCGGCCCCAAATATCCGGTTTTGACAGAGCCTTGCACTTCTGGTCCTTAGTGAAAATTCCTGGGGCCGGAATATCCGGTCCAAAAACCAAATATCCGGCTCCGATATTCCGGTTTATCCAGGGGGGCGCGCAAAAGGTCCTTAGCAGAAATTCCAGGGGGCCGGAATATCCAGTCCAGAAACCAAATATCCGGCCCCAATATTCCGGTTTAGACAGAGCAACACACGAGCTCTTTTCTCACATCTTTTTGAAGTTTGATGCTTATAAGATTTTGCCCTAAATCCTGCATCACTTAAGCACGGTTAAATTATCGCTAGTGTTGTTGCCTAACACACAAAACATCGAGGGATCATGAAAATGCCCTTTCAATCTCCCCCTTTTTGATGTTAGATGACAACACTAGAATTTGCAACGAGGCAACCAAACCAAGTCATCAAGTTTCCAAAAGATTAGAAAAGCTCCCCCTAAATGTGTGCATATAAGTAGTTTGCATTGGAATACAAATGCACACCATATAGGTTTGAAGCTTCACCGTACACAATAGGGAAACATGATACAAAACTGAGACAGGATACATATAAGAATATGATGAAATTGTGAGTTGAAGATCATACCATTGCATACATAATTTCAACCATAACATAACTAGATAATTCCGAAATCCAAGTCTCATCAACGAACAACCATAGGACATAGTGCTTACACATAGCATACAAATAGCAAATAGTTCAATAAAAAGATAAATGGACACAAGCTCTTAATAAATGATAAAGGCATATGCTTGTGTCCGACCCATGCAAATCCCCGCGGAGAACCTAAATAGAACTACTTCTCCCCCTTTGGCATCGAAACACCAAAAAGGGAAAAGAGCGAGGCTAAACGTCCCGGAAGCTCAGTCGGACTCCTCATCCTCATCCTCATCCTCACGCTCCTCGGAGGCAGCATCACTACCAGACTCAGCAACATCATCATCCTCATCATCATCACTGTCAGCAGGTGGAGGTGAACTAGCAGCAGCAGCACTATCAGAGTAGAGGACCCTCTCCATGTCGACCCATGGAACCTTAGACCAATTCCACTTACTATATGAGAGGGGAGCAGTGGCCTTGGGGCGAGCACTCTTTGAGCCTGACACATGGTGAAGAATAAGCTTCTGATCATGTTTCATGTCATGGCGGTCACGATAGGCAGTGTATTGCTCCTTGCGGATGTCAATGCCCATGCAAAGCATCCTCCGCTGAAACCAATTCAGCTTCTTAATCTCCGGGGCAATAGATGGTGCAGCAGTGTTCAAACGCCTAGTGCTACCACTTCGGCGAGCATCTGTCATAAAGGAATCAGTGCTAATAGGAGTGGACTGCGTCTTCTTAAGGTAGAACCCCTTTGGCTTGTGATCCACACAGCCCCTAGACAAGTCATAGTCCTTCATTCTGTCCTTGATAAGCAGCATTATATAAGGAGCATAAGGAATTGAGTATCGAGAAACCATGGCATCATACATCTCATGAAAGATATAATCCATCACATCCACTGAAAAATCCTCTTCGGGGTCTTCACTTTTAAAGCAAGCATGAGCATGAAGAAGGAGATCCACTAGAGATCTACGGATAGCATTCTTGTTTCCACCACTTGGGTCAATGTTCTCACGAAAGATGCGCATGAGAAAATCATCGAGGGGAGAAGGCCCATGACCTCACCAATGACACCACGGGGACCATAGAGATCAGCCAACAAATTCTTGCTAGGCCTCCCCGGGGTGTGAAGACGATGACCCACTGCACGACCTTCTCACTTGAACTTGTAGCCGGGGACTCTAGCAAAATCATAGAAAGTTGCATGACAATAGACAGCCCCGGTCATCCACTTCATAGTGAGAGCATCATCACCTTTCATAACTAGAGTGGCAAAAAACTGCTGAAGGATAATCGGATTGTAGTCACATTGAATACCCATGAGATGATGAAGTCCCATTTTCTCAGTCACATACACTGCATCAGAAAATTCTGCCTTGGTCTTGAAGCGATTCATGTCAATTGAGTGCATTGGACGAATAGGATGCTCGAAGGTGAGATAGATATCTTGGTAGATGTACATTTGTTCAGTGCACCAAAAGTTTGAGTCCTGAATGTCCTCATCTCTCTCCTCATCTTCATACCAGTCTCCATGACGCAAGGCTGAGTAGTCAACAGAATCCATTAGCTTGTAATTGGGTCGAGCAGATTTACCCTTTCTCTTCTTTTCCCCAGCCCTTGCTTTCTCAGATTTCTTCTCAGCTGCTTGCTGCCTAGAAACTGACTCATCAACCAACACACCTTTCGCATTTGACTTGAGGTACTTTTTGCGACCAAACTGCTTACTCGAACCACCTGTGAAAGAAAGATGAAGATGGATAGCATAGATGAGTACACACAAGTTCATGACAGGAGAACTAAATACATTAGAGAAGGAACCCTGAGTCGATACTACTTAGGCCAAAAAAATTTGATTGAGTTTGTGCAAGAAATGCAGAAACTACAGACCCGGATATTCCGGTCCAGCATGGGCCGGATATTCCGGGGGGCAGATATTCCGGCCACACAGGGGGCGGATAATCCGGCCTCTCGGGAAAATCCCAGAAACATATTCAACTAGGTCTAAAAGTAGATCGAACAGAAATGTACCAAAACTAGTGTATCTAGATGACAGAGGAGGCAACTAGCATCAACTACTCCAAGTATTAGCACAAAATAACTCCAGATCAAGAGAGGATGAAGGACACCCTAGATTTGAAAGTGAGAGAGTTACCCTCATCCATTTGGGGTCTGTTCGTTTTTCGGATGTGCTGGAATGGAACGGAACGATTCCATCCCTAGGACCGGTTCCAGTGTTCGGTTGTGTATTGGAACGGAACCAACTAGTTCCACGAAAAGGAATATTCGTCTGAGATCCAGAATTACCCCGTCCGGCCGATTCGGCCGGACCAAGTGGAACGAGGCAGCTAATCGCTCTCCCTCACGCGTAACCCCTCTCCCTCACGCGTCCCTCCTCGACCCGCGCATCCTCGTCCTCGACCCCGCCACCGCCGCAGCGTGCTCCTCCCGCCGCCGCAGTTGGCGTGCGCTCTCTCCCTCGACGGCCGGCGCCCTCGCCTCACCCTCCTCCGCGCCCCCTCACCTCACCCTCCCCCGCGCCCTCGCCTCCCTCAACTCTGGCATCTACCGCGGGGCCGCGCATCGGTGGACCAAGCGGCGGGCGAGCGTGCGGGTGCGCGCGGGCGCCGGCGGGGGCGAGGAGGTCGCCAGGGCGGGCGGCTGGCTGGGACGGCGGAGGACGCTGCTCGTCGCGCCCCCTCACCGCCCCTCCGCGCCCTCGCCGTCGAGCGGCCGCAGCAGAGGCGGCCCGCGGCCGCTGCAGGCAGACGCGGCCACCAGAGCCAGCGGCGGCCACCAGAGGCGTCGGCCCGCCGGCGACATCACGCCCTCGTCGAGCTCGCCGTGGTCAACGCCGTCGCCACCCTCCTCTGATTAATTTGGTTATAATTTAGGCTCTAATTAATTTGATGTTTAGATTAATTTAGGCTCTAATTAATTTGATTAATCTGATGTTTAGATTAATTTGTTTCGGTTCCGTTCCACCTCTTCCAACTCAACCGAACAGAATAATGGAATGATTCCATTCTTGTGGAATGGAATGGAATGGAACCATTCCATTCCGTTCCATGCAATCCGAAAAACGAACAGACCCTTGAGGAACCACTTGGAGGAGAGGATGCCCGGAAGGATGGAGAAGCAGATCCGGAGGGGCCCCGGAAAATCCGGTGGCCTAGCTCAACTCGGTGAGGCAAGGCGGCGGCAGGCAGCAGTTTGAGAGGTGGAGGGGTCGGGGGGAACTAAGGAGCATGAAGCCCTCTCCACCCCCGCCCTTCCCTTTATTAAAAAAACGATAACTGCTTAGGCCGGATATTTCGGCCCCCCGATGGGGCGGATATTCCGGCCCTAAGCCTGAATAATCCGGGGCCTACTGGAGCCAAAATCTCAGGAACAAAAATGGACTTGTGTGCAAGGAGGAGATGTCTTTAGGTAAGATAGGCTTGGGATTAGAGAGCCAAACTGATATTGGTACTTCATGCTCAAGCTTGCAAGAATCGAACAAAGAAATGCCAAGTTGAGTGTGTTTTCCACAAAACCAACAAAAGGACCAAAAACTCCAAATGATTTGCAAATAAGACCCAAATAAGAACCAACTCTTCAAAAAGAAGAGGGCGGTGGCCTAGGCCACCATGTATGAGTGTGTGGTGTGACACCGCGAAGATGTATCTTGGGTTCACGGCCACTACTCGTCATTTAAGCTCACAATTCATGAAATGAAAATATAGAGACAAAATGAGGTCTTACTATCGGCATAATAGGGGGAGGGATAGTCCAATGGATTAGGACCGCACTCCCCCTATGTCCATGCCTACACCTAAACCAAATAGATAGTCAAGAAATAGGTGTGTATGCAAGATGGTCAAGTCAAGCTCCTCGAATCCACGATATTTAGCTCATGCCTCAAAAAAGTGAATCTTGCTTCATCAAGAGGCTTCGTGAAAATATCCGCAAGTTGGTCTTTGGTTGGAATATAGCCAAGCTCAATATCACCACGGGCAATATGATCCCGAATAAAATGATGACAAATCTCAATATGCTTCGTTCTTGAGTGTTGCACCGGATTGTGGCCAATCTTGATAGCACTTTCATTGTCATACAAAAGAGGCACTTTGTCACAATTGACACCGTATTCCTTTAAAGTTTGCCTCATCCATAACAATTGAGTGCATGCACTAGCGGCCGCCACATACTCGGCTTCGGCGGAGGATAGAGATATGCAATTTTGTTTCTTAGAAGACCAACTCACCAAGGACCTACCAAGAAATTGGCATGCCCTGGAAGTTGATTTCCTATCATCCTTGCAACCGGCCCAATCCGAGGCCGTGTACCCGGCAAGAGAGAAATTAGTGCCCTTTGGGTACCACAAACCAAACCTTGGGGTATCTCTTCTATAAAGACCCGTAGACTACCCGCCTTCTCCCCCCATCTGCCCTCCCGGTCATTTTCGTCCGTCCGATTGGTAAAAACGTGCTGTTGTTTCACCTGTGACCGTTGGATGCGGTGAAAACGTTTCTTACCATGCGACCGAGGGGCACAGGCGCTGACCTCTGGGGCCAGTTTCCCGCGGGTCCCCTTTTTCAGCGAGCAAACAGCGCGAGCGTGCACGTCTCACTTCTTTTGCCTGCAGCCCGCAACGAGACAAAAACAGCGCCCGGAGGTGAAACCCTAGCCAATCCGCGCTCGTCTCTCTCCCCCAATCTCATCTCCTCCCGTGCCTTTCTCCTCCTCCACCTGCCACGCCGCCGCCACCCTCCCCCAGCTCTCCTCCACCTCCGCTTCCCCCACCTCCTCCTCCCCTGTTTGCCGCTGCACTTGATGAGGACAGCCCGACGGCGCGTGGACGGCAGAGCAGCAGCGCCTGGGCGTGGCCGTGGATGACGGCTCAGTCGGACGGTGGCCTGGCGGGACGAGGGCGGCGAGGAGGATGGCGGCCCGGACGGCAGCGGCCGCGGGCGCTCCGCTCGACGGCGGCTCAGAAGGAGAGCGGGTGTGGTGGGCGTGAGGAGGGCGGCGGCGCAGACGGAGCCGGACGTGGCGCGCGGTGGCGGGAGCGAGAAGACACTGCAAGAGCCCATCCAAGAGCACCAGGTTCGTCCCCTTGAATCTCATTTTTTTTTCTTTTCCAAAACTAGGTCAGGGTGGCAGGAGCCTATTGAACCTATAAATCCATCTGATCCGTGCCTGTGGTTTGGTAGAGACGAGCAGCAGCCGAGCAGGGTCACACGTTGCTAGGTGATTTGCTGCCTTGATGCCCTTCTCTTCATGTTCTTAGCAATGCCCAGTTTTTCAATGTGTAATTTGGTGCCTTCGGTTCTTCAGTACAGGTTGTCATTGATACAGCGCCCGGAGGTGAAACCCTAGCCAATCCGCGCTCGTCTCTCTCCCCCAATCTCATCTCCTCCCGTGCCTTTCTCCTCCTCCACCTGCCACGCCCGCCGCCACCCCTCCCCCAGCTCTCCTCCACCTCCGCTTCCCACCTCCTCCTCCCCTGTTTGCCGCTGCACTTGATGAGGACAGCCCGACGGCGCGTGGACGGCAGAGCAGCAGCGCCTGGGCGTGGCCGTGGATGACGGCTCAGTCGGACGGTGGCCTGGCGGGACGAGGGCGGCGAGGAGGATGGCGGCCCGGACGGCAGCGGCCGCGGGCGCTCCGCTCGACGGCGGCTCAGAAGGAGAGGGGTGTGGTGGGCGTGAGGAGGGCGGCGGCGCAGACGGAGCCGGACGTGGCGCGCGGTGGCGGGAGCGAGAAGACACTGCAAGAGCCCATCCAAGAGCACCAGGTTCGTCCCCTTGAATCTCATTTTTTTTCTTTTCCAAAACTAGGTCAGGGTGGCAGGAGCCTATTGAACCTATAAATCCATCTGATCCGTGCCTGTGGTTTGGTAGAGACGAGCAGCAGCCGAGCAGGGTCACACGTTGCTAGGTGATTTGCTGCCTTGATGCCCTTCTCTTCATGTTCTTAGCAATGCCCAGTTTTTCAATGTGTAATTTGGTGCCTTCGGTTCTTCAGTACAGGTTGTCATTGATACAGCGCCCGGAGGTGAAACCCTAGCCAATCCGCGCTCGTCTCTCTCCCCAATCTCATCTCCTCCGTGCCTTTCTCCTCCTCCACCTGCCACGCCCGCCGCCACCCCTCCCCCAGCTCTCCTCCACCTCCGCTTCCCCCACCTCCTCCTCCCCTGTTTGCCGCTGCACTTGATGAGGACAGCCCGACGGCGCGTGGACGGCAGAGCAGCAGCGCCTGGGCGTGGCCGTGGATGACGGCTCAGTCGGACGGCGGCCTGGCGGGACGAGGGCGGCGAGGAGGACGGCGGCCTGGACGGCAGCGGCCGCGGCGCTCCGCTCGACGGCGGCTCAGAAGGAGAGCGGGCGTGGTGGGCGTGAGGAGGGCGGCGGCGCAGACGGAGCCGGACGTGGCGCGCGGTGGCGGGAGCGAGAAGACACTGCAAGAGCCCATCAAGAGCACCAGGTTCGTCCCCTTGAATCTCATTTTTTTTCTTTTCCAAAACTAGGTCAGGGTGGCAGGAGCCTATTGAACCTATAAATCCATCTGATCCGTGCGTGTGGTTTGGTAGAGACGAGCAGCAGCCGAGCAGGGACACATGCTGCTAGGTGATTTGCTGCCTTGATGCCCTTCTCTTCATGTTCTTAGCAATGCCCAGTTTTTCAATGTGTAATTTGGTGCCTTCGGTTCTTCAGTACAGGTTGTCATTGATGCCTATGCCTGAGCAGCAGCTGGAGAAACTGCTGGAGATGTTGCTATGTGGATCTGCTGTCAGAGCTGGAGAAGCAAGGTGAGGTGATATCATCCACTATTTCTTCCTCTATTTGGCCATAAATGTGTCATGCTTTTCTATACCAATGCCATCATTTGTTTTGCTCTTATTTTATATTATTCATTTGAAGAATATTGTCAGATAATTGTTGAAACCGAGGAGACAACCCATTAATTTTTTCCTCGGGTACATGCAGAATCAAGAATCAGTTCATCCGAATAACAATGCAAGTTAATTGTTGAACCGAGATAGAACTTTACTAATTTATGTGGAATCGGTCTTTCTTTTTGCAGATTTTGTTAGCCTCTAATGCATTTGTAACTTTTGTCTTCATTGTCTTCAGATCTGTCGGTGAGGTACGTCATGACGGTTTTGTGGTCCGCCACAAAAATTGTTGGTCCAAGCCCCAGGTGATAATGCTTTTGTTATTTATATTTTAGGTGAATGGATTGTTACTTGATTTGATTTTGGTTAGAATCGAGTTTTTCTGTTTCTGAAACTTTGCCTCTGGTTTATATGTTTAGATGTATTTTGTGGCAAGAAAATGAAGTTAAATAGAAGATTGGACCAATATCTTGCTATTCGAGGAGGTAATGGTTGGACTATTTTGAATCTGGACTATAGTGCAAGTTGGGGATCTTTCCTCATTTTTCCAAAGAAAATTACTCTTGCAGCTATATCCTACCGTGCTTTGTTTTCTTGCACTGCAGATTCATTGTGTACTGGAAAATGACTTTGTGATGCATTATATATTTATCATTTACAGGAAATGCACATTCTGCATATGACATAATTAGCATCTGATGGATATGCCCGAGGCTTTTGAAATGGAGTTCATCTATCTCATCTAAAAGGTAACGATTTTAAATGTCAAATTTATCGTGTTTGTGTTTTGTTTTTGTATGTGCTTTCCTTGCATAGTTGTGAGTTTCAGTTCCAAAAAGAGAATTAAAATTGTTGTTATTACTTCCCTTTATTGTTCTCTTGCTATCCTACATTTCTAATATCTATTTTCCATAATATATTTAATATCACCTAAATCTGTACATGAAGATAGCTTGTGGGAATAGGGTTTTTTTTTTTGAACCTTAAGACTGTGAGGCAAAAGCCCCACAGCAATTTATTACTCAAAACCACAAAAAACTGTACAAAGGATTACAGAAAAAAGAGGGGGAGGGAGGAAAATACTTACAACCTATACCAAACTATCTATCCAAATCATCAGATCATCCTATATTTACGCTTGATTCTATGTCCAAGGAGAGCCAAATCATGTACAAAAAGGGCTCTCCAACTAGCAAATGAAGGTCTCTGCAACTGAAAGATGCGCCCATTCCTTTGCAGCCATATATGCCAACATGCAGTGGCGACAACCTCCATAAAGAAGGGCTTAGCAAAATCCCTCCTTGCCAAAATAATGGCCTGAAACATGTCCGAACTTCCACCCCAGTCAATCTGGAGGTAATTTCAAACCCTCCTACTGAATTGGCAAGTGAAAACAAATGCATCCTGTCCTCAAAGGACCTTGCACAACATAACACACAGTTCTGATTGTCAGTAACGTTCCAATGGAGCCTTAGCATCATGTCCTTAGTGTTTAGCCTATCATTCAAAAGTAACCATGCAAACATCTTTGTTTTCATCACACAAGTGGACTTCCATATCCACTGAAAAAACCACCGGAGCAATCATATGCACATGGGACAGATCATAGAATTTCTTGGCCTTGTACCCGAGCCCCAGCTAAAGCTCCAAACATCATTCTCCTCAGTAAGAGGATTATCCAAAATCGCCTGCTCCAGCACCACTAGCTCGGCTGCAGCTTGCTCCGAAAGAGGAAGGTGAAACAAGGAAATAAGCTCAGGAGCTTGAAAGACTTTCTGAACAGATATGTTCCCATCCAACGCATAAGAGCAGAGCCTAGAGAATCGACTAGCTGAAGGAGTCGTGTCTCCCAGGAAATGCCATTTGTCCTGCCAAAACATAACAGAATCTCCCAAACCAGGGAGTGTCACCGAAACACCTCTAAATTTATCCATCAATTTCATGACATCACGCCACCAAAAAGAACCACACAATTTAGCTGTATGTGGCACTTCAGAAGTGAAGTATGTAGACCAAACCAACTTCACCCAAGGGACGTCCTCTTTATTATAAAACTTGGCCAAGTGCTTCATCAGCAAAGCATCATTCTGAGTTTGAAAGTTAATAATTCCCAGGCCACCATTTTTCTTCGGCTTACAAATCATTTCCCACGCCGCCAAAGATTGTTTAGGGCCATCCTTGTCTCTCCATATACACTGCCTCAAAATTCGGTCAAGCTGCTTTGTAACACCCAGGGACAGCTTAAGAGAAAGAAGGAAATGCAGAGGCATTGAGCATAAAGCTGATGTAACCAATTGCAAGCGAGCCCTTTGCGTGAGAAAGATGGAAGTAGCAGTCAGCCTCCTCTCCAAACATTCCACCAACGGCAACATATCATTAATAGTTGGCCTAGTAGTTCCCAAAGGTAATCCCAAATATGTAAATGGCATGGTGGCAACTTGACACCCCAACTTAGTCGCCAAGTTTGCTGCAAGCGTTACCTCCACATTCAAAGGAACCATCGAGGACTTGCTGTAGTTCACTCTCAGTCCTATAGACAAGGCAAATTTATGCAGCAACTCTTTGAGGGCAATAACCTGATCCATCGACGCCTGCATCACCAAGATTGTATCGTCTGCGTATTGAATAACTGGGAAGTCCGGATCATATGTTTGGATAGGCAGCTTAAGCACACCCAATCTCAGATACTCATTCACCACGGACTGAAAAAGATCAGAACCTTGAACAAAGAGAAGAGGTGAAAGAGGGTCACCCTGCCTCACCCCTCGCTTGCACCTGAACTGTTTCCCAGGGACTCCATTGAGCATAACAGAAGAGGTACCAGAAGACAACACCGAGGTTACTAAATCAATCCATTTCTGATCATATCCTTTGTGTTTCAAAATTTCAATTATCGCTGCATGCTCAATTGTGTCAAAAGCTCTAGCAAAGTCCAGCTTAACTATGATGATCGGATTCTTAGAACTCTGACATTGGTGAATATATTCGAAAGCCCATGCAACACAATCTTGAATGGACCTAGTTTTGAGAAAACCATACTGATTCTTATGAATACACTGCAAAATCTGCCCCTGAAGCCTATTAGCCAGCAACTTAGTGTGAGAACTTTAGACACACATTTGTCAAGGAGATTGGACGACAGTAATTCACCCCTTCAGGAGCCTGCACCTTAGGGATCAAAGTTATAAAAGAACCATTTATACTTTCCAAATCAGCTCTCCCATCATAGAAGTCCCGAGCCAGCCTATAAAAGTCTTCTTTAATGAAAGACCAACATTTCTTCACAAATAAACCATTGAAACCGTCAGGGCCTGGGCTCTTGTTCGCTGGCATATACTTTATGATATCATCCATTTCTTTCTCCTGAAAAGGCTTCGACAAATCCTCTAAACCATCCACTCTTACTATCAGCTGATCCAAGTCAAACTGCATCTGAATAGGCTCGGTGGCACCCATCCTGTTCTTATAAGAAGCCCACAGCATCCCCGCCATCTGCATCATGCAGCACAGATTTAGAACAATGAGTAAGTTGTACTTCCATACAGTAACAACTAGATCTGCATTCCAAAATAAATTGCTTCAATGGATTTATTTCTGAGAAAATAATAGCATTTTGAGAAGTTAAAGGTATTCTTTGTGCATTCCAAAACTATACAACATTATTTAGCTTTTGGTTTGTTCAGTGATTTAGGTTGAGAATAAATAAACACATTTAACTGTGATTTTCGAATAAATAAACACATTATTTAGCTTTTGGTTTGTTCAGTGATTTAGGTTGAGAATAAATAAACACTTTTGGTTTAACATAAAAATGGCGCTACTTGATTTAACATAAAACAAGGTTGCTTAACACTGCTAATTCTGGAATGTAAAGCTTGTGTCTGAAGGTGCCATTGTGGTTGGATTTGATGACAGTGCATATATATGTTGGTATTAATTGTTGTTTATATGCAACATGTTTTGTTCTGTCTACGCCAGCAAGCCGTGATAGGTTCCGCCTTTAATTTTCTTTACATTTTGCAGATCGTTTGCTGTACAGTAGAACCCTTTGGGACAGGACACATGCCTAGCGCTGCCTTTTGGGACATATGTGCTGCTCAGGATGCCTTCCACGGTTGATCGTGCATCTGGGCCATGCATCCGTGCTGCTTCGACGTACTAACTCAGCGTTGTTCCTTGACTGTATGTGGTTCAGGTGTTATTTATCCTACCGATTGTTTATGTGTTATGCCCATATGTTGTTTCGCATGTTTGTTTCCACAAGTACCTGAAGTAAGAACTGCATGGGCATATCCATTTTATGCTTAATTTTCCTTCCTCTTAAAATGTTTCAGGTATGATGCTTGGGTCATATACAGTTTCTAAATGTTTCAGATATGATGCTTGGGTAATATACATTGTTTCCGTTCTGCATGGCATGGGTGGGAGGGCCTGGTGCTGTGGTTGTGAGCTTGAATGGCCCAGCGACTAACTTGGCAGCACAATTTAGATGTTCGGTGTGGATAATGTGAGTTGCTCTATGTTGTTGTGGAAACATTTCATTTTCTTTATTCCTACATTTTTCTGTCATATGGTGCATATGGATATGAAAATGGTTTTCCTCTTTAATATTCATGTCATGATAGTGCTCGAAATTTCTGTTTTTTTCTTTCTTCAGGCAGGAAACACATATTGATTTCTTGACCACCTTTAAGTATTATATGTGCAAATACACCTTTAAGAATTGTGGCAGAAAACTCATTGATATTGACTGTGAGATTGTATTATGAATTAATGGTTGATAACAACTTGCTTACCTGCACTGTTGCTAGCTTTGTTTCTTCCTACCTACAAATTTTGTGATTCCACAATCCATGATATCTTTGGGCGCGTAGAAGCATGTTTAATGCACATACTTGCTAGCTTTGTTTACTCTTTGGGGTGATCATGTTGTTGAGTTTGACGCGGACGAGTCCATGCTATGGGTGAAAACTGAAAAGGGACTGGTTATTGCTATCTTTTTAGCTATTGTGCTATTGAATGACACGGACGAGTCCCAGAACTATTCATGATGATTGCTTTAATCGTTGTTTTACTTATCTTGTATCTATATCATAGATATTTGAAGTGGTTGCTTGCCGCCGTCAGAGCAGTGACTGTGTAGATAAATGTTCAGAAATAACCACCTTTGAACAGGTTTGTTCTTAAGGAAGTCCCAAGTGATTTATCTTTGTAATGTCTATTTATATAATTTCATCTGATTTTTACTCTTACTGGTACCACTGTTACACGCTACAATTCTATGTATGCATGGTGGTCAGATGTTGGTGGCTAAACTATGTAAGCTGTTCGAATGCAGTTCAGAGATACAATGTATCTTTCATGTGAGACACCATGCGCCAGTTTTAGCATAGAGTCGATATTGAAAAGCCTATTGTTCTGATCGCTGAGTAAATGCCTTTCTTCACAAACTTATGGACTGTATAGGTCCTGACCTGGTCGTTTGCATGGCATATATATATTTTTTAAATAGTTGAAAATGTGTTTGCAGCTCCATATTTTAACTGAATGTATATTCCTTAGTTAAATTGTTTGTTAGCCTGTCCTGTAAAACAAGAATGTTTGAAGTTGAACTGGAAACTATATCCTGAGTGCATTGAACTTACCTTCATTCCTGAGAGATGAACTAGAAATATTGTCCTCGGTGTATAAACCTTACCTGATTCATTCACGTGTTCATCGTTTAAGATTTCCGATGTAGTGACTGAGAAACATATTTGTGAATTTTGAATTTGTGTGACATGAAACACCTTTCCTTTTATGTGATCAGATTTGCAAGGTTCGCAGCTGTAGAATTTTTTTTATCAATCGCAGTTGCTCCTATCTCTGCTATCTATGGATCCTGACATTGACACCATTCTCTGCTATCTGGTACATAGGATCACGGGAACAATTTGGGGATGTACCAAGTATTTTGGAAAACTTCACTGAGTTTTGTAGGAAGGAAGAATATATGTATAAAGCCATTAGATATTAGAATGTACTGTGAGTTTTCTGCAGTTTTGGCATGTCCTAATCAGATGTTGGCATTTAATTCTCAGTCAAGACTGTCATATAGCTCGGCTGTGAACTTATTTACTTGATGTGTAATGCTTCTTAGTATTGTTTACCATGTTTTTCAAAACAAAAAGTGCCCTACCTAATTATTACTCATAATATTATCGCTTGAGTTGTGTCAACATGTACGAAAATTTTCCTTTTATTTATTATGCAAAGAGGTGATCTTAGGAAAACAAAGAGATCCTATTCAATACGGTCTTGCTTCTGGTAGTTGCGCAGGTGTGCAACGGGTCATCTTTTCGAAAAAATGTTCATCTTTTCGAAAAAAGTCCTTCCAAAAAATGTCTTGGTAAGTTTCAGCTTTTCGATTTCATATGCATGATTAATATTCAGGAGTGTCTTGCTACCCACACTTTTGGGATTCTCCTTCACTATTTTGGTGCAGTCTTCATATATATTGTATTCTGACATCTCTACTTTTTTGACCAATTCTGACATCTCTGCTTGATTTAGGTACAAAAACACTATGGCCATTCAATCATGTAACTGAGTCTGATGGGGACTGTCCAGTGAGGATAAAAAACTCCTTTGTGGGAATATTTAACTGTTGATTTATTTCTGAGTGGATACTATTCTTGCCATGATAAGCTTCACTCTGCCAGTCCCACAAGCCCCAGGTGAATACATCCTCACTTTTGATTTCTCATCATGAATGCAGATATGCATTTCCAAAGACCTTTTATTGTTCAAATAAAAATTGCAATGTTCATTTTATTTATCTCTCTATTTCTATATAATCTACGTTAGTTCGACAGCTTCGGCTTGTTCTTTTTTCATGTAACTGAATATGGCTTCCGTATATAAGACACATAAAAGGTCGTGGTTTGTAATATGTGCTACTGATGATCTGGGCAACTATTTCCTATAGTTTCCCAAGTTAAGTGGATTCCTTCATATTTAATTGTCCATTCTTGGTTGGTGAATATATATTTGCTAGAATCAAGAGTTGCCGAAATATCTCTGGCCGATGACAATTAGTAACAATCTATCTATTAAATAAAATAAATGCAATTTAGTGCCAGTATGCATAATCCCAGTTAATAGCTAATTACGACAGTCCCTTTTTTAATTTGCAAGGCGATGACTTCGGAATAGGTTGCCAAACTTTTCTTGTCAAAACAAATTCCGGCAAGATTTTTCTTGTTGGCGTTAGTTGTGGGCTGTTCCTTCGTGTTACACCCTACTCTTGGAAGTGCCACCTAGCATTCATGGGAGTTCTCTGCTGGTCTAGAAAAGCACCCTGATACACGCGTCCGTCGTCGATGAATGCACCCTGTCGGTCTCCTGCTTTTCATGACATGATGTTTCTTTTGTCTTTGACGTGTATTTGCTGAAAGCTAATTTGTGTTATTGGCTGATTTTAGTTTTTTTTTGGTACTTTGGGTTGCTGCAGAACTATAACACAGAAATGGCTATTTGACAGCTCCTCTGTCAGTATTTCTGTTCTTTTTTGTACAAGGTAGTTTGCTTCAGCAATGGCACACTTCTTTTTTGTGAAAGGTAGCTGGTTGACTAGGCTGAACTGAATGCTGAGCACTGGAGAAAGGATGGTGTGTTTTTAATTCATGCCAGCTTCTCCGGTAATGAGATTATCGTCGTCTCCGATGAAGACTAGGGAATGATTACTGTTTTTAGGTGTTCAGTTTCTGAGTGTCACATCGTCGGTCAGTTTATGTTTTATGAACTGTGTATGTACATCTATGTTCTGTTCTGGACATTAAGCCTAAAATTGGTTTGTTATTGGTACTGCAGCACTGCTGCACTACCCAGTGTACTTACTCCTTTGTACTGGAGCAGGTTTTATGGTAATCAAGTTATCTGTTTCTGTTGTGTTATTTGGCCAGTTTAAATGACAATTTTTTAGGTGGATATGTTAATTAGGAATAGTTATGCTATACCTGTTGGACTATAGTTCATGTTTCGAAGAGGTCACTTCAACATTTTCAGCTTAACAAACATATATAATCGATATGTTAGAGTGTGCATTAAAACTGGAGTTTCTTATGTTACTTCTTCTCATTCTCTTTTTGTAACCGAGATAAACCATTAAGGACTGATCATAGATTGCATAGCATATGTATGCATGCAGTTTATATTATTTTATTGTGAAATGGTGTCTAATAAGATGTCCTGCTTTTGTGACCTCAAATGCCGACAATAAGTTTTACTGCATAAGTTTCAGCAATATTGCTTTTGTTGCGTGCCATCATCAGAGCAAGGACTGTACGGGGATACCACTTCATAGTGAGTTCAACTATTTGTTTAGGATAATGAGTGTTGTTACTAAGCTGAACTAGATGTTTTGATTGCGTCAGTTGTTGTTACCAATGAAATCTGGACAACAATGTTGAAAGTAGTTGTCACTCAGGCAAGAGCATGAAGCTCAAATAAACTCAGTGAACAATGTTTGTTCAGATAAGCTTCATACGTTCTCCCTTGAAAAATCATTAAAAGTAATTTGGTCATGTTGGGACCAGATAGACTAATGTTCTTAATCATATCTTGCCCTTTTCCTGCTATTGTTAACCATTTGCTGGTTTTCTTTGTAGTCCATCTCATCATTAGGTGTAAACATTCATTATGAAATAAATAACTAATTATGAATTCTCTGTTTCAATAGATGGAAGTTTTATCACTGCCATGCCTAAATTTTACACGCTTACCCTTGCCTACATCTTCGTGGCTTATCTGACTACTTATCCATCATTATGCTTCTAGTAGCTAGCTAATGGGCCTTTAATTAATAGTTCTTCACTCACTGCATGGGATTGACATGCTTGCCTTTCATGGATGTACTCATGGTTGGGGCAATGAGGAGTCTTATGAGCTCATAAGAATATGTATTACATTGCCTACTTTTCTTGATTGTGTTCTAAAGTGCAAAAAATATGCTATGCATTTATGATATTTATGTTTGATGAGTAAACCCGTCATTGTTTGTGGAGGAACACATTTTTTGTATTTGAAACTTGAATTATAACAAACTCATGTATTTCTTACCTTAGTAAAATGTAACAGTTGATGTGCTAGATCATTTCCTTCTAGACTGTCAGGGTTTCCTCTTTACTGATTGAAAATTTGTAAAAGACATCACTGAGGCGAAGTTTGTTGCATGTAGAACTTGGATAGGAGAGAAGTTAATCTGAAGTAAGTATGGGCCAACAAGGCCATGATAGATCAAAGAAAGTCAATCAGATACAGTGAAAACTAAATTGCTTGTTGACCATTGCTTACATTTTGTGTGCATGCTTAATTGCTGGTATTGTATTTTCTACAAATGATATGTAGTCTGAATGCTTGATAAATTTCCGGGTAAAAATCAATATGGCTGTTACCTTCGATGATCCTCATGACATCATATAATATCCAATGAAGCTGATTCAGCTTGGTTATTTTCCTATATGGATGTAGACTGGGTCACAAGTAATGAGGACACCTTTAAACGAGACAGTATATATGCACAATCAGTTCATAAAAGTATTTATCTTTAGTTGTTCGTATTATGTTTGGTGATGTATATTCAGTGAGTTTATTTGTTCCCTAAGATTATTAACCTTTAAGCTAACAGTGTGCTGCATGTTCAGCTCAGCAGCTCAACTCATGAAGTGGTGAGCATAAACATAGCACCAAAGCTATGGTGGTGCTACGTGTTGCCGCACTTGGAAAAGGCGCATGGTCGGAACCACCAGCCGAGTAGGTTTGTATGACCAGCGGCAGGAGCAGCGGCATTTAGTCGCTTCTAGAAATTATTATCTGCCAGTCTTGATTCTTGAATATGCTTTGGTCTCTAGCATAATCTATGGACCATATTGCAGCACAGTTAAAAAGTGCTCATTGTATATAAGATTTGGGGCCATGGTATGTCTCCTCCTGTTATGTCCTTGCTTGCATTTTAAACGCAAACATGTTTGCAATTTGTTCCTTTTACGGATTGATAAAGCATGTCACATCAATGTATTGTCTGTTTAAGTGTTGTTTATTAAACTAAGAGACAATATATGTACTACATGATGTGCTTAAATCTGGTTATCAGACAGTATTCAAATATTATTGAAACAACTGAGTATAGAGATTTAAATTATTTGCACTTGCAGTAGGTACTTCTATTTTCCTATTGCAGCTATAATATATATATATATGTCCAACAAATATTTGATAATTGAATTACTGACCACATGATCTATCCTCGCATGTATAATGATTTTCCATTCAAATAACTAATTGGAATTATGTGCCTTTGTGATCATGTGCGATATTCCTTACTGGAGTTTCAGTACAATCCTTCGTTTTATTTTGAATTTGGGCAAGATAAATTGTTTATTTCTTTTTTAAGTTGTCTCCGAGATGATTATTCAGAGCATACTGGAACAATGAACCATCTAGCGCTTTGAATTTATTTTGGCTTTTGGTAATATCTATTCTGACACTTGATGGGTTCTCATGTCTAATTCATGGTCTATATTAGCTGAGAATCTACAGCTTGTTTGTATTTCTGCAGACCATCCTGCTGTGAACCACGTATGCTATTATGCTCATCTAAAAAAAAGGTCTGGTATTCTGCTCACCTAAAAAAGATCTATCCTGCTCATCTGAAAAAAAGATCCGGTATTCTGCTCACCAAAAAAGGGTCTGGTATTCTGCTCATTTAGCCCATCGTACAAATCTTGGATTTGTAATATTTGGTCTTCAATCTTTCACATGTTCTTTTGCATATGAAATCACACTCCTGAATTATATATAAGACCTGTTAGAAGCATCGCTCGCGGACAGAGACGGGATCATAGTTGGAAGTGCAGTTATTGGAGATGTCCCCTGTCTGCACTAGCTTACTGATGTAACAAACTGAACTTTTAGTGCTCCTCTTTTGTGACGTTCTGCATGTGTTAGTATGTGAAGCTACCGTCCTTATAGTCCAAGTGTTAGTATCTTTTGATTTTTAAGGTAGAACTTATGAAATATTCTCTCGCTTTAACCATTTTTACCGGTTTAAATCCACTTTTAATAGATGTGTCATGCAAACTGCTTCAGTAATTTCAGGTTAGTATCCATCTGCAACCGAGCTTAATGAGTGCCATATCGAACTGAAAATGATCGTCAATTACCTGTCTGAAATCGGGTTAATTTCAATCAATGATGGGTAATGAAACAATGAGTCTCTATGACAACAATACAGCCTTACTTCCGGTAGTTGCGCAATCGTGCAACGGGTTGGTTTTCATATGTCACAGAGTTTAGTAAATCCAAAAAACAAAACCTCTATCAAATTATAGTAAGCAAATCAAAGAAAACATACGAAAACAATATATTCTTTACATCAGGTAGTTGCGCAGTCGCGCAACGGGTCATCTAGTAAACCAAATATCGAAGGATTCTATTGACCGCCACCATGTGGCTTTCTTTAGGAGCGGCTTGATACCTTGCACACACCCTACACTCAACACAATATCGGGTCTAGATGCACAAAGATAAAGCAAAGAACCAATCATAGAGCGATAAAGTTTTTGATCAACATCGATACCGTCGGGGTTAAGTTCAAGATGGCATTTGGTGTCCATGGGAAACCGCTTCCCTTAGCATTGTGCATATTGAACCTCTTGAGCATGTCTTGGGTATATTTGGTTTGAGAGATGAAAGTCCCTTCATTCAATTGCTTGATCTCAAAACCGAGAAAGAACTTCAATTCGCCCATCATAGACATCTCGAACCTATCGGTCATAAGCTTTGAAAATTCATCATTGAAAGCTTTGTTAGATGAGCCAAATATAATATCATCAACATAAAGTTGGCATATGAAAAGCTCCCCTTTAACCCTCTTGGTAAAGAGGTGGGATCGATTTGCCCCAATTCAAATCCACGGTCTAGCAATAGCTCTCTTAGGTGCTCATACCAAGCACGAGGTGCTTGTTTGAGACCATAGAGCGCCTTATCAAGCTTGTAGACATGGTTAGGGAATTTAGGGTCCTCGAAACCCGGTGGTTGCTTAACATATACCAACTCCTTTAAAGGACCATTAAGAAAGCACTTTTCACATCCATTTGTTGCAATTTAAAGTTATGATGTGATGCATATGCAAGAAGGATACGGATGGACTCAAGGCGAGCCACGGGTGCATAAGTCTCTCCAAAATCAATGCCTTCAACTTGAGAGTACCCTTGTGCAACCAATCTTGCCTTGTTCCTCACAACCATTCCATGCTCATCTTGCTTGTTCTTGAATATCCACTTTGTGCCTATAACATTGCGGCAATCTTTTGGCTTCTCAACTAGATTCCACACTTTGTTGCGCTTGAAGTTATTGAGTTCATCATGCATAGCTTCTAACCAATCCGGATCTTCAAGAGCTTCAAACACTTTCTTTGGTTCCACCATGGAAATATGAGCTTGATGTTCACTAAAGCTTGCCAATTGCCTTCTTGTGGTCACCAAGGATGTTTTCTAGAGGTGACTCTTTATTCAAAGTCTTTTCAACTCTTGCTTTACGACGGGCTTCGATATCTCTATTGCATCTTGGAGGTATCTCTTGATCATCTTGATCATTTGAGTCCCCGTCTTGACCGGAATGTTGACCTTGATCATCTTGAAGCACATCTTCAACAATGGAAGGAGAGGGTTGATCTTGGTCATGACCTTGGCTAGCATCAACAATAGGAGAACTTGGTTCTTGCATAGCAACTTGGTCAACATGAGGAGGGTCTTGAACTTGTTCTTGGGGTGGTGCATCATTTGCTTCCATGATAGGCGCCGTTTCAACTTGTGATGAAGAGGCCTCCACTTGAATGGAGCTTGGACTTGCTTGAGGAGACTCGTAATGAATCTCAACGGGACGATGGAAACCAATGCCCATTCTTCTTATAGCATCTTGAGGCTCTTCATTATCTACATCACAAACATGAAATTGCGCCACTTGGGAGCCGTCATTCTCATCGAACCTCACATCACAAGATTCTATGACTTTCCCAACGGTTTTGTCATAGACTCTATAGGTGTGAGATTCGGCACCGTACCCAACAAAAACACCCTCTAAAGCTTTAGATTCAAATTTAGACAAACGAACACTTTTGTTCTTATAGAAACACTTACAACCAAATACTCGGTAGTAGGAGACATTGGGCTTGTTGCCGGTGAGCATCTCATAAGTGTAAACTTCTTGCCAACGCGAAAGAATAGCCGGTTTGATGAATGACACGCCGTGGAGATAGCTCGGCCCATAAGAAAGTGGAGACTTAAACTCCGCCAACATAGACCTTGCCATATCCATGAGAGTCCGGTTCTTCCTTTCGGCTACACCATTTTGTTGAGGGGTATATGCAGCGGAATATTGATGACGAATCCCCTCTTCACTAAGAAACTCATTTAAGGTGTAGTTCTTGAACTCGGAGCCATTATCACTCCTAATGACCAATATAGGGACATTGTGTTGGCGTTGAACTTCATTGGAAAAGTCGATGACGGCTTGTTGGGTCTCATCCTTCGTCTTGAAGAAATAAACCCAAGTAAATCTTGAATAGTCATCAACAATCACCAAACAATATTTCTTCCCACCAAGACTTGGTTGAGGCACGGCACCAAAGAGATCAACATGAAGAAGTTCCAATATCCTCTTTGATGAAATGATGGTCTTGCTTGGATGGGGAGAATCATGCATCTTTCCTTCAACACAAGCCCTACAAAGACGATCTCTAGAAAAAGAAACATTGTCTTTTAGTCCAAGAATGTGGCCACCCTTGTGAAGACTTTGCAAAGTTCTCATGTTGACATGGGACAAGCGGCGATGCCACAACCATCCCACGTCGGCCTTTCCGAATAGGCATATTGCTTGAGTGTTGGTAGACCCCGAAAAGTCCACCACGAACAACTCATTTTCAACATACCCAACGAACATGACCTTTAGAGTCTTGCTCCTCAAGAGTACCACCATATCAATAGTAAAATGGACATCAAAATTCATCTTATTAAGTGCACGAACGGACATAAGATTGTAACCGAGGGACTCGACAAGCATGACATTTACAAGGGTGATATCCTTTGCAACTACCACCTTGCCGAGACCCGTTACCTCCGCTTTTGATTTATCACCATAGGAGACGGATGCTTGATTTATATTTGGTCCCAACTCCGTCATGATCTCCTTGCTTCCGGTCATATGACTAGTGCATCCACTATCAACCACCCATTTAGACCCACCGGAAGCATAGTCCTACAAGAAATCATTGCTTGGTTTTAGGTACCCATTTCTCAATGGGTCCTCTTTTGTTAGCAACAAGGGTCTTAGGAACCCAAATAGATAAGCAATGTAACCATCATAAGGACCAACATATTTTGCATAAACATCCCATAATAATCAACATAAAGAATGTAGTTGGGATTGTTATCCCCGCAAAGTCACTACGAGTGGTCTTGCCCCTAGTGGCATTACCACCGCAATGGAGTCTTGGCTTGTGCGGGCTTGGCATTGGTGTTGCTCTTCTTCTTCTTTGCCTTGGCCACATAACCAAGACCCTCCTTCCCTTTGTGTGGCTTTTGCTCAAAAATTTGAGCAACAACCTTTTCTTTACCTTTAGGAATAGAGGTCTTGGCACTAGTGGCCTTGGCAAGCTCAACCTTCAACCTAGCATTTTCCTCAATAACATTTGCATGATCACAAGAGGGAGTAGAGTGCTAGGTGAGTTAGATTTAGAAAGTTGAGTTTGAAGTTGCTCATGAGACTTGACTAGAAGAGAGTGGGTACTTTCCAAGGCCTTGTGAGCCTTGTTAAGTTTCTCCACATCCTCAAGGAGTCTAGCATTAGCAACCACAAACTCGGCTTTCTCCTTTTTAATCACTTTATATTTAGCAAAGACATGGTCTCTATCCTTAATGATTTTAGCAATTATTTCATCATTTTTATCATCAAGAGACTCAATTCTTTCCTCAAGAGAAGTTCTATATTCACTCTCTTCTTGAAGAGAGGCATTCAAGGATGCAATGGTGAGAGCATCCTCTCTCTCAATTTTCCCTTGTCATCAAGGATTTCTTCGGCCGCATCAAGTTGTCTCAAGAGAGACTCAACATATGCCTTAGTTTCACCTTGCAAGTTAGCCACAATAGTATCGGAAGCAACAAGTTCTTTCTTAATCACAAGACTAGTTTTATCATCTATTTCATGCATAGTCTTGGGAGTAGAAGATGATACCTCGGTGACGTGAGCCATGAGGCAACGAGCGGTGTTGATGGAGAGGTTCTCATTGGGGGATTCGAAGAGAGAAGGAGGTGGAGTTGATACAATGGCCAAAGCGGCCACCTCACGAGTGGGTTCTTCTTCTTCTTCGGAATCCTCGGAAGGATACTCTTCTTGAGTCATCAACACAATTCTTGGTGCTTTCTTGAAGAATGGCTTCCTCTTGACAAAAGGCTTCTTTTGTATCATGTTTGATTGGCCCTTGAGGACAAGCCTTCCACCGTTTTGCTCTCTATTCTCATATGGACAATCTTTGATGAAGTGATGCTTGTTATGACAATTGTAGCAAGTCTTTATCCTATTAGCAAACTCCTTCTTCCCACTTGGATTGTTCGATCAAGTTGAGCCTTTGCCTTGGCCGGGTCATTCCAAAATGTCCTTGTTGCAAGAGCTATGTGACCATGGAGGGCTTGTTCAAGTCATCGGGAGGAAGGTTGTTCGGGCATGCTTCAACTTCATCATGTTCATCAAGGCACACAACCTTGGCCTTCAAAGCAAGAGAGGGACCTTGCTTCATTCCCATGGCCCTAGCACGGTTGTCTAGAGCATTCTTGGTGGCAACCTTGGAGGCTTGCATCTCTTGCATAACTTCATTGGATGTCATCTCAAGGTAGTTGAATTTTCCTTGTAGGGCCTTCAAGTCAACGGGCTCGAAGGGCATGAGAGCATTCACATACTTCCTCTTGATCCAAGCATCATCCACATAGGTTGCCCCAACATTATAAAAGGCTTGGGCAAGAATCTTGAGTCTTCCATACATCTCCTCATGAGTTTCATTATCAAGCATGTAGAAACCTTCGGCCTCATTGCTCAAGCATCAAATCTATTCCTCTTCATGCTTTCATTTCCAAGAAATGCCACCTCAAGGCATCCCAAGCTTCTTTGGCGGTGGAGACATTTGAATGTGATGAAGACCATTTCTCCAACGGCAAGTTCAATCATGTGGAGAGCGGAAGCATTGAGTTGTTTCTCGGCCACCTCTCTTCTTGTCAAGTTGTTAGGATTCACGGCCTTGTATCCCTCTTGAATGATCCTCCAAAGCTCGATAGAGGAACTGTTGATATGAGATTTCATTAAGTGTTGCCAAGTAGCAAAAGCCAATGCATTAAGTTTAGGAGGTGGACCCAAAGGGTTTATGCGAGTATGATGGATAGGTGGGTCGGGAGAGTACACAAGGGAACCCATGGTACTCCGGCTTCCCACCTTCGGGATGGTGGTAGATGTGGAGATTCTTAGTCGGTTTTTCAACCCCTTTCTTTTTCTCTTTTTCCTCCTCGGTATCACCGTCATTGGAGTAGCGGAGTCCTCTAGTGGTGGTCTCCTTAGGAACCTTGCCACTTGCGAGTTGCTTGATCAAGTCACGCATCTCGGCAAATTGGTATCCATGGACGATTTCAAAGATGTTCCATCAATTTGAGATCGGCCATGGATGCCGTAGTGGCTTGGTCCTCGCGGATCACCATCACTTTGTGTCATACTTCTCTTAGGCGGTTAAGCCCAACAAGAGAGCCGAGGCTCTGATACCAATTGAAAGGATCGTATGACACCTAGAGGGGGGGGGGTGAATAGGTGCTACTTCAATTTTAGTACTTTTTCAAATTAGGCTTGACACAAAAGGTAAATTCTCTAGATATGCAACTAAGGTGAATTTACCTATATGACAAGCTAGCAACTAAACAAGATACACGAAGTAAAGACTATAAACAAGGATAGAAGTAACCGAAGTGAAAGCACGCGGAGACACGGATGTAATCCCGAGTTCCTCCTTTTTAGGGGAGTACGTCTCGTTGGAGAGGTGTGAGCTACCACGAAGGTCAAAACTCAACCGCCACAAAGGCGTCACCTTCTTCTCCGATGAACCGCACCACAAAGGTTTGGTTCACCTTCCACTATCGGAATCCTTCAAGGCGGAATCCGGAGCCCTTACAACAACGATCCGGGGCACAACCCACAAGAGGATTGGGGGCTCCCGAACAGCTACAAATCTGTCACAAAGACAACAAGTGAGTACAATAATGAGCTAGGTTTTCCCAATGGAAATCCTAGCAAAGGGTCCCTCAAGTGAATGAGGGGGAAATGAAGAACGGCTTGGTGAAGATGTAGATCCGGGCCTTCTCCTTCAATCCTCCAAGTATCAACGAGTTTGGGTGGAGGGATTGGGAGATCTAGTGATTCTTGAGCTTGCAACAATGGTGTTCTTCTTTTTTTGGGCGAGCTGGCTGGCTGGAGGAAGGTGGAGGGGTATATACCCCTCCCAGAATTTTAGCCGTTGCAGCTTCAGGAGGCTGGAATATCCGGCTTGAGTGAAGGCCGGAATATCCGGCCCCCGGAATATCCGGCCCAGATTATGAAATGTCCGGCCCCAAATATCCGGTTTTGACAGAGCCTTGCACTTCTGGTCCTTAGTAAAAATTTCTGGGGGCCGGAATATCCGGTCCAAAAACCAAATATCCGGCCCCAATATTCCGGTTTATCCAGGGGCGCGCAAAGGTCCTTAGCAGAAATTCCTGGGGGCCGGAATATCCGGTCCAGAAACCAAATATTCGGCCCCAATATTCCGGTTTAGACAGAGCAACACACGAGCTCTTTTCTCACATCTTTTTGGAGTTTGATGCTTATAAGATTTTGCCCTAAATCCTGCATCACTTAAGCACGGTTAAATTATCGCTAGTGTTGTTGCCTAACACACAAACATCGAGGGATCATGAAAATGCCCTTTCAAAAAGGGGTAGGTCCGCCGTGTCAGCGACCACGGGGCGAACGTGTCCGGGTGCGTCCACGTGGCCCAAACCCTCCCCACAAATGGGTTGGGTTTGGTGTTTGCCGGACAGCCCGGCTGTTTGGGCTGCGTTTAGGGGGACGGTTGGGTGCTGGTTTTCAGCCCAAAACATGTCCGGCCTGTCCGCCCGGACGTATGGGGAGAGTTTGCACACCATGGATGGAGATGCTCTAAGCTCCTTTCCTCTTCTCTCTCTCTCTCCTCCCCATCCCTATCCTTGAGAGTCATCTTCCCCACCTTTTCCCCTCTCGCCTCTCTCTCTTTTTTTTGGGGGGGGGGGGGGGTGTCTCGGCCTCCTGTTAATAGTAGTTAAGGGTTTGTGTCTCGCCTGTGTGGCGGTTCGGCGATATGCCATGCTGAAGTTGTGGCCTCGCAGGCGCGCGACGGCGGTTGGTGGTCAGTGGTCAGATTTTGTGGTGGCCGCCTATCCACGGTGGGGATGGCAACTTGCGGCGGCATCTGGTGACGCTTCTTCAAATAAGCACGGCGAGCTCCAGGTTTGGCCTTTTCCCGTCCGATCTTGCTACCTTGGTGGTGGTCGGTGATTCGGGACAGACGGATATATTTCCACGCGAAGTGATTTCGCTCTAGTGCAACGGCGCTGCACCATGCGGAGGTTGGGCTTCCATTGCACACTACTATGGAGGGAGGTTCAGGATTGGAAGCTCCGTCTCGTCTCCTTCAACAAGCGCTAGGGCAATGGTTGGTTCTTCAGCTTTGGTGGAGTGATTTGCTTCCTCTTGGCCGGCCGGGTGGCGAGGGAGAGGGAGAGAACTGCTCTGCTGCTACTGAAAGATGGGGGCGGCGTCGGGAGATTCTGGAACCTGCGACTCCTGCGGAGGTTCCCCAGGGCAGCGTCGTTTAGCTGTTGATACTCTTGGCCAGAGGGCTGGCTCCGCCGTGCTCGGCAGCAGATGCTTCTTGAGCTTGTGCTTCCTCTTCCAGAGGATCTTCCTCAGCTTCGGTGCGACATCGAACGCCCATGCTTCACTAAGTGGTCTTGTCCCTGGTGGAGATCAGTGGAGCGGCCGTGCCTGGAGGCTGGTCGTCGTCGGCAAGCTTCGACTCGATCGTGTTACCCTGGTCTCGTCTAGGGTGCTATGTATAATTTCCAAGGACCTTGTTTCAATTTCTTGTTTGTTACAAGTCCTTTTTGTAATTGTACGCCCTATGCCAACTTAATGCAGATTCCAGGTCCTTCGGGGACGTTCCCTGTTCAAAAAAAAATCCTTCACTCACTCTAAACTGTAGTTACTTTTCATTTGAATTGCACAATTTTGGGCGATAATTTAAGATCACAAACATTTACATAATTCCGAGACAACTGATACTAGCCAAAACAATATACTATTAAAATTGATAATTATGCCTAGTAGCAAGAACCAACCATTGCTTAGTGGTTAGTAAAGTTGGTTGGACCTAGCACACCAATCATTCTGCGTGTCTCATGAAATAAGCTATTCTTTTGGTCAAAGAATGTATTCATCGATATTCAGAAGCAGGGCAGGCTGAGTGGCCACCCTAGGACTCCAAAATTCCGAGGGGGGAATTTAGCTATACAGGCAAAATGTTTCCAAAGTAGCAGCCCCCAAAAGTTAAGAAACGAAGGAAGAAGAAGGGTGGCCCAATTTTCCATCACAAGGCCAACTCTCGGAGCTTCCCTGATCTCCTTTGTTCCCTCGATTTATCGATTCTCTCAAATCGACACGTGTACTGCCACCTTAGCATCTGCTTCATTTAATTCCTCGTCATTGTCCCATTGATGAAGCAGAAGGAATCACTAGAGGAGCTATAGAGAATTATATGGGCTGGACGAGCTGATGGATGTGGTGTGGGCACAGTAATTATAGTAGGTCGGGCTTCTAATGCATGGTTCCTTCAACAAAATCCCTAGCGGGCCCATGGCCGGTTTGTCCAGTAAGTAGCTCCGCCCATGAGATGGATTCCATGAAGAGAGCAAGTCCAACGGCCTCTGTATCTGGCTCAGCAACGGTAGTTTGCTGATTTTGGCCCAAAGAGTAGCTCCAACCGACATGACAACCTAGTGCAGAAAAAATATAGGGGCGACTATTGACTGGATCGCTCGATAGTGCTACCGAGTGGGAGAAGGATCAGCAAATCCAATGCCTAAAGAGGGGAGGAGAGGAGGGTTGAGGTCATGTTGTCATCTGTGGCAGGGCCCTTGTGTCCCTCCAGCGGGAACAAACCCATGCACTACGCACCGAGCTTACCCCAAAGCCGTTTTGGTGGGTGAGAGAGAGTGGACGGGAGATTGTGGTCGCATGGTGCACCACTGAGCTCACCCAAGCCCCCACAAATTACAGGGCACATGTTGATCCATCGAGCACCATACGCCTCTAGGAGTTCGCCTCCCTCGAGCTCCCTGGAGGGGAGGGAAGGGGGATGAGAGGGATTGCCAGGAGGGAAGGTACGAGGGGGATGGAGGAGGTAGAAAAGGAGGACGTGTTGGGCCATGGAAGATTGGAAGGGACATTAGGGAGAGATGAATGAGGTTATAGGATAAATTCGAGACTTCTAAATTTATCTCACACATACACCCCCACACACACACAGAGAGAGAGAGAGAGAGAGAGAGAGAGAGAGAGAGAGAGAGAGAGGCTCCTCTACAAGGACGCCTCCCTCTAGCCCCCTACAAGGGAGGGAGAGGACAATGGAGGGACGGTCAGGACGGGAGGTAGGAGTTGAGATGGAAAAGGTGTTGGGCAATGGCAGGTTGGAGGGGACGGGAGGGAGAGAGGAGAAGGAGGTGATGGGATAAATTGAGACGTATAGATCGAGGTTCGCGCAAAAAACATATATAATGGGTTCTCAACGAGCAAAGATATCCACATAAATAAGAAACATAAAATTTGCATCAATTAATAAACCGAGCGAAGTATAGACATACAAATCACTTGGATAGGCGCATCATATTCATCCCAATCCTGAATGAAATTGATAGTCATAAAAGAGATAGACCTAAGTTTGTTGTCGTAGCGCATGTTACGGGCTGCGGCCCATCTAAAGCCGTAATATCAATTCACCACAAGGCAAAGCAAGACATGTGGTTAGGAAAGGACATCAAAACAAAGTGCAGCGAAAGACAGTGAAAAACAGGGGAGAACATCAAAATGCAATGCATCAGGCAGAGCATCCGTGGAGTGGAAGGCAGCGCACAGGAAGACAGTGCAAAACAAACGTTCAGGACAGAACATCAAAAAGCAACGCATCAGAAGGCATAACATCGATGCAGCGAAGGAAGTTCAAACATGCACTGAGCACAAGACATAAAAAAATGTATTGTAATGCATGTCATTAGTGCAATAAAATGCAGTGACAGGATATCATAAAATGCACTCGGGGCAGGGCATAACATGCACTCGGCAGTGCAACCAAATACAGTGCAGGAAAAAGTCAGTACACTGTAAACCTGAAGGCGTGAAATCTATTGCTTTAAATATTGGGGAAAACGTTAATCGATATATATCAACATCAGATCTAATCTTGAACCGTAAAAACATATCATGATTTGAACGCTCGTTCAAAATATATTTTATTCTTATATTCGAATCACGAAACAAAAACAGTCATCATGCTAGCTGCTCGCTCTCCCAGAAGTAGCGCGCTATGGGTGAGACCTCTCCATAGCGCCCCACTTGTCACGTGAGGATGGAGTCATAAATCACGCTCTCTAGTAGGACGCCCTTTTCGAATAATTTAAAGTTAAAATAGTGTCATAAGATCATAAGTGGGGCAAAATATGGAAAGATTTTAAAAATGGTTTGAGTGCTTTTACAATGCCACAACTACAAGCAGGAGGTAAAAAAACAGAATATACGTGGAAAAAATTATACGTGTTGGGCGGGAGTTTTATTTATACGGTTCCATGCAGTATCAGCGAACTACTGGAGCTCGCTAGCTGCCCCTCAATTTGTCTGCCTTCTCTGCAAATGGAGTACCGTGCTCTTGCTCTCTTCTTCTCCGTCCTCTGCCTCTCTCTCCTTCGTGCCTCACATGCCACCACCGAAGGAACGGCCGACGGCACGGAGCGCTGGGGATACGTGGAAGTGCGGCCGAGTAAGTCCGATTCTGTGACAAACTCTGCTAGCTGGTTTCTATCTGCGGGTGCATTCATCTCTCTTTCCTCGCCGAATCGCTGATGCTGCTGCTTGGACGCGCCTTTGCAGAGGCTCACCTGTTCTGGTGGTACTACAAGAGCCCTTACAGGGTATCGACGCCGACAAAGCCATGGCCGACCGTCCTGTGGCTGCAGGGTGGCCCGGTACTTTCGTCTCTCTTCTTCCTGAACCTCTCAAGCCGGCATTTTTAGCTTGTCTGAAAGAACTTGGTCACGCTCAGCAAATCATGCTGCATGCCGTTGTTTTTATCATAGCCATCGTGTTCTTCATTTTCCCAGGGAGCATCAGGCGTCGGGCTCGGCAACTTCCTGGAGATCGGACCTCTGGACGGCAAGCTGAAGCCACGCAACTCGACGTGGCTGCAGAAGGCCGACATCATCTTCGTGGTATATATCCCTAGTTCCCTCCTCTTCTTCCTCTCGTCTCTCTCTTTTGCTCCATACCAACCGAGTCGTGCTCGTACGTCCCTCGTGTTGATGGCAGGACAACCCTGTCGGGGTCGGGTATAGCTACGTGGAGGACGACAGCCTGCTGGTGACGACCGACCTGCAGGCGGCGGCGGACATGACCACGCTGCTCAAGGCGCTCGTCAAGGAGTTGCCCACACTACAGCAGGGGAGTCCCCTCTTCCTCGTCGCCGAGTCGTACGGCGGCAAGTACGCCGCCACGCTCGGCGTCTCCGTCGTCAGGGCGGTCCGCGCCGGTGAGCTCAAGCTCACGCTCGGCGGCGTGGCGCTCGGAGATAGCTGGATTTCGCCCGGGGATTTCGCGGTAAAAAAACAGTTCTTCCGCCGCTGCGTTATCCAGTGCGAAATATCTGATACAGAAACCCATGCTTAATTTCGCGTATTGGCACGGTGTGCATCATGCATGTGTTTCAGTCTTCTTATGGGACGCTTCTGTTCGCCGTGTCGAGGCTGGACAGCCACGGCGCGGAACAAGCAAACAAGTACGCAGATGTGGTGAGGCAGCAGATTGCAGCGGGGCAGTTCAGGCAAGCGCAGAACACGCTCAATAGAATGCTCGTCCGGATCGTCTTCAACAGCGGCAACGTGGTAAGCAAAGCCCCGTGAAACGATCCATCAGAGTCTTATACATGGATTTCGGTCGCCCGGTCTCTGATGGACAACGCTTGTGTGTTACATCCATGTAGGATGTGTACAACTTCTTGCTGGACTCCGGGATGGACCCAGTCGTGGAAGCTTCTGCGAGCACACCGCCGGCGCCGGAGTACTCAAGATACATGGAGAGCAAGCAGTCCGTAGGGGACTCCATTCTAGGCGCCATGAATGGAGCCATCAAGAAAAAGCTCAAGATCATCCCCAAAGACGTTGTGTAAGCGAGCCTTTTTCAAACAGACCATGATTCATTGATTCTGACGGACAAAAACTACTGGCTGAAATATATAAGACCTGTCACTACTCACTAATAGACACGATATCATCACTAACTAGTGGTTTCTGAAATCATTTGCAGATGGCAGGCGCAATCCTACACGGTTTATTACGCGCTGATCAACGATTTCATGAAGCCGAGGATTGAAGAGGTCGGTTGGGAGACCACATATATTGCAGGACGGAACACTGACAAAGCATTTCTAGACATTACATTTCTCATAAACTGAGACTGATTTCATCTGCTGCATTCAGGTCGATGAGCTCCTGTCGTATGGTGTCAACGTGACGGTTTACAATGGCCAGGTAACTAATTGTACTCCTTAATCAATGCAAAGTTCACCACTAGTATTTAGTCCCTCTGTTTCCAGTCAGATGTTATTTTACTCACTGTATCGCATCGCATGTACTGAGATTTTTTAATATTTGAATTTGTCAGAAGATTACTGCCTAGCATTTCTTTACTACTAGAGTATAGTGTATACCTGGGAAAAATAGTGGTCAAAAGCGCATACGGAAGACTTGCGGGTATTGCGGTGTGGCGCTCCTGGATTCTCTATCAACGAGAGGTAGGGAAGGGAAGAAGCTTCACTTGCACATGGTGTGCTGCTTCGGTTCAACCATCTAACGTCAGTGAGCTGCCTCTATTTCGTCCGCTTCTTCAGGCTTATTTGGATCATCACATCTTCTTCAGGCCATGACAATCCTGGATATTTGTCTGCTTCCCAGAAAGATAATTTTCTTTTCCCTGCTTGGGTGTCCCGTACGTTAGAACACGAAAATGAGGATTGATGGCTGAAAACTAGGAAGATGTAGATTCTTACTTATCTTGCGCGGGAGGAACATGTAGATTTTTATTCATTTACGCGGGAGGAAGATGTAGATTTTGACCAGAGAAATACAACGTTGTCAGTATGTGCAGCTTGAAAATACCCTCAAACTATGATTTCAAGTACTGCATTCAGCATCCTTGCAAAAAGTACTAAATGCAGTGGATTTTTTTATCTGAAGCTTGATGTAATTTGCTCGACCGCCGGCGCAGAAGCATGGGTTCAGAAGCTCAAGTAAGAGTTTATAGTTTTCAGTGTCACTTTTGAGCTACTGTTAATAATATAATGAAGGAGCATACCCTGAACTCCTCGCTTGATCACTTGTTTCAGATGGGATGGGCTGAAGAACTTCTTGAGCTTGCCAAGGCAGCCTCTGTATTGTGGCTCTGATGCCACCAAGGGCTTTGTTAGATCTTACAAGAACCTGCATTTTTACTGGATCCTTGGAGCAGGACACTTTGTAAGAAACCTTTCTTTTTTTCCTTTCAATTCAATGGTTTTGCTAGATTAAAATTGACGCACAGAATATGAGATATTGTGGAGATTTTTGTAGTGAAAACTGCATTATTTTCTCATCTACGGCGCAAATTCCTCACGAGTCACATCGATGCGCAGGTGCCTGTTGATCAGCCTTGCATTGCACTTGACATGATCGGCAACATTACACGGTCTCCATAGAAGTGGAGGAGCACAGAGGGGGTGGAGACAAGAGATGGCTGGACGCAGTTTGCTTCGCATATGCAGTTAGCTTGTTTGATGTTATTGTCGAATTTTGCATTTACTCGAAAAATGCGATTGCATTTACTACCTCAGTTCCAATATATAATAAGTTTTGGTAGGTCATTTTGACCTGCCAAAACGTGTTATATTCTGTACAGAGGTAATACTTATATGTTTTACATAGATTTCCCTGTTGGGAGTGAGCAAAATAATGAGAATGACAACAAGAAGAACTAAGATTGTGATGGAGAATGTTTTATGTGGCTTATCAGACCTATTAGGTGCGTTTGTTGCCCATATGGATTGCCAGCCAGGCCCAAGGGGAGCATGGCTGTTGTACACTCCGAGTTTGGCTGCGTGCATTGCATTGGAAGGAACATAACTTTGTGTTTGGTTGTCTGTATCGAGTACAATTTGGGTCGGCAAATCGGCAAATCTAATGACTCCGTGTTTGGTTGTCTCTACTAGATAACCGGTTGCGCCCCTGGCGCAGGTGCCGAAAGCAAGACTGTAATGTAGCCTTAAGTTTTATATATTTTGCGTATATTGTTATCCATGTTTGAAAAATCCTGAGGCTATCATGCGGGTATGATCGATCGATAATATTTGAAGCCGTATGTAATGAAAAATAAATTATCTATTGGTGAATATTTGAACACATATGTAATGAAAATGATCTATTGGTGAAAATGTTGGAATCGAGGCAGTATTCAAGCCATAGGTTGTACTCCCTCTGTCCCAACACATATGTAATGAAAATGATCTATTGGTGAAAATGTTGGAATCGAGGCAGTATTCAAGCCATAGGTTGTACTCCCTCTGTCCCAAATTACCCTGCGTTTTGGAATTGGTCAAAGTCAAACTTTTAAAAGTATAGAGAAAAATACCAACATCTATAATACGAAATGGATATAATACGATTATATATGTTATGAAGATTCCACTAATATTTATTTGTATTTTGCAAAAAAAAATGTATTATAAAAATTGGTATTTTTTCTTGTATGCTTGGTCAAAGTTTACAAATTTTGACTTTGACTTAACCCAAAATGCAGGGTAATTTGGGACAGAGGGAGTATGTGCTTTTAAGTGTATGTCGTTGTGCGGAATTGAGATTCATTTATCTTAGGATTGTTAATTATAAGCATCCTAGAAGCACGAACATGTAAATTTCAAGTATGATGGATCCATGTGTCAGCAACTCAGAGTCAATTGACCCCGGTGCTCGGAACCTTGGTCAATTCAAAATCGGAAGTTGGTATTGGTACCACTGGCGCAAGTACTGGAATCACACCGAATTTTGTTTCCACGTGAAAACTACGCTAAGTTATATATGATGAATGTTGGTGTATATAAAAAAAATTGATCGTTTCAAGTTGTATCTATGCTTTGATAAATTGCAAAATGAGATGTCACAATTTACTATCAAGTGTTGTTATACTGATCCAAACACATTGTAAAGCGGTGTTACCTCTTCCTTGGATGAGGCCAAAGCCTGGAATGATCTGATAATTTTAGGTGACAGATAAGGCCACAGTCTGGAATGATCTGATAATTTTAGGAGGTGACAGATGAAGCCTGGAATGATCTGATAATTTTAGGATCTGATAATTTTAGGAGGTGATACTGGCAGGTTACCATCAAGTGTATGTCGCACGCGAAATATTCCATCAAAGGTGCCACCTTATGGAACCCCAAATTCTATATTTGCTCTTTTATCTGAATCAAGATAGAAATAAACTGATTCCAAAATTGTGCTCCATTATTTAGAGCATTAGTAAGTCTCAGAATGGTTTTGCAACAGAATCTGAAAAAGGACACAGGACTGCATGGAAATTTTCTGCTCCATGTTTCACAACTAAGTAGTTCCTTACTTACTATGAGGGTAACTGTAGTTACACAACTCAAGTAGTGAACTTCAACCCAAACAATGTGAAAATCGTCATTTTTAAAAAAGAATGTGCGAATCTTGACAGAGGAATCCATAGAATTGACTGACAAACATTGTTTACGACGGAAACCTCGAACGCAACACTAATGGTCAGATGACAATGATATTGGCAAAATACTGCGTATATGCCTACAAGGTTGACAATCCAAGAATGCACCATATTAACCGTCATAACTCTCATTGCCATATATATGGAGAGTCCATCCCAAACGTATTCCCATTAACCGGAAACCAAAGCAGGAGTTGTGGCCTCCAAGAGTGAACTGCTCCATGTTGCACATATGACACTTAACAGTTTCTGTGACCTGCCATCTGGACACCACACAGAAAGGTGATTTCATGTTTGCACAAAGTCAGAAATCCACGAACCAACATCATGGTCTCTTTTTGAATCACAGAAGACCCTGCTTGATTACATTTGAATGATATTTTTAGGATGTTGTTGAACTGCTTGGTAGGCAGGCATATGGACAATATGAAGACTTGTTATTCATGAGTAAAATAATCTATGGTTGGCAATAATAGGAGGTCGCTTATTTTAAACTTTAAGTACATTCAGTATAAAATAATTCCACAACTATTCATATTGATGGTAGTGATTCACAAAGTAATTTTAATGGGGTTGCAGTGGAAAATTTTGGCAGTAAGAATTAATGCAAGTTAAGTTTCTGCAGCTAATAATGCTGCAAACAAAAGCATGGGTAGGATGAGCAATCATGATATTCCGCACTACTGAACAAACATGGCCAATTGTTGGCAATGCAGCTATCTATTTCACAGGGGCTGACTGTCTACACTAACATATCTTATGATGCTACACTATACACTGCTAAGTAAGAAAAAATATTACTACATGCCCGATTTCCTGCCTCCAAAAGATACTTCATGCAATACTCAGTCAAAGTGAACCTAGGCAGATCATCTTTTCAAACATGGGTTACAAAGTGATAAAGAGACATACCTCACTTGTAGGAACTATCGTACCAATTATTGTAGCACCTCCTGGACACATAGCAAACTTTGCTGGATTCAGAGAAATAATAAGTTATCATCAAAAGAGGACGCGATAGGCAGAACTATTATACAGATTCAACATCTAGCAAACAATCACAACAAACATACCTCACTTGTAGGTACTGGTATGGGATAATAAAGCTTTCTGCCCTTGTACATCTTTGAGTGATGGCATATGTATGGTACAGATCGCTAGAGTGGAGTGAGGGCAAGGAATTAATATCTGGGACACTTTCTCTACTTCTAGTACGTACAGCAAAACTATATGATGTTAAACAAAAGCACCGAGACACACACAAAAGGAAAACTTAAAGATCAATTTAAGGAACTTACAATAGGTCCATCAGCATGACTGTCCTCATGTTTGAAGTTGTGTCTGGTACATGGACTGAACAGGGATTACATTGGAAACAATTCGGTCATCTCATTCAAGAAGAGACATGTAAAGTCTAACTCCCTAAATCGTATGTGTTTTATTTCACTTGAACTATTTATTAGTGAAGCACCACTAGTACAGAACGACACATCGGATACCCTCTATGGCAACGGCAAGAGTTAGGCGACGGAAAAATGAGCTCCGCGCGCTTCCGCGAGTGCGCGCGCGCGCTAGTCGGTTGATGGGCCCGACACAATGGTAACAGAGGCTGAAAAGATCTCCGTTGCTCAGATATAGGCAACGGAGGAAAGAATATCTCCGTTGCTGATATTGCCACATCAGAAACGGAGATCGGTCTATCTCTGTTTTCCAAGTGAAGGCACATTAAGCGGTGCCGGTATTAATATCTCCCACTCCAGTACTGTATCTCACTCTCACTCTCAGTCTCACTCTCCCCAGTTCCTAACCCTAGCCGCACACGCTCTCCTCCTACTTCACCCATCGATGGCGAACCCCTCCGGCGCCGACGGAAGTCAGGATGGAGCATCTTCCTCCTCCCACCCTCCGAGGCGCAGCCCGGATCGACCCTACAACTGGGGCGAGATTCCCGGCGACTGCGGTCGCGAGTTCATTCAGCCGTCAAATCCCATCCGGATCCACGGCGGCGGTGGCCACCGACGCCCGGATCACGTCCTCATCGTCCTCCTCGGACGATGAGGACGAGGATCTGGAGGTCGGTCTCCTCCTCTCTCGCGCCTCCTTTGAGCGCGAGCGCGCCGAGGGTGTCATTCGGGCGTCTGCGATGCAGAGAGCTATCCGCATCTCCGCCGCCGAGCACGCGATAGAAGCCGCCGAGGAGGCGTTGTTCCAGACGCGGCTCCGGGCGGCCATAGACCGCTCTCTTCTCCCTGGCCAGGGCCCTGGGCCAGATGCGGCGGCGGCAGCGGTGGCGGCGGCGGAGGAGGAGGATGAGGAGGAGGAGGAGGACGCTCCGGTGTTCGAGCAGGATGAGGTCTCCTCTGACGTCTCCTCTGGCAGTGGCTCCGGCGCCGACGCCTGGGACGCAATCCGCGACGGAAAGCGACCCCGCCTCGCCTAAGGTAAATGACCACTCTGTTAGCTACTTATTTAGCTCGGTTTGCTTTGTTAGTTAGCTCTGTTCAGCTATGTATTTGCTATGTTAGCTACTTATTTAGCTTGGTTTGCTCTGTTAGTTAGCTCTTCAGCTATGTATTTAGCTCGGTTTGCTTTGTTTACTGCTTATTGGCTCTGTTTATTAGCTTTGTTTGCTGTTTTTAACAAAGAATATTCGTTGTTTCAAGGGCTTGGTGGATGCTTGGTGACGATGCTGCTGCCGTGAAGACCTAGGAGCGGGGCTCCATACACGGAGCCACCACCAGGAGCAGTACATTTTGCGCAGCAGGAAAGACAGTAGATGTTCATCTGGCGGCCGTGAAGACATAGGAGCAGAGCTCCAGCCACGCGCACAGATGAACTTTTGTAAAGCAGGGCGTACAGGAATACGGTGACGACCGGGCGGCCGTCTAGTCGCATGGAGCGGGGCTCCATCGACGGCACAGCCCGTCACCGTGTTTTTTTTTGTTTTCCTGTAACCCTTATTAGAAACGGTTATTAGCAAAACTCCGTGTCTAATGTTAAATACATCAGAAACGGTTTATCTCCTCCGTTGCCATTTGTGAGGCTTCACATCAGTGACAGAGGCGGGACACGGACCCTTTCTCCGTTGCCGAAGGGGTTTTTGGCCCGTTTCCGATGTGTCGTTCTGTACTAGTGCACGCTGAATGTGCAACACAATTATATAATATTGGATACTTTCTCTACTTCAGCTTGCTTTATGACATGGACCAAAGAAAGGCTGACCAGTTAGAGACCCAACTACTGGCTGAACAGGTTGAGCAGTGTGAAATTCTTGAATAAACATTTGGGAACCCAACAACTAAGGTAAGTAGGTTAAGGTGATTCTGTAATATCCAGAGATGGCGTAGTAGGAACTACCAGTGCATACATGTTCAATGCAAAACCAGGTCTCTGTCAACTAAGTATGTAGTGATGTTTTAAGTTACATGCATATGTTTCAAGTCCACTGGGTCAGCCAAACACAAAGATTATGTTTTTGATTAACACAACGGACATTCAATAGGTGTAACCACTCTAGCATTTGTAAGAACGTAAGACTACGCAGTGCACTATTTCAGTAGAAGCTATTTGGTGTTAAGCAAAAAATTAGAGGCCATCAGAAGTGCCACAAATTCAAATGGAACCAACAAATTAAGCCCTCTGTTCAAAATATCTCAATATCCAAATGTGAAACATCCCAAACCACTGATATTTACCTGATCGAGTAAAATTCCATTGACAAGATCACAGAGTGGAACGAGATCACCGAATACAACTGGCAATGATTTTCCCTTGCAAAGAACAACCTGCATAGGAACATGAAGAGAACATCACAAAACAACACATCTTAGTGTGTAAAACTGTGAACTTTTTTGAACAATCCTTAACAGATATGACAAAATATAGATGGATAAGTGACTATAATTTATGGGATATTTAATTCTGTGCCCCCAGCTCCTTAGTTGTACTCACTTTTCCCCACGCTCTAACTTTTTGCTCTCTTTTGCCCACTCCCTTAGCTGAAACTCTCACAAATGCTCACAGCGGACGTGTGCCGTCGTTTGCCGTCGGGTCAATGCATTGACCGTTAGATGCTGACGAGTGGGGCCGTGGACGAGTGCTGACGAGTGAGGCCGTGGACGTGTGCTGACGAGTGGGGCCGTAGACGTGTGCTGACGAGTGGGACCCCAAGGAGACACGTCGGACCAGCTTGTCTGAATCTGAAACTCAGTGTTACCTGAACATATCGAGACACTCAGGCGCCGCCCGGCCCCCTCCGCTGCCGCCGCCGTCGTGCCGCCTCCGCTGTCGTCGTCCCCTCCACCCTCTAACCCTATTCCGCTTGCCGGCGACGCCGCGTCTCCGCCAGATCTATCTCATCTCCCCATCTCGGACTACGAAGCGATGTCAGGGGAGGCCGCCGTCAAACCCATCGATCGTGGAGAAGATTGGGTCGAATCCAATGGGGATAATTCATGGATTCCAGATGGGTAAGCAACGTATACCCTCGAATTGATTAGGAAACTCGTAGATTTGGCTGGTTTTGACCAATACTAGCATGAATCGTTCCAATTTTGCTGATTTCCGTTCTCTAACTGCATCCTTTATTTGACTCGGATAGGATTGATCCCGCGCTTGCTTTTCGGCTGGCTGTTAGAATGGAAATTAGCGAGATCCGCGGTACGAAGGCGCATCACCTAACTGGATTTTACTTCCCGAAGGTGGTAGAAACAATCATTTGTTTCAAAGCTTTTCGCGAAGGTCTCCAGCGTTGTACATGGTTGGAGCGATGCCGACGCTGTTGAACTGCAATATTTCAACACTAGCGAGCAAACATTTCTCCCACTAACTTGCGACGAGCATTTGGGATTGCTATTTACTTTGAATGCTGAGAGCCGTTTCGGTAAAATTCATATCTGTGTGCTTCAGCCACGCAAAGCGCGGGACAATGGGAAGGGTGCATCCTCTGCCACTGCTAATAGCCAGCAACCTGGCACTCCTTGTAGGTCGAGACCAAGCAAAGCCAGTGGTTCTGAAAGCCACAATATGTCTGCTGCGGATTCGGCTGCTTCTCCTGTCCCTTCTGCAGCCGCTGTTTATGAAGAGGCAGAAGCTGACGAGGAAGTGCCTGCAAATGATGATGAAGACGAGATGATGTACCCTGAACTGGTAGATATAGCCAGTCAGCAAGCAGTGGATGATGAATATCCGGAGCAGCCCATCAGCCGTGCTAGGTTTGATGACACTGACGATGAAGAGAAGGAGGAGAACATGGACAGCTTAATCGAGGATGAATACGATGGTGAGGACATGCCAACAATTGAGTGGAATAGGGAAGCACCTGAGCTTACTGAAGGCACCATATTTCAATCCATGGTGGACTGTCGGAATGCAGTGACAACATGGTGCATTCTAACTGAAAACACTTATGAGATTAAAAGGAGTGAGCCGTCAAGGTTCACAGTTTTTTGTCCATATGATAGGTGTAGGTGGAGGTTGCATGCATCTCTTATGTTAAAGAGCAAATATATTCAGGTAATCCAAGTTCATTGAGTAATTTAGTTTCACATCATTTAGTAATGTTTCTTAACTGTTTTTGCCTTTATTTTGTTTCAGATAAAGAAAAACCCACACAAGCACTCCTGTCCACCTGGAGGGGGAGGGGGGAAGGCCAAAACCAAGCTAGCAAAAACTAGGTGGGTGGCAGATGCGATATTGGATTGGCTGAGGGAAGAACCTGGACTTGGTCCAACAGCACTCCATGGGAAGCTTTTTGAGAAGTACAAGATAAAAATTCCTTACATGAGAGTTTTCAATGCTAGGGAAAGGGCTCTTGACAGAATTAATGGTCAATGGAATGACAGTTTTCAGCTGCTTTACACCTTCAAAGCTGAAGTGGAGATGGCTAGTCCAGGGAGTGTTGTAGAGATTGACAAGCATACAGTTCCATTCAAAATAAAAGGGAAGTCATTTGAGAAGGAGTGCTTTAGAAGGGCTTTTGTTTGTTTCAAGGCTTGCTGGCAGGGGTTTCTAGATGGTTGCAGGCCCTATTTGGCCGTAGATGCTACACATCTGACTGGAAGATGGAGAGGACAGCTAGTAGCAGCTTCTGCAGTTGATGGACACAACTGGCTATTCCCAGTTGCATTTGGTGTGGTGGAGGCAGAGTCCGAGGAAAGTTGGGTCTGGTTTCTGCAGCAGTTGCGCAACATTATAGGCACACCCCCAGGTTTAGCCATACACACAGATGCTTGCAAGGGCTTAGAGAGTGCAGTAGAAATTGTATTCCCAGGAGTGGAGCATAGGGAATGTATGCGACACCTAGCGCAAAATTTCAAAAAGAAGTTCAAAGGTAAAGTTTTTGATGAGAACTTATGGCCAGCATCATACACATGCAGCAAAAGGAAGTATGAACACCATTTGAGAGTGTTGTATGCTCAAACTCCTCTTGTGAAGGAGTACATGGATGCACATCATGGCAAGGTGTGGTCAAGAAGCCAATTCAACGAAATCTGCAAAGTTGATTATGTGACCAATAACCTTGCAGAATGCTTCAATGCAAAGTTCAAGTCAGTGAAAGGGCTCTTGCTGTGGCAAGCATTCGACAAGATGAGGCAGATGATCATGATAAAGATGGCTCTTCGCAAAAGAATTGCAGAAACAAAATATGTTGGTCATCTTATGCTCCCATCACTGATTAAGGCATTGCATTTGAAGGCAAGAGGACTGAAGATGAGATGCATTCGATCTGATACACTTGAGGGTGAGGTAGCCTATACTGACAGTAAAAATAGGCTATGGAGGTATCCAGTGAACCTAGCAACTAGGGAATGCAGTTGTAGGCAATGGCAGATCCGTGGGAAGCCATGCATACATGCCCTACATCTGATGACTGTCATTGGGGGTGCAGATGGTGAAGTTGATCAATATTGCTCGGACTATTTCTCTGTTGCCAAATTTATGGCTGCTTATGCTGACAATGTGCCTGCACTCTTGGGAAAAGACCAATGGAATATAGTTGATCCAGGGTTCAAACTCTGCTCCCCTGTACTCACTAGACCACCAGGAAGACCAAAGAAAAACAGGTTCAGAACAGGTGAGGAGGGTCGTGTACCAAAAAAGCGTGCTTGCAGAAAATGTGGAGTTCTGGGGCATATTGCCAGGCTTTGTACCAATCCAGTGGAGCCATCATTTGGAGAGGAGGAAAGATGGACAGCAGCCAATGCAGAGGAAAATGCAGCAGCAATGGAGATTGAAAATGCTGAGGAAATGCAGAAGCAAATGAAGCTGTACCAGCACCTTGGTATGTGTTTGCATTTGTAGAATGCAGCTACCCTTTTGTTTGCATTTGTTCTCTTTTTAACCTATGGCTTCCCTTTTATTTATCAGCTCTAGGGAGAAAAGGCCTAGACATGAAGAAACCGAAGAAACTGAAGTTCAACCATCATCTGATGGCTTAGATTTTGAAGCCATGGCCTTTGATGGTTTTGAAGCTATAAGAGAGGAAGAGGAGGGGGTAATTGTTCCAATTGTTCCTTTAAAGATTGTTGAACCCACAGATGACCATCAATTGGTCGTCAAGTGCTCGGCGAGTGGAAGTACTCCATCAGCAACTCCACGGCCAAAACCCCAAGTAAAGAGCAAAAGGATCAAGAGTCTGAATCAGAAGAGCATCTCAACTAGGGAAACCAGGAGCAAGTCGGTGAAGCCAGCTGCGAACACAAGGAGCAAGTCGAAGATTTGAATTTGAACTTGATACATTTGTGTTAAGATGTTTGTGTTGTCAATTCGAGCTACTGTGAAAACTTATCAGGTGTAATAATGTTGCTTGTACTTTGGTATCTTATTTGAGTAAGAATTAAAATTTCCATCAAAATTTGAATTTGAATGAATATTTGAATTTGAGGTTGAACCAAAGTTGAAGTTGAACCAAAGTTAGAGTTGAACCAACATATGAGGTCCATTGCTCTGTGCTATGTATTTGATCGAACATTTTAAGTCCAATATTTGAAGGTGATCAATCCGAATGAGAAATGTGCTAGAAACGAGCTCGAAAGCTAGGGTAAACAGCCCTATTTGTAATCAAGTTTTTTTCGACCTTGTCTAAATGAGGCATAATTTTTTATTAACACCTGTTCCATATATATAGAGTAAAAACGAAGTCCCACTATTTATTGAACTAATCTTCATATTATTACATTTTTTTGGAAAAATATGCTATTAACTGAAAATCATGAAATAACACGTTTTAAATATGAAAATGAAAAAGTAATTTCAGAACCTTCATATTCAATCCAAAATGAAGCTTTTGTGATTTTATTGATTTTTTTGAATTTTATCAAAACCTAAACCCTCTCTCACTTTCCTACGAACTCTGAACAGTTTCATACGTGATAGCTCATTTGTGTGAAGCTTTTTTCATGAAAATGTACCAACACCAAGTTTATATTTTTTTTCTCGTAACCATGTCACATATTACGGCAATGTGCACTGGTTTTGTTATTTTTTGATTTTTTTTGAATTACTTATGCTCATTTGAATGTGATTTCGATGTCTCACTTCTGAAAATGGTTTTTCATGAAAATGACCCTTAACCCTAAACCCAGGGTTTTTTGGTAACTATGTCTTATAAAACGACGAACTATGCAAGTTTTTTCATTTTTTGATTTTTTTTGAACTATTTGTGGCCATTTGAAGTTCAGGTCAAACCCTAATAACCCCGTTGACTGACTCAAAACCCCGGAGCATCTCTCCAAACCCTAGCGTCGAACGTCCGCCGTCGGATCGGAATCTAGCGCCAAACTCCACCCGTCAGATATGGCCTTCCACGGGCGATCCGCGCGAAGCTGGTTCTGCATCTTGATTGGCCGCAAGGGAGTTTTACCATCTGCCCCACTTTACATCTGAAATTGGATTATTCGCACATGACCACCACATGTCAGTGAGACGAGATGTTGCAAATATTAAAACTGCAAAATACAACGAGGCAAATCGTCAAATCTCCCCCTTCTCCATCTGACAGAGCAGCTCCTTCTCCACCCACGCACAGAGCAGCTCGTCCTCGCCCACCATTGTCTCCCCTTTCTTCTGCTTCTTCTTCTCCAGCGACGAGAGCAGCGATTCTTCTTCTCCGGCGACGAGATATGTCGGACTCTAGTTCAGCCTCCCGCCCCTCGTGGCCCCAGCATGGTCCAGTGCCCATGGAGCGATGTCCTGACTGCGAACGCATCGCGCCATTGGTACGGTTGACTTGTACGTCGGACAAGAATGGCAACAAAGGGCGAGAGTTCGTGAAATGCGAGAGCAAGCCAGAGGGGCAGGTTAGATCTCATGATTTTGCTCTGATTTCTTTTTCCCTTTGCTCTGAATTCTTTTTCCTTGGATCTGAGATTTAGGGTTCATATTTTTGTTTCAGATCGTGAGCCATTGCGGCCATTTCGAATGGCTGGATAACTACGTTGCCAGGCTTAGAGCTAGATCTCAGAGCTCGATGCCTTTCAATGGTGCCGCAACCCGGCAGCAGAATTTGGTCTCCGACAGTGCTGCTCCGACAGTTGGGGATGCGGATCTGAAGGGGGAACTAAAGAAGATGAACAAGAACTTGAGGCAGCTGACTGAATTGAAGAGGCAGTCGAATCAGCTAGCTTTAGGATTTTACATTTCTGTAATTGCTCTAGGAATTGCTTACTTGCTGGTCGTCAGTCGTTAGAGATGTTACTAGTGTGGATCTGGTGCTCTTATGTTGCTTAAACTGTGTCTGTATCAGTTAGTTCTTGCTTAACATCAGTTTCGTCAGTTAATTCTTGCTTACCATCAGTCTCTGTGTGGATCTGGTGCTCTCTGTATCACCGAATTTTTGTACGTGTTCTTGACACTTTCAGTTTCTTCAGTTTCGTCAGACAACACCTAGCGCAAAAGGAAAAAAACAATATTGAGTTCTTGGGCCCAAACAAGAAACAAAGCTATGTTGGGCCGGTCCATGCGTTGACTCTGAAAGGCCCGCAAAGATATAAGAGGCCCAGAAATTAGTGCACGCGCTCACTCTGTGTTTTTTTGGCTGTATTTATTTGATTGCACAGAGTGCATGTTGATTCCAAAATTGCCACCAACAATTCAAAAATGGGAAAATTGAGTGCTCGTTTTTCGTTGTTTCAAATTGCACATACACAACAATTGAGTGATCTTTTTTCATACACAACAATTGAGTACTCTTTTTTCATCGTTTCAAATTGAGTACTCTTTGTTTTTGAACAAATATGACCACCAACAATTACAAATGGGCTACCCTTCGCAAATTACCTTGTTTTACATGCACTACGGCCACCAACGAATTAGCTACTTTCTAATCATGCAATATGGCCACCAACATTTCATAAATACCCTTCAAAAAATAGCTTCTTTTTGTTCAATCAATATGGCCACCAACAATTCCAAAAATATGATTTTTTTCTTTTCTTTTCGACGTCACCATGGCTCATTTTTCTAGCTTTTATATCCATTTTTCCTCATTTGACTACGCTTACTTATCTTAAACATGCACAAGATGAATATAACGAGCATAACATAGATAGATAATAGTTCTTACATAAAACACACGATATAACACGACAGACATAAAGAGTTCACGGTACAACCAACAACAATACATAGAAATATAACAAACTTGGGACAAACAAAATACAAATATAACAACACATGAATAAAACACACCATTAATATAACACACACATAACTTAGATATATAAAGCGAAGGGATACAAGTTCTTACATATAACACGACAGAGATAGATAACCCTAGATACAAACCTAGATAGAACTCGCCTCATGGGCAACACAAACACACACACCAAACTCACACTACATATAGATAACCCTAGGTAGGGCAACACCGGCGTCTTCACCGCCGTCGTCTTCACCGCGCGCCGTCGTCTTCACCGCCGGCTTCACCGTCGTCTTCTCCGTCGTCTTCACTGCTCCTCCTCCATGCCGTTCTCGCCGAGGTAGTACGGTAGGCTGTGCATGCGGCCGACAGAGGGGAAGATGCTCTCGAAGTCGGTGTAGATGTTGTAGGTGGTGAATGCGATGAACTCGCATCCACACCAAAACACCTGCCCGAGCAGGTAGAAGGCATCAAACCTGTTGGTGAAGTGGGCGACGAGCCCTATCCGTGGAGAGTTGCGGTTGGGACGCTGTTCCTCGATGCGGTACATCCGTGGCGAGCCTGGCGGGAGGTGGCTAAAGCCCGCACGAAGAAACCCCTCAGCAAGATTACGAGGCCCCCTGGGTGAGATCGCCCACACGCGGAGCGAGGTCTCGATGACGATGAAGGCGGGGTACCGCCTCTCCGGCACGGTGGGCGGCACGCGGAAAGTCGGCGCGTTGAACTGCATCTCGTCTTCGTGTCGCTGCGTGTTTGCTTTGGGGGAAGAAGAGAAGGGAGGAGGCGCAGATGGATGTGGTGTCGATCCGTTTGTGAAGGGCGGTTTAAATAGCCAAAGGGAGAGGAAGAGGAGGTAGATTGAAGGGCGTGGCCGGTGTCGATCCGTTTGTGTTACACACTTAATTAACGCGTGAATCGATGCGTGGACTCGACGCGTCTGCGGAAACATGGCTGCGGCTACATGCGTAGGACTGAATCGAGCGGCTGCAGCCTAGGACTGAATCGCCATGCAAAAAAATAAAAGCCTAGGACTGAATCGAGAACGAGGCGTGCGTAGCGGTGCGCATGCATGAAACCACGTCGACGCTGCGCTCGTCCATGCATACCAGGCTCAATCGATGCCAAAGCCGCGCATGCATACATGGTCGCGTGAGTCCATAGCAGGCTTAATTTAATTATCAACACAATGGCTCGGTCTACGACGTACGAAGCCAGCCACGGCCCAACGAACAAAGCCACAGAAGCGCACCCCCACGCGGCCCCACTCGTCAGGTCCAAAGAGCGAACAGTCAACAGAGTCCCACACGGCCCCACTCGTCAGAGTTAACGGACCAGACGGCAACGTCCGCTGTGAGCATTTGTAAGAGTTTTAGCTAAGGGAGTGGGGAAAAGTGAGCAAAAGTTTCAAGCGTGGGGAAAACTGAGCACAACTAAGGAGTTGGGGGCACAGGAGTAATAATCCCATTTAGTCTACGGGTATTAAGAATCTGGAAAACAAGAAAATGAAATCCGACACAAAATCAGTAAAACAAAATGACCAATAAAACTGAGTCTACCCCATTCCATTTAACTCTGCAATGTCAAGCTTGTGTCCATAGAATGGATCAGATTCAGAGATCTCCAGCGTCAGAGTATATGAGTCCCTTGACGAATTCCTTTCGGTGAATCCATAGTCAAGTGCCAATTCAGCATTACTACACTTGTCCTGGTCATACTGAACTCATATATACCTGTCAAGGTATATTTCTTTAGTAAGTACTCCCTCCGAATCTTGCACTAAAACATGTCTATGTGCATGTTTGGCCCAACATGCTAAAACGTCTTATATTTTGATACGGAGGGAGTAGCACATATCTTAGCTTACTCGCTTGAGATCATTAAACCTGCTGGTTATATATGGGTTGTGAGAAATTAATTTTAGAAATGATGTTGCTCAGATTTGCAACATCATATGATCAAAAGGCTGCAATCAATTAATTTGCAACAAATTTTTTTTTGTAAATTAAGTCCTCAGCTTTCCCAATTATTTAAGGTTGCAAGTGTTTAGAATCTGCTGCAATATATGAATGAACACAGTAATCAGTTCTAACCAAAACTACAAGTATAATATAAGAGCTCATTGAAGTAATCAGAAGGTAAGTAGAAATGAAGTTAAGAAACTCACACTAATAAAAGAGAACATGACGACAGTAGTCCCTGCTATTATTTTTTTGTTCGCTTCAAAGATCAAAAATCTCCAAACCGTGAAAGCACACAATTTCCTGCAGACAATAAACATTACTGTTAGAAGGGGCTGTAGCTTAAAGATCCTTCTCTCTATTTCATTAACCCCAAAACTAACGGAGCAGTTCTGAGATATAATTCACATATGCTGAATGTCCTAACAGATCCACAAGACCACAACAGTACTTATTCTTCTCTTTATTTCTTAGGCTGAGCAGAGCAATATAGAAAACTGATCTCAGAAACAAGTGTGAACTGAAACAAGCATTGGCTTTAGGTTTGTACAGAATAAAGAAGAGAAATAGCATTTGATAAACAAATATATGTGTCCAAGAATCACTCTTATATTGTATCAACTATAGCTTAACTCTCATAACCGTGAGGGGAATCAGGGCAATATTAAGCACATTTAATAATTGAGAGAGACATAATATTGTAAAATTGAAGGCACGTTGTAAGCTATAAAATAGAGGTTATGGAATATTTAGAATGAGGATAGAAGGATTTATCCAACACTTGGTTGTTATGTCTGCATGGTCACGTCGAAGTTCTGATGACCTTGCCTAACATTTACTTGAAAGAAAGCGTACTATTTAATTAATATTCGTTCATAATCCACCAATAGCTAGAAAACAAAGGTTATGGAATGTCTAGACTCTAGACCTCACCTCAACTTTCAAATACCTAGACTGCATCCAAGATACGGATGATCAGAATTGTAAGAGATGATATATTATGTGTCCCATGTCTGAATCTTTGAGCAGCAGTAGAAACTTCCCTTTATCTATCCGGGCTGAAAAAACAGGAGGAATACTATTAATTAAAAATTATACAAAATGCTTTCTGATATCTATTTAAGCATTTTAGAAAGAAGTGTGTGTGGCAGTAGAAGATCGCGCTACATCTTAATTAGCAATCTATAAAGCAGGCCATGAGATTGTCAATTAATGCTTTCTGATATCTATTTAAGCATTTTAGAAAGAAGTGTGTGTGGCAGTAGAAGATCGCGCTACATCTTAATTAGCAATCTATAAAGCAGGCCATGAGATTGTCAATCAAAATATAGAGCAGCTACAGAAAATGAAAACCAGCAAAATAAACTCCTAACAACATTAAAAATGGTGGGATTATATTCGGACATGCATAAAAGAAGGACATTGGTACATAACTTAGTACAAATGTATAATAGGCCAAAATAAAGAGCAGCTACAGAGCAAATGAAAACCAGCAAGACAATAATAGAGGAAATTAGTTATTGACTCAAGGACTGAACTCACGTAGAAACGGCTACTACAAATTCAAGAACAAATATATATCTCTGTAAAAAAGGAGACACACAAATCAAGCAGAGAATCAAGCCATACCTGTTTTATTGAGATGCTTGATCAGCGGTTGTAGAGCCAATATGAGCTGGAACAGTAGTTTTCTCTTCATAAATCCTCATTAGCTTCAGATCCTAAATACAGGGTGGTTGCAGATTTACATGAGTATCTCTGTAAGAAGGGAGACACACAAAGCAAGCAGAGAATCAAGCCATACCTATTTTCTTGAGATTCTTAATCAGTGGTTGTAGAGCCAATGAGGTGGAACAGTTGTTTTCTCTTCATGAATCATCATTGCCTTCAGATCCTATATACAGAGTGGTTGTAGATTTGCATGAGGAACCAACATCTGTTCTGACCAGAACCAAAAGAGTAAAAAACAAAGCGGATCAGCTTGCTTGGTACAGGAGTAAACCCTAGCTTAACCCCAGGCTGCAACATCCGGTGATACACGACCCTCTGTTATTCAGTAAGACATCAATAAACTAACATAACAGGCAAAATTGCTAAAACTCATGTCAATGATTTTCCAACATATTTTCTTAGATAACTCCAGGCGTAAGACAAACATGTAACCGTGAAAAAAAACTCCAAGAGTAACTCATTGGCACATTATCTTAGTGGTAGGCTTATCAATCTTCAGTATATATTAGACATGCCAATTAGTATAAACAGGTTTAGATACACGCAAAGGTAAGACCCACCAGGAAATTATCTCAGCATGCCCCAATGCTTACCATCAATAAAAAGTAGCAGGACTAATCCTCCCAAAAAAAACCTAGGTTTTAATCACTATGTGTAGTAGATATATTGCTGCCTAGTTTAAATGTACAAAAATTCCTAGGTTTAGATGTACAAAAAATCCAGCAGAACCTACATAATCATGTGTAGTCAAAGACTACTGGAACTAATCAAATCTCAATGTTTGCTGCATATCCAGTTATATTATACGTGGACCCAAATCTGCTAGATCAAACCTGCCAAGAAGTGGATACATAATGCTATAGCATAAAAATATATTACCTCTGAAATTAAATAGCATATACAGAAAGGTTGTCTACCATCAAGCCGTAGCTGTTGTACCAGGCACCAGCACCACCATTGGGAGAAGAAGAGTGTTGTCATCGCCCACTTGCGAGGAGAGAGACCACGGGTGGAGAACCCAGTATCCACTTCCCGTGGGGCTTCGCTCGACGCTGGCCACCGGCGACGCTCCTCTTGATGCTCTCACTGGTCGGTAGCTATGTTGAGAGCTGGCGTGCACAAGAGAAGATTCAGAATTGAGATCAATAACTACACAACGTCTGAAATCCCATCAACTACGACAGTATCAACTCCATAACAGGGGAACTGAGAACAACTCACTCAGCATATGGACATCCAGTGGTGCGTCCCTTGAATCTTGAATATCAATGGAGGGGGCCGTCCCAAAGCTTGCCGTGTGGCCTGCTGGACAGGCTGGAGTGGACGGACAGGCAGAGGGAAGAAATTTCAGTCCAAGAAACGAACTGCAAGCCAAGAAACGAATCGAAGAAAAGTAGAACACTCACTGGCGCGGGGACTTGATTCACTACTGAATGTTTAATGCCAGCAGCATGTTTGACGCGGTCCTTGCGACCACGCTCTCCTGTCCGGAATCTGCAAGAAACCAAAATCTCAACACATCGAATTGAAATCAAAGAAAAACGGAGCTACTCCGTTCACCGCTCGCCGAGCGCCTCTGGCCACCAAAGCCTGACCGGTCGAGCTCGCCGGCGGCTCCAGCAGCCTTGTCACAGGGCGTGCACGAGCCGTCGTCTCACGCCGGCGGCTAGGGTTTGCCGCCGCAGCGACTTAATGACTTGATTTTGAGAGAGAGACGCGCTGAGAGGAAGAGGAGGGCTTACCGTGTCCGCCGGCAGCAGCGAATCCGTAGGCTGTGCCTGTGAGGCTGCTCCTCCCTCATCGCGCCGAATCCGCAGGCCGGGCCGGTGAGGCTGCTCCTCCCTCGTCGCCCTTGCTCGCCTCGTTGGCCCCGGTGGTGGAGTTTGTAGCCACCAGATGGGGAGGAAGAAGAACGCCCGCGAGCTGCAGTGCCGACGGAGGTGCGCAGCCCTCGAGCGGGAGCCTGGCCGCCGGCCACCCGCGAGGTCGCGCACTCACCTTGCTGCAGATGCCAGGAGCCGTCGCGTTCCCCACGGTCCGAGTTCGGCTGCGCGGACCGCGTCCCCGCGTGTGCTCGCCTTGCTCCACCCTTGTCGCCCTTTCTTCCTCTGTTCGTGTTCTCCTCGCCGCCAGGTCGCCGGCCATCCGAGCCGAGTGGCCGCGGCCTCCGCCGTCTGTGCCGCTGTCGCCGAAGATCCCGTGGTCGACCTCCATCTTCGTCGTGTCCGCTGCTGCCTGGGAGAGAGAGAGGAGGTGAGATGGGAGGCAGAGAGAGACCACGCCTGCCTCCTGTACCCATCGCCGACCGCCGCCGCCGCCGTTCTCCTTCTCCTCCGCGGCCGCGAGGTCCGGGGGCGGGAGCGGGAAGAGGAGGGGACGAGAGCACGAAGCTCGGCGGCGGCGAGCTGGAGGATGAGACGCGGGATTCGGCTAGGGTTTTCGTGGAGGAGACGCGGGATTGGGCAGCGGGATGAGCGGGGATTGGGCACGGGAGAGAGACGCGCGTTTTCGCGGCGTGAAGAGACTCGTGCGGGCCGTCGCTATCTACCGCGACAGTAAAGCGCACAAAAGAAAGGGCGACGTAGACGACGTGCTGCATGTGGGCCTGTCTCGCTTATTGCCCCACATGTCATTGATCTAATGTGTCTGGTAGTAAGTAGAAAACGCAAAAATTTACCATCCAACGGCTGTAAAAGAAAGGGCGGTGGAAACATTTACTGTTCGGAGGTGAATGGAATGCTGAGATAAGCTGCCTAAGCTGACTCAACCAAAGCTGGCACACGCCGGGTAGTGTTAGAGCATTTATAGGTTTAATTGGTTTGGTCAGCTTATCTCATGGAGTGTTGAACTTACCATTAAACAATGGCACCATGAGATCTAACTATAAAACAATATAGGATCTAAATTCCATTTTGGGATCAAATTAATTATCACTGTCCAATTAAATTATGAATGTAACCATTACTTTATCTCTGAAATGGAAAGACAATCAACGTAAACAACAACATCATAGTCTTCATCGGATTATTATGTTGCCTCAGTTTGCCAACATTGTCTTAGCCTGATGAACTTCTTTGTCCGCAAGCAACATTATCATTTGGTGCCAAAAACATAGCCTTAGTTTGTGGTGCCTACCAGTACACGCACATCAGTATCGAGACAGATAATCTAGTTGTGAAGAATACGACATGCAAGAATAAGCTTAAATTGGGTGGGGCAAGGGTGGAATGATTTCTTATTAGGATCTTAAATATATTTTTCATACCGTAAATGATGCCTCAATTCTGACCTAAGTGTTAAGTGTCTGTGATTGAACCCTTTATGCAGTCTTAGAACCGTCCCTAGAGGCAAACTCATTTGTATGGTACTTGGTGCTTCCGAATGGTGGTAGAAACCCATGTCGACATGCATATCGAACATCTTCCAAGTAGAACTTGCCTAGAAATTAAACATGGGCAACCATATTGAAAACAATATTGATTTCTAGGTGCAACTTTTCTTGTTACGTCTTTCCTTGGCCTTCTGTATTTGCATACTTATCCCGTGCTATGCCCTGATATGTTTCACAGGTGGCTCTCGTGGTACTCATCCTCGTGATCAAAGTGGTCGTTCTAAGACTCCCAAGCGGCAACCTTGTGATCAACGAGGATGGCACATATGTTGATGAAAATGTTCAAAAGCAGACAGAGAAGGACTATGAGCGTACAAGGGATGTAAGAGAAAGGGAAGAAGGGATCAAAGGCTTAAGAGTACATCCAGTCTCAAACCTATTAATATGACAAAGAGTGAGTACTTTGTGTTGAAGCAAGAGTATTTCCGTGAAAGGCCTTAAGATATGGATATTTATGATTGTTAGTGTGTGGAGCATGCAAGATATGATATGATATGATCATTTCAACAATAAGCCTGAGTGCTTTGATGAAGCTCTTTATGTGACCGATATACTATTTGGTTGCACCTCTCATGGATAAATAATGCAACTACAGTGTTACTCTTGTGCAACAATTTTATGCAACACTTGTGCTTGAGAAGAAATAAGATATTCCAAGGAAGTGGATGACCGGGAATCAACTATGCAATCTAACCTTTTGGAGTTTGCCGCTCTTATGGGATATGCCTTGCGAGGTGCAATTGTTCCTTGTGGCCGTAGGATGCACATTAATGGTGTAGAATATAACAAGAATAAGCTTTGCTCCCCTCTATGGTTCAAATGGAATGATTAGGAAGAATGTTGGTCTTTGGCCTTGCCATGATGTGTTTCTTCTGATTTTTCATGAGACAAATGCTCCCCAAACGAGTAACACCGATGCCATGCGTGGGGCTCTTGTCCATCTCTTGCATCACCCCTACACCATGTTTGAAGAAGGAGATGTCGAAGATGATCTCAAGATATATGTGATGAATTATTTTGTTTATTGAGATGTTTGACGCTGCTATCCCTAGGAGGTCCTCCCCTCCTTATGCTTCTTGTCTGATGCTTCTTATCAAGGAAAAGTACCAAGGAGATCTTGAGGATGATTGTGAGTAACAAGGTACCGTGAACATCGAGGTCAAGAAGCCAAATACTCCAAGAGTGCCTTTGCATAAGATGATGTGGAGATGGAGGATTCCCATGTTGGGCATGGTGAGGCATGTTAGTGAGCACTCATGGCCTTGCAAGGAGAAGTTCTCATGGAAGACACAGTGGAACAAGATGTTTGGATGCAATTGGAAATCCACAAGGAGAACTATGAGGCTTACAAGGAAAGGAAGATGTTTCTTTCTAATCAAATGAAAATCATGAAGGTGTTGAACACGTCGGTTGCGAGTGGATCTGGGCCTACCATCACATATGAGAAGTGGAACACCGAGGATTGATTGGGACGATGAGTCACTTCTAAGGGCGAGGAGGTTGTGTATGAGGATGGATCTTCAAGAGTTTATGACAAGGATGAGTCCAAGGAGTGATCCTTGTTGGGATGCTAGCATCGCTCTTCTCCCCCATTAGGATCTTGAAGACCCATCCTTTTTGACGTCTTGATACCAAATGTAGGGAAGAGTTCTATTAGGATTTCCGGGATTTGCATGGGGTTGGGCACAAGATTCGCTCGTTATTTGTTTCTTAAAAGCTTGTGTCCAGTTTATCTTAGTTGTGTGTTGAAGTTGAACTCCGCTTTATGTGTGTTTGTAAGACATGTCGTGCCTGGTTAAATTGTGTGGTTAAAGACTATGTTGTTGCTTATATTTTACCTTGTGTGGCTAAAGACTATGTTGTTGCTTATATTTTTCAGTGTGTTATGCTTTACATTTCTTCATATTGTCTTATATCTCTTGTTGTTTGAGCTCGTATCTATGTTTCCCTTATTATCTTTGTACTCAACCACATGTTCGATCAAGTTCGCAAAAATACCAAGGTGCACTCCCACCATCATATCGATCAAGTTCGTCGACCTTATCGACCCTAAAGAAAGAAGAGAAAGTCGAATGAAATGATTCTCAGTTTTCAACCTAAGAAATATCAAAGGGTGGAAATGTGGTGGATCTCCTCGATCACGCAACCAACACAGAACAATGTTGTCACCGGCACCGACGAATGTCGAGAAGGACTTTCTTCCGAAGAAATCAGACACCTATATCGAAAACATCGTCACATACCTGCCCAACCGCTAGAACCAGTCAGTGTCGTTTTTTTTAGTTTGAACCAGAGTCATGTCGTGTACCACCGCGCGTCTCAGACAAGTTTCATCAGCCCAGAAGCCGGCGCCGCCGCACCACCATGCCCATCTGCAACGGGGTGCTCTATGCGCCTGGCCCGCCTTCGCGCTGGCCTTGCTGCTGCCACGGCCCACGGCCGCTCTGGCCCACGCGGGCCCTACGATGCAGCTGGGAAGAAAACGTACCCTAAAAAAAACTGGGAAGAAAACACAGTGGGTTTGGGTAGGGTTTGACCCCTTCTGTCAAAGCTTTTATCGATGTTGTGCTGTCTACCATCGGATATACGGATGAAACAACTAAATGCGCTCCCATAAAATGGCTTTTATACCCGGAATCGGACGAAATGACACCCCTGTTCGCGTCATAAAGCTCTCACCCAAAAAGAGCAAACCGAAGCCATTTTTCCCCAAAACCATGAACTTCTCTGTCGGCGCCGGCGGTAGTGGAGCGGGCGGAGACGCCGGCGGGACGGAGCAGGCGGGGCGATGGCTGGAGATTGCGGCGAAGCTGCTCGCTGCGCGCGACCTCGTCGGCAGCAAGCGCTTCGCCGAGCGCGCGGTGGAGGCGGATCCGCTCCTCCCCGGCATCGACGAGCTCCTCGCCGTCGCTGACGTCCTCCTCGCCTCCCAGGTGATGCTCTTAAGCGGAGAGCCCGACCCGTTTGCCGTCCTTCAGGTGCCCTCCAAAACCGCCGACCAAACCACCATCTCCCGCGCCTTCCGCCGCCTCGCGCTCCTCCTCCAACCCAGCAACCCCAACCCCTGTGCGGACGTCGCCTTGCGCATCGTCCACGACGCCTACAACGTGCTCTCAGGTCCATCACGCAGGCAATCTCTTTCCACTCCTACCAACACTCCCGATGCTCCCTCTCAGCCTGCCGCTGCCGCCGCCGCCGCTCCCGCAACTGAGGCCGCGGACTTCTGGACGGCATGCCCGTTCTGCTGCTATGTCCACCAGTACCCGCGCCAGCTGGTCGGCCGCGCGCTCAAGTGCCCCAACGAGTCTTGCCGCCGGGGGTTCGTGGCTGCTGAGATCCCTACCCCGCCGTCCATCGTGCCGGGCACGGATATGTACCACTGTACTTGGGGGTTCTTTCCCCTGGGTTTCCCCAACGCGGCGGACCTGGGTGCCAACTGGAAGCCATTTTTCAAGGTCTTCCCTTGGAACAATGCGCCAAGTGATGGGGGCGCCACTGCTAGGAACTATGGTAACCGTGGTGGAGGCAGCAATGACCGGCAGCCGCAGAATGGGAGTGCTCGTGGTCGTGGTGGATCATCCAGAGGTAGGGTCAAGAAGACAACCGCCCGGAAGAAGGTTGGGGCGGGGCCCAGGAGGTCTTTTGGTGGTGGTGTGGAGAGCGGCATTGATGCGTCGATGCTTGGACAGGATGGGTGGGCTGAGGATGAGGAGGGTGGAGGTGAACAGACAGAGGAGGTTAGAGGGATTAACATCAATGAGGAGGCACATGCTACAGATGGTAATAGCAGGGGAAATGTCACTGGAGGGGTTGAGGACCTGGGCAGTTTCCATTTGGATGTTGATCCGACCGAGGATATATTAGGGAATCTGGGGCATTTACACAACTTGCCGTTCTTGAGGGTGGATAATCTTGGGAGAATGATGTGATTGTTGCCATGGCTTGTTGTGGTGCTGAAGTATTGTATGATTAGCCGGTGTCGGAACAGAGTTACAAGGACTGCCCTTACCCATCTTGTTGTATTTCATGTTGCTGTGTTATTATCTCACCTTGTAGTAGTTTTGTACTTTGTTGTTGTAGTCACTTAGCTAGCATTTGAGTTGTTCCGTTTAGGCTGCCATCAAAGTACTGTGTCTATGTGGTATCTCCAGATTTGTCAGGATATGTATTGTCTTGGCAGACAAACTTGGAGTATTTCTTGTGATGGAAATAATGCTTCATAGACTGAGCATTGTTTGATCGGTAATGCTTGCCATGTCACTTTGTTTTCTTCAAGGATCCACAATGGCTAGAGAAGTCTCTAAGTGCAAATGAGCAAGTAAGTGAAGCTGGCTTTTCTTCCTCAATGCAAACGTTTTTTTTTTGTTACAGAGGCATATATTAGCTACTATATGATATTGATTGACTTGACAATACCAAGTTTGTCATTTTACGATGAAGTTGATACTTCAATGTTTTCAATATGCTTTCCTAGGATTTCGTTTATGACCTATATTCCTTATACTATTGATTTTGATTCATCATGATCGCATGATTGTTTAGCAAATTTAGGATCTGTATCAGTATTGTGATCAACTTCAATGTTACACTATTTATGGCAAAGAAGTTCATTGCCCAAAATCATGTATACTGAAGCTGGCAGCAATCTTTTAGACTAACAAGATGCCTTAACTCTCAGTGTACTGAAATTGAGCAATACTTGGTCTCTTGCAAAATCAGTATCATAATCATCTCATGGTACATTGTTAATATCGTAATGGTCTACATCTCATGGTATATTGCTGACCGCAAAATGGTCTGCTTTAACCAGGATCTAGTTACTAAGCCTACTGTGACCTTTGTGGTTTGGGTTTTATTTTATTTTATTGCAGTTCGTATTAAGCTGATGATTGTTTAGATTTGTATGATGTGGCTTTCTTAGATTTTATTCCAATTCCTGTGAGGCTGAGATGGTGCAGTTAAGTACTTGGATAGTGAAACATTCTTTTATAATTCGCAGAGACACCTACATTATGCAGTTTTACCTTCCTCTAAATCACATTCTGGATTTGGTAATCAAATAATTTGAAGTATACACATGCACACACGGAGAAACATGGATAATTAGGTGAAATTTATGCATGGAAGATAAAGAAACGAGTTGCTGCTAATCATGTTAAGTGGAACTTTGTATTGAAGCAACAAAGGTGGCTACGGTAGTTGACTAGAGAATCATGAAACCAATTGTCTTTCCTGTTACCATCATTTCTATGGCAATACTACTGTTAAGAGATTAGGGTTAGTTCTGTAGCAATCTGTGTAGTATTTTGTGTCATTCTTACAGAGAATTGTGAGGATGACGGCATTTGAAATAATCAGTGTGGTTATTTAGAACAAATTTTCGCCATTGCCTAGCATTTGTCTTCTGTTAGGAAAAGGCAATATCATAAATACCCCTATACAAGTTCTTGTGGCCATCTTCTTTTTGGCCTTCTCCTTGAACCAGTCGACACTTGGATCTCTCATCAAACAGTTTGGTGGGGTGCTAATTAAGCCAAGTTCTGATGTGAGTTTAGTTGCTTGTACATTTAGCTTTGCACGTTCCCTTTTGTGATTAAAAGGCTCCTTGCATTGCATCTAATATCTACGTGTTAACCATATGGGTCGATTTAACATTGGACCAAGCCATATGCTGTTTCTTCAGGTAGATAAACAGCTGTCTTTCACAAACAAGAGCCAGTTTACCCAAACACCCTTTGCCGGAACTGAAGATACTTGTATGAGCTTGGAGGTTATATCATTAGCATGAGGCAAATTTTGTTTCTCTTCATCAATTTATGAAACCGTTTATTTCCTATCCTGAAAAGTATATGGGCAGTTTTTAAAGCTCCGTCATTAGTTTACCAGAAAAATGCTAACTGGACTTTTTTTTTCTATGTTGGTCAATTTCTTTCACTAGATTTGCATCCTGGGCTTTTTTGTAACAATTCATGATTCCTTTGCACTCTATTTTGGAGATTTTGATCCACTTAAGGCTTTGTTTGTTTCTAAAGTATTTGTGCAGATTGGTGGGGATTATCGCGGTCAAACCCCAAATCCCGATGTATCTCTAACAGGACGTTTGTTTCTTTCTAGTGTATTTGATTGGTTTTATCCCCACTTTTACCCAGAATTCACCAAACTCTAGTGTATTTTCCTCAATACCAAAACACTACCCCTCCCTAGTGGATTGGGGATTGGGTGAAGTTTGCAGTTTCACCCAATCCCTGTGGGATTATTCCCATTAATCCCCACAAAATCCCTAGAAACAAACAGGGTCTTGCTGTATATATTTTTATTCTTACTTCAAAAGCACAAGAACAGGGAAAACACGTGACCTAAATGCTATGCTCATTCAAATCTTACAGGATGCTTACACCAAAATTTGTCTGATTGCATCACTCAAAACATAGAGAAAAGCTGAAATTCTGCTGGCAAGGCAATGTTGCCGCATACAGCTGAAATTCGGAGAAAAGCTCACCATGTATCAGTATCCATTATGCCAAATCCGATGGTCAGAAGGTCACGAATTCAAACTTTCATTTCGGCGGTAAATTTTAAGCTTCTAACTCTATAATTCAAGTCCAGAGGTCAAGCCATATAACTCACAATTACAATAGATTTTTTCTATATTTTCTTTAACCATGCCATGCACAAAAACCAAATGAATCACCTCACCATCAACACAAAACAAGAGCTGCACAACCTAAACAATTTGCTCCGCGTTCCTGGGCAGTGTGCAAGGGTTAACCTTGTAACTGAAAATTGCCGCCGAGATGCATAATCATGCAGATTAATAGAAGCCTTCCACATCAAATGACTCAGCTCTTTCACAACTGAGTAATCAATGATGAGACATATCGCCAACCTTCTACATCTGCCCGGTTACACCTGCACGCTCCCTTAGAACCTCAGTACGTTTACTTCTTTCCATCTGCTCCACCAGCCAGTCTATGCCGGATTTGATCCCTTTCCTGCCAGAAAAAGATTAGCGTTCCATTAAAACGACAGAGCAAACATGCAAGACATACCACACCAAATGCCCATCAATAAAGCAAAAGCCTTCTCTGACTAAATCAGAGAACTTTTTCAACTAATATCTGTCTAGGAGAACAGTGGGGATTCTCACCCATCATAAGCAGATACAGCCTGGCATCTATATGGCCTCTCATTTAGCTCTTTAAGATGCATATGTCTACTCAATTCTTCGTCAGAGAAAACTCCAGGTAAATCCTGCTCAAACAAATTGAAGCAAATCCCAATATGAGAACATAAGACAAATAAGCTATTTGACATATTCATATGGATCCTAGTTTGTAAAAGTAAATGTGAACCAACTCCCAAGATCCATTAATGAATATTTCCATGTTATATATTGGTCAGCTAGATCAGAACTTATATCATTATTATCTACTAAAATAACAGAAAAACAAGGGCAATTCAGCTTACAAAAGAAAGTGATACAGTAAGCAGACATAAAATGGGAATAGCAGATTAATCGTTGCAACTGGGAAGTACTTCCCTAATTAATTTTTCACTAAGATATAAAAAATTAAATAGTCAAAATTGTACTTTAAAGACAATGACCAGCCTTCTCTCTTTTTTGATGTGTAGTCAATGATTTAGATAACATATCTCTATATATGGTACAATGTATATTAATTTGGTGGGTCACTTTTGGATGTAGCATGTGGACTTCACTAGCATCTTATTTCGATCGGTCTGCTAACTTTGCTCTAGGGACCACACTTATTTAATGGTTTAATCATAGATTATGTTGTGGTGGTCTAAAACATAACATGGAGATAAACAACTCACAGGTCGTTTCACGAAGTTAAACAAAAAAGTTTCACCTGTTTGTTGGCAAATAATAGGACCGGTGCCCCCTTCAGATCCTCATGGCGAAGAACCTTCTCTGAAGAATAATATGTTAGGTCTCTATTCAGTATGTCATTCAGAATATAACAAGAACATTCTGCGCATCTAACAGTGATACAGTAGTTAGTTCCGGATGAAAAAAAATCAGTTTACCCAGTGCAGATTTGGCATCTTCAAATGATGATTCAGCGGCAGCATCAATAACATATACTATAGCATGGGCCTCTTGGTAATATTTTTCCCAGATCGTGCGTAGCCCAACCTAGCAAGCATGCAACGGGTGTCATAAATCTGAACAGGTAAAATTGAATCTCACTGGTAGCTGGTAATTTATGTATGGATTAGCTTATAAGGAGTTCCCGTTACAAACGGAAGGTGGTATCAACCAGTGTAACTATTACTCCCTCCATTCCAAATTACTTGGCACACATTTGTCTAGACACGGATGTATCTAGACACTAAACAAGTATAGATACATCCATATTTGGACAAATCCAAGTCAACTAATTTGGAACGGAGGGAGTAACTAGCACACAGAATATGGGCAAAGAACAAAACAGATATGGGTCCAACAATGGGCCATATCACATGCTTCCCTAATTTTTACGTTATCAGACAAAGCATAGTACACTGTTGGAAACATGAAAATGATCCAAAAGTAATCAAGCGGAGGAAGCCTTCCCTTGTTCCATTATCCACATACGCAACAAAGATTCATGATCGCACATACTCACAATATAAGCAAAAGTTGTGATGTTCTACCTCGCCAGGAGTATCTCATATGCTGTGGCCTACCTCCTAAAGCTACGAGATCATAGTCGTTCAATTTTAGTGTATACATCCCCCACATACTACAAATCTGAAACAACAGGTAGGTTGCAACTCCAATTAACCTAATAACCTAGTCAGCAGATAATCGACCATAATAGGAGTCCCAATATCCCACTGGTATTTCAGTCCAATAGAATGCATTAGCAATCTTACCTGACCTCCCAGATCCCAGAAAATAAGCTTTGCATTTGCATCCTCAATGCGTCCAATGTTAAGGCCAACGGTAGGAACAATACGATCAGGTGGAAGTCCTTCCCCTTTCAAATAAGTCGATTTCACCTTTTCCAATAATGTCTATATAATGAATTGTAGAATATTAGAAATATATTAATATTATGTCAAGAAGTTAGCATATAAATGTAGACATCACATCTTAGAAGACATCTAAAAATATAAACGAAGAAAAGCATCATGGACACCAAAATATAGCCGACGTAGAAGTTAACTAGAAGGTATAGTGGGCTAGTTTACCATGTCCATGGTGGAGGGAAGTTTGACTTAATAAGTTGATACATGCAGAATGCCAGTATAGAGTAGTAATATATATATAAGGACAAATTCAAGTACTACTAGCAATTTGCATATAACACACCTATTTCAAAATATGTAAAAAATCAAAATTTAGGCAATTTCCAGTCAGTGCAATCAATAAATAATAAAACCAAAAGATAGTATGCTAGAATGTACAATAAATTATCATCAATTGCTCTTCACCTGAGAAACTGTCATCAATTAACAGATATTGAGGATCAGACTTGATAGATTTGACAAACTTTACAATGTAACACCATGAGTGCATTTATTTGGAACAGCTGAATACCCAAGTAACAAAATGATCATCCAAACTTGAAACAGAGAAGTAGAAATAAATTATTAGCTTATCTATTTCATCTTTTAAAGGTTTAGAGCACTTACTGTCTTGCCAGCCTTGTCAACACCAAGAATAAGAACATGGAACTCCTTCTTGTTAAATATGTACTTCCATAGACCATGGGCCAAGGAGAACATTGCTCTAGGTGGCTTCCTTCACCAATGAAATAATCGCTCAAGTGCCAATCTATGACCAGTGCAGCACGCCCTGAATAAAACCCAAAAAGGGATAACTGCTACTCGTACAAAATCACCACTAGGATCATTCTGTGATCAGCACACTAGTAGTGCTCTGCTGACACCACAACAAAGTCAACGTGCAACATAGGTACACCTCCTCCCTTGCATGGCAATCAAGACATATACCTTCCTAATCAACGGGAATTAATCAGAGGCATACACATCAGAAGCTCACTAATCAACTACGTTCGTGCAAGGCAGTAGTCCAAAAAATACGAATGTCGTTAAATGCGCATAAATGGAGACTGAATTCAGGAATCAGCAATAACAAAATCCTCATGAATGCAACTTGTACTAAATCACCCAACATGCAACTCCATCAACACAACTGTAACACTATCAGGGTTTAGCAACAACGCTCCATCAACCTACCCATCCGGTATCTGCCAAGCGCACCCGCAAGAACCCCCTAGCTGCCAAAATGGTGGTGAGACGGCAACACCAATTTAACCCATAAACATGGGTTTTGACCACAAGAACGCATCAGAACTTCAGAAGAACCGATCATTGGCCAAATTCGAGGTGCACATAGTAACTAATCCAGCATATGAACGGAACCAGCGGTGTCTCCGAAGCTAGCGCATCATAGTCATTAATTCGAAGAGTTCTACTGCGCGGTAAAATAAAAAGGCGCCGAAGAAAAATAAATAGAAATGCTACTACGTGATGATAGCAACTAGCAGAGTCGGCCGCGCGTAATCAACGAATGTCTCGAGTAACATAAGTGAAACTGGTGGCGGTGGTCGAGATCGGGGAGGGTTAACGCAGATCTGGATCGCTCACCGGAGAGAGTGATAGGAGGGGCCGAGCTGGTTCCTCGATCGGGTGGCTCTCCGACGTAGCGAGCACTCCGATGAAGGGGGACGGGGGAGTAGGCGCCCTGAGATTCGGCTCGCTGCTGACTCGCTGATGCCAACGAGGCAACGACGACGACGACAACGACGGCGAGCACTGCTCAGCGAGGAAGGAGGAGATATAAAAACAGGGGCAAAAGCGTCGCGGGGAACCTGTTGGGTTTCGACCCGATCCGACGACGATCCCCTACTGCTGCGCCGACGACTGACTGTGTCCGTCTGACGTGTGGGCCCACGTTGTGCGCCGCGGGAATTGCACGTCTCGCAGAGGCGAGTGGGCGTAGAACTAACATGTGGGGTCCACTTGGCCAGTGTGCGGTGACCGGTTCACGTCGTCGTCGTCGGCGACGTGCTCGGTGCAGCCGTGAGATCTGTGGATGGAGTGGAGATGCTACTAGCACAGCATGCGTTGACCTGCCACTTGAGACGGATCGTTTTTTTTTTTTTTTTGCGGGGTGGAAACGCAAAGTTACACCAAGCTTCTTACAGAAGAAACCAGAAGAAACACAAAATTACACATAAGTCCAGCTTCTGGAACCCAGCGCCTTCTCCGCAGCGAAGCACGTGCCGCCGGCGCGCCGCCGCCACTCCTCCACACACTTGGACTGGGAGGATCCCCTCGACGGACGGGAAGTCGACGGACCTCAGCTACAAGAAGCCTCCATCCTTCACCACGAACGGCACCGGCTTGGTCAACTCCAGCATCTCCACCTAGATCTTCGAACACCGGCTCCGCCAACATGAACGCCGGCTCGGGGGAAGGCGCGTCGAAGCTCCGGGGAGCCGCGAGCACGCCGGGGACAGCAGACCTGGCTCGAACCTCCGCCGGAGACTCCAGAGCAGGGGAGAAGGTAGCCGTCCACCAAAACAACTCCAACACCGCCGCCAACTCCACAGCGCCGCCGGCGATAGCCCTACACCTACCTACACTATGTACACGCCGGGATCTGCCGATCCCCCAACCTCCCGCCGCCGGAGCGGCCGGCGGAGGCGGGGAATCGCACAGATCGCCGGCGGCGAGGTGGTCTGTGCGGGGGGTCGAAAAATTCGCCCTTTCCTGTAGCTGGGGAAAGGAGACCGGTCCGAGCTCGGTCGTTTTTGGTGCTGACGGATCGTTTTGTTGCAGGCACGCACGCCCGCACAACACAAGATACGGCGACTTCTTCCGCCATGTGCCCGTAAGAGAGTCGAGCTAGCCAACGAATCTCTGCACATTGATTCTCCTCTCACAACGACAAAGACTAGATTCATTTTTTATTTGCAAGGTTTGCAGACTAAGACATAGTCTACTGGTGGGAAGATGTCGATGCTTTTTCACCCAAGTGGAATAGTTTGTAATTTCAATTACTCCATTGTTTGATTCATAAATGGATAGTGACGATAAGATCGTGTTTTTCCCAGTGATAGAAGAGAACGTCAATAGCGGAGTCGGTGACAAAAAGAACTAGATAATTCTCGACATTTGTTTAGTTGCGCAAGAGGAGTTGAATGCCCCTACCAAATGAGGAGGATCGAAATCTAGGCGCCAATCAAATAAGAACCGTGCTATGGGTCATGTGCTGCTATTTAGTGACTGTTTTTCTACGAAACCAACACGAGGTGCGATTCCATTTCGGCGGTCTAGGACGAAGAAGGACGTGTTTTATGTGCATTGTGTATGGTGTTCGGGATTATTATACCTACTTCCAACTACAAAAAGATTGCATCAGACTAGTTCGATTCTCATCTATTTAGAAATGTACTGCTAATATACGATATCTTGCATATGGATTTGATGCACATATTGTGGAAAACTACCTCTCTACGTCTGAATCCACATAAATTAAAGCCATGTACATGTTTTGTGCAGTGGTGATGAATGTGTTTGGGCCGATCTATCAGAGAGCACCAAATGCAGCAGATGCAAATCGGCTCATGTCACAGGGTGAAGCGAGAAGATTTCCCGAGATGCTTGGGAGTATCGATTGTATGCATTGAGAATGAAAGAATATAAAGGTCATGTTGGAGCATGCATGTAGTGTAATACTTAAAGACGTTGCAGATTATGACCTGCTGATTTGACACTCCTTTTTCGGCATGGTCCGTTCTCACAATGACATAATAAACATATTGCAATGCTCTCCGTTGTTTCAGAAATTTGTTGAAGGCCAAGTTTCAAAGTGTAACTATGAGATCAATGACCACCAATATAACAGGGGTACTACCTAGCCAATGGCATCTATCTTAGTTGGTCGACATTTATGAAGGAAATTCGTAACCCTGATGGTCTGAAAAAACACATTTTTTCCTCGAAACAAGAGTGTCGGGAAGGATGTGAAGCAAACATTTGGTGCAGTCTAAGCTTATTTTGCTTTTGTCCCATACATTGCTCAAACATGGTCACTACATCAGATGTGGGAGGCCGTGAATGTTTGTATCATAATGCACAACATAATCATGGAGAGTGAGTGTGATGCTGGTATGGTGTTTGATCAGCATTTTGACTACCATGCCACTCTTGCCGACCACATCAAGGCATCTCGGCGGAGTTTTTTGATTTTCTCGCCATGCATCAGAAAATTCATGAAGAAGGAACTCATCACCAACTATAAGATGATATAGTCGAACTTCGCACAATACATTTGAATTCTTGTACTAGTTATATTATTTTTGTATTCAAATTATTGTTATTGTTAAAAACTATGCAATCTAGTTTGTTGTCATATATATAGAAATATGAATACATTGATAAAAGTAGGAAAAAACTATATAGGGTAGGCCGTTTGGGGGCGATGCTAGATAGACACAATATGGAAGCGCCGACGGACATGCTCTCATCCTCAGACCTTCAGGATCGCCCCATCCGTCCCACATATGAAGACACCCAAAAGTCGTATTTCCTGCCAGTCCGTTTTGAATGGGCTAAGGCATGTTTGGTTTCCTGCATGGATTTTCACCCATTTGGCTCCGCCCCGGAAAAACGAGGTCTCGGCCACTTTGTATAGGTCATTTGGTTGCCCACAAAGACTCAGCCAGTCCCGTTTGTCTGAAAACGAGTTTTGAAGCACTGCTGTTTGGTGTACATCTTTGTTTCACGTACTCTCACCTCTTTTCTTGTGGTGAGTTTACCTCACTCTACCTCAACACCGGTGTTGAGTACGGCGAAGGAATGGCGCGGTGGTGGTGTGGTGACAGAGGTTGCGATGGAGCTTACAAACATAGTTACACCAAGCACTATAGCTACTACTACGTCGGTGAAGCTCACTGCGGCGAGCGGCGGCGTTACGCGCAGTATAAACATGCATATATATGAAGTACAAACTCTACTCGTATATGACCTCCGAAACAGAAAAGTTACAACACAAAAGTTGTGCGGAATGTCGAGGTGAACACGCTCGTCGAAGGATATTTCAAACGGTCAACCGAGTGCGACGAATTTGACAAAATTCATCTAAAAAAGTTTTGAACATCAGTTCGAAATTGAGGCGCATAATTTTCAAAACCGAGCACGGAAATGGAACCTACTTGTCGATGCGCATAATTTTCATGTACACTTTATTTTGATTCGTGGTATATTTGAAGAGGCACTAAGTGGAGAAGAGTGGAGGAGATTAAGGGATGTGAGCGGAAACAGCCAAATCGGCTGTTCCTCCAGGCCAGACCCAAGCGTGGTTTGAGGTTCCTGCTATGCAAAAACGTGAAACCGGGGCAGCCCACCAAACATCTAATTTTGCATCCGTGGGGCTTGGCCCAAGGCATGCAGGAAACCAAACACGCCCCTAGGCCGTCTATCTGTTTTCGCCCAAATTACACACACTATGCCCTGCCAGGTGCCCACATGCCTTAAAACAACCCCATTTAGCCATTCTATCAAGTCTAAGAGTGATAAATGCAAAACTTCCGGTAAGCAGGCAGTTATAAACACATGACATCTTACTAATATATTTCAAATGTGTAACACAGATATGCACCGCCAGTTTGAATATATGAGATGCAATATCCAAGACAACTACTACAGTATTCTCTGTACTTTGTCTTCAGTAACAATATACAATACTCCCTCCATTCCTGAATGTAAGGTGTATAGTTTTCTGCATGAATATTAAGTTATGGGTATTTGGCATACGGTAGACTCATCCTCTTCTGGAAAAAATCGAGAGATAAGAGTTCCTAATAGACACAAATTGAAAACAATACACCCTATAAATTAGGATTCATTTTTGGATGGGTAAAATTGTCCATAAATCACATTATACCTTATATTTTGGAATTTATCTGGAAAAACTATACACCTTATATCAAGGAACAGAGGGAGTATTATTTTCCGTGTCACTTTGTAAGGATAGCTTCTAGCAGCTGAGCAGTGGATGATCTCAATGTAGGGGATACCGGAGAACTACCAAAGAAGCCATCATATAGAGCATAATTAACAGAAGCTGATTTGATCTCAACGTCAACTTGACATGCATCCTGACTTGTCGAAATGGAGATCTACAAAAGCAGAAGTAACAGGGTGAAAAGTCATCTAGCACCATCAGGAATTAATTTCAACAAGTTAACTATATTCTTCAACCTTTATTTCTCTTTTTCCACAAACTTGGATCAATTATTTTTCCTTTTTATTCAAATGAATATTGGTCAGTCAACTTTTATTTGCATCTTGATATGTGCCTGAAAACTTCATTTAAAAACGGGAAACACTCTAAAAAACATTGCTTCTTAAGTAAACCACGGATAGAGTTATGGCCTACAGATGGCCACAATGCTATTTCCCATTACCACATATATCATGGAATTATGGGACGGTAACATATTTTTTGCCGGTACGACCTAACGGTACATTTAGTATACCCTGGTTTGGAAGGTTGGTTCCTCCGGGCGGTACCTCAGAAGGGTCCAGAAGCTCCTCTCCTTCACCACTCACTCCATGTTCCTCCCTCCTCGTCTGAATCAATTATGTCGCGCCAAAACCTTCCTTGAACCGATCTGATGGTCGTCCGAGAGTATCAAGGGACCGAGGAACGTTTCTTCTATGATAAGGTTCCCAATATTTTTGTTCCGAGGGTCGAGGTTCTCAGGGACGTAGAACCGTATTCTGAGGGTCGAGTCATCAACACGATGTGGTTCCAATAGGTTAGGCGTTGTTCAGGAATCAGGCTACTACACTACTCGGCTCCGGCTCTACACTTTTCCTCAAATGGCTTCGTTCCTTGACGTCTAGTACTTCCCTGGAAAGACAACGGATCTCGACGACGACCACTCTTCGTCGGCGGCTCTAGTGGCCCGGTCCTCGGCGGTGCCTACTCAGCGTGGCGGCACCCCTCCTCCAGACGACGACATGGTCCTTAGCGGCGTTATCCCAATGCGGTAGCCCTTCTCCCTGAAGCGGCGTTGTTTGTCCTCTCATTTCTTCTCCTTCTTTTCCTAAGGCAAAAGTGAGGGGGCGTTTGCCAAGTGAAGCCACCGTACCTCCTTTTGAGGGGGTGGGCTCTATTTATATAGGGAAAAAGTTCAGAAAATGCCATGCCGCTAGGTAAGGTAGGGTTGTACCCTCCACGTCCTTCACAACTCCAACGGGGTAGTTAGGTATTCTAAGGAAATAATGTTCTTATAGCACGTGAAATATCCATTGGGGGGAGGAGGGTTCTTATCCCTAAAGACCATTTACATTTGCACCCTAAGCATTTGAGCATGAGCTGGACTAATGTGTAACTAAATATATGCCCTAGAGGCTTTCCCATCTCTCTCCTACTTTGGAGGGGCATTTTGGCAATTAAAAGCATTTCTGCTATTCATCTGTTTATGGTATCAGTACTAGTGTATTAAGCGCGTGAGTGCTTCACGTGCATGCGGCGGGTCTGTTTAGGTTTTCAAGGCGCACAGGGATCGCACTTTACGGGAGAAACAACCCTAACAACATTTTTTTAAGTAAAGAACATGGTTTGTAGAGACTTTTAGGCATCAAAACCACTTGTTGCATTAACAAAATCTTACATTTCCACCTATGCAAGTTTATGGCTAGTTGATCTTGGTTTCTAATTGAACATAACTCATATTCAAGATAATGTAACAAGCTGATTTAGAAATCTAGAGCCTCAGAGTTGAGACCCAGTTACGGAAGACTGACATTCAGATTCAGGACTATTTGCGAAGTAGATACTGATGGATAAGTCTCTGTACTATGGTCTTTGTGGGGTTGCAGCACATGGTCCTTGTGTCAAGGACTGGCAGTTAGGATAGCATCAAAGACTGGTGATAACCCCCAAGAGCAGGGGATCACTGTAGCACCTCTCAACGTGGAAGTAAGATATCGATCCGCAGGCGCAAGAAGGAAAAGTTATCTATTCCCTACAACTAAAGTGTCACAAGTTTTAGTTGATTATGCACTAAACAAGTTTAAGGAACAAGATGGTTGATTTAATGGATGGAAGTTTAATGCAACAAAACAAGAATGTAAAAGTGTCCCAATCCTCTTCAATGCAAGAGGACAAGACAAATGTTTTCTCTTATAGGAACAATGGACATGGGTTCATGGGTTCACTTAATCCTCTCTCTCTCTCATCTACGGTGATTATCATGTTATAGATAAAGTACACACAATTGTCATGTCTTAATGGTAGCTTTTAATGACGGCTATATGTCCTAAAACACATAGTTGAAAGAAATACTCATTTGTGTGCTATGTCACCCCCGCAAGGCTAGCATGGCTGTTGTCACTCCCACATCATACTCTTTCTTTTTACCCCCAGATAAAGGATGTTGGGCTGTATTTCACATGTCACTCAATACATATGCCGTGTCACATTGGCCATCCCGTACCTACATACATCATACTTCATAATGCACAATATTCTAAACACTAGTGCAATGATTCATAATTCGTGTGCATGACCACATCTCTCTCATCTATCCACACTTGGTGGTGTCAATCACCTCATGACAAGGATAAACAAGGCATTATGCATAAATCAAACCATCACATGCATCATAGAATATCTCCAAAGTATGACAAATCATAAAAGCTCCAACACAACGGTAAATGCATAACAAATCATCTCATACCACAATATCCACCATAGGAATTACATAGATGACCGTAATCATGTTCAGCAGCTCATACGGTACTAATTAGTGAAGCTCAAAGAGAGGAGAGATACATAAGTTACCACCACAAACCCAAGTCCAGGGGGTGGACTACTCCCCCTTCATCATGGAGACGGTGGAGAAGTCGTTGGAGAAGATGGAGACCACCCCGGCAGTGCCTCGCCGGAGTTTTCCCCCTCCAATCTGCAGCTCCAGGTCTCTGTTTCGTGGTTTCTGTCTTTTGGCGGCGCTCCCTTTCGCGAAAGCCCTGGGGGGGGTCTATATATAGTCGTTTTTAGGTCAAGACGAAGCTTCGGGAAGAAAGATCGACGACAGCGGAGGCCCGAGGGCCAGGATGGGGGACCCCACGCGGTCAGGGAATCTGGCCGCGTGGGCCCACCCCTTTCTGCCTTCTGGTCTCCGTTTCTTCGATTCCTTTGCGCCTACGTTTTGTTCCTTCCAAAAAAGTGATCCCCGTAAAGTTTCAGGTCATTTGGACGTCGTTTGGGTCCCTGAAACATCAAAATATAGAAAAAGGGGTTTTCTGACAGCGCAGGGTTAATTCCAGAAAAATGGGGGAGTTGTTAATTATCCCCAAAACTCAATATAAATCATGAATATAACCCTTATATGATGCAAATAACATGAAATAACATGTAATAAAATGTAAAGTTCATGTATGCATTTTACATGCATCAACATCCCCAAGCTTAACCCATGCTCGTCCCGAGTATGAAGGTGATAAAACTAACATGGACTTTGCATTTTAATACTATCAATGGATATCAAAGGTGATTCCTATTGCTACATAGATTCAAATGATTCATTCTTCAAAGGAATAACAATATGCAAGATAAATTATGAAGTGGTATCAAATACTCAATGTAAAGATGTTCAATGATAAATTCACAAAGTGTAATATAGAAGAAAGTACTATGGACCAAATGTATGCATAATGAAAAGTAAAAACATCCTATGGTGGTCATAGAGTACTTCTTATGAAAACTGAATATAAAAGGTGGACACTTTGGATAGATAAATAAGTAGAGGTAAAGCATGAATAAGTTTCATCTAATTTCCAAACACTTCTACTTAAGTTAATGCTTGCAATGTGGTAGTCATTGGTGTGGAGCTCTCATTACCCCTATCATAGCATCTTGAATGATTAATGTTTAAAGTGAAAGCAAATATGAGTGGTGTGCTTGACAATGTATTGGTTGAATGTCTCATGTCCATTGAATACAAGTACCTACACCATGTGTTACTCACTTTGGTCCACAAAGTAAATTCAAATAAAGGTCATTGCAAGTAATAATAGTATCATCAAGAACTGCACTGGGGTACCTCTTGCCCCTTGACATGAACAAGCCCATGTCAAAACAACAAGACAAACAGACAATGAACAATCTCAGCACTCTTTTATTTACTATGGGTATAGCTTTTTATTATGAGGTGCATCACTGAATGAACATTATGGTTATGCTGTAAATTTCTGATAACCCACAAGTATAGGGGATCGCGTGTAGCCTTTTCGATAAGTAAGAGTGTCGAACCCAACGAGGAGCTAAAGGTAGGATAAGTATTCTCTCAAGTTCTATCAACCACTGATACAACTCTACGCACACTAAACGTTTATTATCTAGGAAATAATACTAGCAATACGGGTATGAGAGATAGTTTTGCAAGATAATAAATACAAGAAAGTAAATGTTAGTGCTGCAGCAATAAATACACTAAGTAACCATATACTAACAGTACCATGAGTGTGGAAAAGTGGTGGTAATTGTGGTGGCTTTGTCCAAGATTAATTAGTGAAGGTACTTGGTTCATTGTCTTCGATGCAGTTTTCTATGTGGGAGAGGCTAAATATACATGCACTCCACTACTTGGGATTACAAGTACTATATGATTGGATTGTTAGCAAGCATCCGCAAATACTAACAATGCATTAAGGTTTCCCCAACCATAGCCTTAAGTTCAAGGTCCTCTTACTCCCATACGTGCAACTAATCGGTTCGCGTTCTCAGGTTTCTGTCACTCCGGCAGAACTTCCCCGCTTCGTTACAAATACTACCAACCCTAGGGTGTTTGATCCATGCGCGCACAAATATAATGGACACCAAAGGACAGCACCATATAGACATACAACTCTAATGAACCTCATGCATTCAATTAAGCAATCAAAAGACAAATAAACTACGGAAACATGATGTAAATCATAGGATAAATATTATAGCATCAAACACCATGTTTACATAGGACGGTACAGAGGTTTGTGGGAGGATGAACCACTGAATACAAGGAGGAGATGGTGATGGAGATGGCGGTGAAGACGGCGGAGAGGGGCAGCGCGGCGGCGCAGGGCGGCGGCGGCGCCGGCGGTGCGGGGAACTCCTTTCCCCGCCGCCGGCAAGCTTGGGGAGCGCCGCCCCTTAGCCTCCCTCCTTCATGGCTTCTTGGGAGCCCTCCCCCATGGAGATGGGATCCATGGGGGAGGCAAAAACGTGGCTTTTGGTGGCTGAAATTCGTGGGTGGAGGAGTCCTCCACGAATTAGGTTTCCTCCCTTTATATATCTTCTCGGATTTCCGTCACCCCTTTTAGGGTTCCACCAAAACGGGCCTACAGGCCGCGTCCGAACTCCGATTGGGCTGATCTCGGGCTTAAAATCTTCGTATGGAAAATTGTGACAACTTTCGTAACAGCCAGGTCTCCATATAACGTCATCTTCGAGGGTCAAACTGGCAATCTTCGTAAAAAGTTCTCAGACAGATTTCAGGAAAGTCCCAATTCGACTCCAACAAGGTTTCCTCTTGTATTCTTGATAATTTCTACACATCAAAGAGTAAAACAAGAACATTGTGCACTTTTGCAACTATTAGTAGGTTAGTCCAAATAAATAATAAACTTAATATAAAACAAGTGCTAAAAGCATAAAAATGGCATGAAACAATCAAAAATTATAGATACGTTTTGGACGTATCAACATCCCCAAGCTTAATTCCTGCTCGTCCTCGAGTAGGTAAATGATAACAAAATAATTTTTGATTGTAAATGCTATGATCAGGTCTTTAACAATTGCATGATGTATGGATAATAAAACTTAGCAATCATGTTTCCTAATGAAAAGTATCAACGAACTAAGAGCTTATAACATGAAATTTATAAACATCAACAAGATTGTAATGACCATAATAAAGCATGATAGAGTGGTATCTCGCTTGCCCTTAATTGTGGAGCAAAACATAAATGCCAAGGCACCTCTGAAGTTCAAGTGAAGACTAGATATAGAGATATCAAAGATAAAAGCATCATGGTTATACCTCAATTAATCGTATTCTGGGACAAGCACATTACACTAAGAACGACAGCTATGCTCTCGAAGAAGTGCTCAAAGAAAGGATGGTGACTCAACATAAAAATAAAAGATTGGCCCTTCGCAGAGGGAAGCAGGGATTAACACGTGCTAGAGCTTTTTGTTTTAAAAACAGAGGTAAAAATGTTTTGAGAGGTGTTTGTTAATTGTCAACGAATGGTAGCGGGTGAGAACAGTATTCTACCTGTCAAACGGACTTTTAAGAGCGGCTCCCATGAAGGACGTTATTTCTACCAGCAAGGCAGATCATCCCTCTTTCTCTTTGGTTTACACACATTCAGGTATTTCACTGTTTGTCATTGCTTACTGATGAATCAGGGCAAAAGTGTGAAGAGAATTAATTGGTTAAAGTTGTAATTAATTGGGACTGGGCACCCCGTTGCCAGCTCTTTTTGCAAGTTATTGGATAAGCGGATGTATATGCCACTAGTCCAGGTGTAAAAGTCCATTTGACAAATAGAATAAAGAATAACCACACTAATTCCTCATGAGCTAGTAAACATTGACACAAAAAGAGAAATATTTTGAAGGTTTTAAAGGTAGCACATGCAAATTTACTTGGAATGGCTTGAAATACCATGCATAGGAATTTTTTGGTGGACTCTTTGGGATAACTTGGTTTTAAGGATTTGGATGCACGAGCAGCATTCCCGCTCAGTACAAGTGAAGGCTAGCAATAGACTGGGAAGCGACAACCACGAGAGCGATAACGGTCATAATCATGCTTGCGACAAAATAAAATTAACGGAGGCATAAAAACGATACTAAAACTCTGAGGCAAAATAGATCATCAAGGCTTAATTGACTTTTATTTTTCAGTCATAACATGTGTGAGCATGTGCCAAGTCGATTCAAGTGAATTATTCAGAGGAGGATACCACAATACCATACCATCTTATGAACAGGACAATGCATGTTGATATCAAAATAACATAATATGCACTATTAGCTAGTTGAGACTAACCATAAGAAAACATAAACTACTAAACAGTATTATTCACACATCATTTTTAAGTTTCAACAAGTAATCCATTAACCAAGTAAACATTGAAAACAGAGGATAAATAAAATATGTGACGATCCACTTATTAATGTAACTGGTGTTTGATGCTAAGATAAATAGATAATAAAATACAGCCGCTTCAAGTTTAGTTAAGTTCCTATGTTGCTCAAAAAACAAAGTTTAAAGGTTTGCAAACCGTGGGGTTATTGATGAAGAGGGATGCGGGGACATCCCCAAGCTTATGACTTTGGTAATTCTTCAATATTCCATAGTTTGGTGTTCCTTCATTCTCTGTGAAAAAACTTCAACACAAAAACTTTCCCATTCTTTTCTGCGGTTAGACATTAGTACAATAGATAATATTTCCCAAGTGCTACTATTAAACCAAATAAAATTTTGTTTTTAAGTTACAGAAAGGTTGCTTAAATGGCCAACTTATAAATGAAAGGTAAGAACCATTAAAAATCAAATGAAAACGAAAAGAGGCCACTCTTGCAACAAAAGTCAGAATCTGTCCAGAAAAACAGCAGCTGGAAAACGCAATTTTTAGGTGCACTTAAACATGCCCGAAATTTTAGCCAATTTTTGTACATGCAGAGGATTAGGTGCTACAACATCAGTAATTTTTTCGTGATTTTTAGAGCTTCCAGTAAAATATGAAAAATCGCGCAATAAGCAGTAGATACCGAAAACAGAAAATCACTTTTTACATATGTATCAACTAAGCTAAATGGATAAAACTTGGTACTTTATTTTTGATAAACTAAGAAACCAGAGGCTAAGCAAGACCTAAACATGCTAGCTACAGCAAGGAAAACTCTAAATAAAAATCAAAAGTAAAACCCAAATAAAATTAAAATAAAGAACCAAACAAAGAAGCAAAACAAAAGAAAATATTTTTGTTATTTTGAATTTATAAGTGAAAGTAAAGAAGCAATCGAAACCAAATAAGGAGCCTAATAAAACTAAAGAAGGTAAAACCAAGACATATAAAAGCAATTATAATACAAGTTAAGACAATACATATCATGTGGACGGGTAATATAGAGTATGAACGAGACAACCTCATGTTAGTTGATGAATAGGGGGATGACTCGGGCATCCCCAAGCTTAGATGATTGTATCTTCTTGAATATGTTCTTGGGATGCACCTACACATCCCCAAGCTTGAGCTCTTGCGTCTTCTTATTCATCTCATATCACCATATTGATTAGATCTTATAAGCTACATCCACATAAAACTTCACAAAACTCATTAGTAGGGTTAGTACTCATTAAATAAAATCCACTCATGTTCAAGCATTGACAAGTTTTATAATTTTTACTCAACATTAGCCACTGTATATACTAAGGTGTTCATGATTTCCGTTGTCCGTCGAAAAACTAATGAAACTAACAACACCAAGTACAATATTGAATAAACAAAGAAATCTGTCAAAACTGAACAGTCCGTAAAGATGGCATTCAACGAGATAGTTAAGTAGCTCAAATCGAAAAACTTTAGTCTAATGAAAGAAAGATAATAATCTCAGGTTTATGCACAAAAATTTTCAAGTCAAAATACTATTCTGAGATTTATCACGATTTTATTTACAGAGAAGCACAAAATCTGTCTAAACAGAACAGTCAGTAAAGATCGAATTTTTCGACCTATCTACGTACCTTAAATCAGAAAAAGTTAGTCTAATGAAAGAAAGCTAATAAGCATCACTTTGCACTCAAGAAATTTCAGATCAAGATCACGTTCTGGTGATTTTAAACATTTAATACGGTGGAGCACAGAAAATCTGTTTCTGGACAGCAAAGTAAAACTATCAACTTTCAATTAACTAAAGACTATAATTAGCATTTTATTTTTATGTACAGAGGTATATACACAATATTTACAATATTTACATGTTTTTAATGAAAAGCTTCCATGGAAAGATTTGTTTTGGTTTCATAGGCATGAACACAAGTGTTCAAGGTCGACCCCCATTTAACCATTACTCATCTTTCCAATCACTTTTCTTTTTGAAAACGTTTTTAGATAACAACTACACCTAATTTTTTTTGTAATTCGCATTCCCTATCCATAGTAAGATAAAGAACAACTTAATACTGAAAATAAAAACTACTTAGAGATAAAGCAAACAAGTGCACACAAGAACATTAACCTACGCTATGGCTCCCCGGCAACGGCGCCAGAAAAGGTCTTGATAACCCACAAGTATAGGGGATCGCGTGTAGCCTTTTCGATAAGTAAGAGTGTCGAACCCAACGAGGAGCTAAAGGTAGGATAAGTATTCTCTCAAGTTCTATCAACCACTGATACAACTCTACGCACACTAAACGTTTGCATTATCTAGAAATAAAACTAGCAATACGGGTATGAGAGGTAGTTTTGCAAGATAATAAATACAAGAAAGTAAATGTTAGTGCTGCAGCAATAAAATACACTAAGTAACCATATACTAACAGTACCATGAGTGTGGAAAAGTGGTGGTAATTGTGGTGGCTTTGTCCAAGATTAATTAGTGAAGGTACTTGGTTCATTGTCTTCGATGCAGTTTTCTATGTGGGAGAGGCTAAATATACATGCACTCCACTACTTGGGATTACAAGTACTATATGATTGGATTGTTAGAAAGCATCCGCAAATACTAACAATGCATTAAGGTTTCCCCAACCATAGCCTTAAGTTCAAGGTCCTCTTACTCCCATACGTGCAACTAATCGGTTCGCGTTCTCAGGTTTCTGTCACTCCGGCAGAACTTCCCCCGCTTCGTTACAAATACTACCAACCCTAGGGTGTTTGATCCATGCGCGCACAAATATAATGGACACCAAAGGACAGCACCATATAGACATACAACTCTAATGAACCTCATGCATTCAATTAAGCAATCAAAAGACAAATAAACTACGGAAACATGATGTAAATCATAGGATAAATATTATAGCATCAAACACCATGTTTACATAGGACGGTACAGAGGTTTGTGGGAGGATGAACCACTGAATACAAGGAGGAGATGGTGATGGAGATGGCGGTGAAGACGGCGGAGAGGGGCAGCGCGGCGGCGCAGGGCGGCGGCGGCGCCGGCGGTGCGGGGAACTCCTTTCCCCGCCGCCGGCAAGCTTGGGGAGCGCCGCCCCTTAGCCTCCCTCCTTCATGGCTTCTTGGGAGCCCTCCCCCATGGAGATGGGATCCATGGGGGAGGCAAAAACGTGGCTTTTGGTGGCTGAAATTCGTGGGTGGAGGAGTCCTCCACGAATTAGGTTTCCTCCCTTTATATATCTTCTCGGATTTCCGTCACCCCCTTTTAGGGTTCCACCAAAACGGGCCTACAGGCCGCGTCCGAACTCCGATTGGGCTGATCTCGGGCTTAAAATCTTCGTATGGAAAATTGTGACAACTTTCGTAACAGCCAGGTCTCCATATACGTCATCTTCGAGGGTCAAACTGGCAATCTTCGTAAAAAGTTCTCAGACAGATTTCAGGAAAGTCCCAATTCGACTCCAACAAGGTTTCCTCTTGTATTCTTGATAATTTCTACACATCAAAGAGTAAAACAAGAACATTGTGCACTTTTGCAACTATTAGTAGGTTAGTCCAAATAAATAATAAACTTAATATAAAACAAGTGCTAAAAGCATAAAAATGGCATGAAACAATCAAAAATTATAGATACGTTTTGGACGTATCAATTTCCACCATGAATGATGCATGGCTTAGATTAGCGGCCCAGGCATTTCTCTAACCATTTATACAAACTCTTTGAACTTACTAAGTATCCACATTCATTTCACCCATGATAGGCATCCATAAACAAAAGTACATGACATCAACTAAATATAAATAAGTGCAATGTTGAAAGATTGCCATGTGACAGCACATATGGGCTAACTCCCAACCAAAACAATTGTCAAGCCTACAACTTCATAATTTTAATCACAATGGTTCATGCTTATTAAATGCAATAAAAGTAAATTGTGCATCAAATTCGTGAGAGCTTTTAACCAATTTTTCCATGACAATCAATAACATAAGCATTTAAATTCAGAAATGTAGATAACACAATATAACATGATAAACATACTTGGAATAGCATAAAGCTAATAGGTAGATATGGTGGACTCACTGGAAAAACTTTGGTTGAAGGTGTTGGGAAACAAGCTTTTTACTTGTTGTAATTTTTGGGCTAGCACTAGGGAGAAAGTTGACCATCTAAATGCATGCATAAGTGTCCATAGAACTAATCAATCCATGTTAAACCAAGTAAAGTTAAAATTCAACATCTAAATATGGTAAAAGATAGCTCTTGACAACTCACTTGCAAATTAACATTCATTCAAAGCACATGAATTATGCAACTATATGTATCTTTTAAAATCAACTCAAACATCCCTATCCCAATATATTTAATAGCATCCAACATAATTCAACCCAAACTTCCAGTAGCTCTCTCATATATAAATGATAGTGGTGGTCTTATTAACAAACCGAAATAACAAAAGCAAATAAAAAAAAACAGACGCTCCAAGTTTATACGATAAAGTGCTTTGATCGAAAAACAGAAGTTAGACGTGTGCAAACCGAGAGTGTGTTGGTCCAGTGGGGTTGTCTTGACATCCCCAAACTTATGGTCTTCACCATCCTTGGATAGCTCTTGGTGCAGCTCCTCTAATCCCTGTGAAAAAATTTCAAAACACCGTTTCTCCCATTTCTTTTCTGTGGGGTGATATTAGTAGTGATAAACAAATAGGTTCCTTGCTGCATAAAATCCTTAGGCAAAAATTCATATGAATGTCCAGAGAGTATATAATGTTGTATGCCTACTCATAAATTCAATTGAATCAAAAAGATTCAAGCAAAAAGCTCAAAGAATGCATAAAACAATATCAAGACAGAATCTGTCCAGAAAAACAGCAGCAGCAAAACGCATTTTTCTACCATAATTAAACTCGTCAGAAAAATCTGCAAAAAATCACGTATACAGAGGATGAAAAGTTGAAACTACATTTCAAATTACAGATCAATCGGAGTTACAGATAAAAAATTAAAAATAAAACCGTGCACAGACTTCGTGCAGGCAGAAAACTCTCCGAAAATGAATAGCAACTTTTCAAACCCAAAATAGGTAAAACTTGGTTCTTTATTAAAAATCCCAGAAACAAAACTAACAAACTACTCTCCTGTTACAGCAAGAGGACTCAAAGAGAATCTCAAACAAAAACAACCGGGTTGCCTCCCGTAAAGCGCTTTCTTTATAGCCATATAGCTAGGCTTCTTACTTGATGTTCATGAAGGTTGAAGCTCATGAGGGAACTTATACTTTGATGTGTCCCTCTTCCTTGGAAAGTGTTCATGCAAAATACCAGGATCCCATGGTGTTCTCAAACCAATCAAAATAATAGTCAAGTTGAACCCTAGTTGAGAGAAAAACAAAACATAAAAGTAATACCAACGAAGTCTAACTTTCTTTCTATGCATTGGCATTTTGTATATGAATGAATCACCATAAATAGAAGTTTCCAAATGCATATTAACAATAGTTACTTGCAGCATATAATTATTAGTAACATAAATAGGGTTCTTATCACCTCCTCTTTCATAATAGTTGCAAGTAGTAGAAGTGTATTCAACCATATAACCAATAGAATCTTCCAACTTAGATAATTTAGACACATAAAGAGGATCATTAAATTTATTATGGAATTCATTAGCATGCTTCCCTCTTTCAAAATAGTTATTAAGATCAATATTAAGTTTAATATCATGGTTGCAACAAAGATTTGGAGCTAAAGGTAATTGCAAACCACATAAGTATTTCTCAACATAAGCAAATTTCTCCTCCATGGTGTAACTAGGAGAATTTAAGAACAAAGTAGGACTCTCATGAGTAAGAGTACCATCACAAACAGCAAGTATATCATTTTTATCCTCACATAACTTAGTAACAACTAAACATGGAGGTTTATCAATAAGCATAGGATCATCATCTAAAGCATTATCATATAGCATATTTAAACAACACTCCTCATTATCATCAATAAGTTCACTAGTAGCATCATTAAAAAGTAAAGGAGCATTATTAGTTTCATCATAATAGCATAGCTTATCATATAGGACCATAGAATTTTCAGTTTGACACTCATCATAACATGGATTCTCATAAATAACAAAAGATTTTTGAGTTTGAGTGTTACTATCATTTGTTGATGGTGAAGCTGGGAGATCCAACTCTTCCCCAAGCTTAGGTTGGAGCACATCCATTTTAATCTCCTCTTCACATACTTTCTCTTCCAAGCTTATGTTTTCATCATCCTCTTCCTGCAAAATGTTAGTGCTTTCCGTGGCAGCAAGAATTCTTTCTTTAACATAAACATTATCACTAAATTCTTTTTTGCAAATTTGGAGAATAATAGAAACTTGCCCTTTCATTTCACGAGCTACATGACTAGTTGCAAGAAATTTATCAAGAAGAGAGTCTATCTCATGGGCTCCAACATAAGCAATATATTTCTCAACTTGTTCTATATCAGGGCATAATACTTCATCTTCACGATAACAAGCAATTATAGGATCACTATTATACTTGCATTGATAGTGGAAATGTTTAACAACTCTTCTATTGCAACAAGTTATACTATGTAACTCACAAAACTGATTAGCTATTTTGTGAACAGCTTTAAGCAATTTACCCACTCTATTTCCCTCTTTGGTTGATTGATATTCAGAGTAGGCGTCATACATTTTAAAATAATCATTACCCATAGACATTCCAGAAAGTTTCTCCATTTTTTTTAATTTTTTGGATTTTTGATATATAAAACTGAAAGTAAAACTAATGAGAAACTCATAACCAAACTAGTTTAAAGGAACCTCCCCAAGCTTAGATGATTGCAAGATATAAAACAAGATAAAATCAATCTAAAGTATAGTGCACACAAGAATAGAAACTTAAGCGCTACGCTCCCCGGCAACGGCGCCAGAAAAGTATTGATAACCCCCAAGAGCAGGGGATCACTGTAGCATCTCTCAATGTGGAAGTAAGGTATCGATCCGCAGGAGCAAGAAGGAAAAGTTATCTATTCCCTACAACTAAAGTGTCACAAGTTTTAGTTGATTATGCACTAAACAAGTTTAAGGAACAAGATGGTTGATTTAATGGATGGAAGTTTAATGCAACAAAACAAGAATGTAAAAGTGTCCCAATCCTCTTCAATGCAAGAGGACAAGACAAAGGTTTTCTCTTATAGGAACAATGGACATGGGTTCATGGGTTCACTTAATCCTCTCTCTCTCTCTCTCATCTACGGTGATTATCATGTTATAGATAAAGTACACACAATTGTCATGTTTTAATGGTAGCTTTTAATGACGGCTATATGTCCTAAAACACATAGTTAAAAGAAATACTCATTTGTGTGCTATGTCACCCCCGCAAGACTAGCATGGCTGTTGTCACTCCCACATCATACTCTTTCTTTTTACCCCCAGATAAAGGATGTTGGGCTGTATTTCACATGTCACTCAATACATATGCCGTGTCACATCGGCCATCCCGTACCTTCATACATCATACTTCATAATGGACAATATTCTAAACACTAGTGCAATGATTCATAATTCGTGTGCATGACCACATCTCTCTCATCTATCCACACTTGGTGGTGTCAATCACCTCATGACAAGGATAAACAAGGCATTATGCATAAATCAAACCATCACATGCATCATAGAATATCTCTAAAGTATGACAAATCATAAAAGCTCCAACACAACGGTAAATGCATAACAAATCATCTCATACCACAATATCCACCATAGGAATTACATAGATGACCGTAATCATGTTCAGCAGCTCATACGGTACTAATTAGTGAAGCTCAAAGAGAGGAGAGATACATAAGTTACCACCACAAACCCAAGTCCAGGGGTGGACTACTCCCCCTTCATCATGGAGACGGTGGAGAAGTCGTTGGAGAAGATGGAGACCACCCCGGCAGCGCCTCGCCGGAGTTTTCCCCCTCCAATCTGCAGCTCCAGGTCTCTGTTTCGTGGTTTCTGTCTTTCGGCGGCGCTCCCTTTCGCGAAAGCCCTGGGGGTCCATATATAGTCGTTTTTAGGTCAAGACGAAGCTTCGGGAAGAAAGATCGACGGCAGCGGAGGCCCGAGGGCCAGGATGGGGAACCCCACGCGGTCAGGGAATCTGGCCGCGTGGGCCCACCCCTTTCTGCCTTCTAGTCTCCGTTTCTTCGATTCCTTTGCGCCTACGTTTCGTTCCTTCCAAAAAAGTGATCCCCGTAAAGTTTCAGGTCATTTGGACATCGTTTGGGTCCCTGAAACATCAAAATATAGAAAAAGGGGTTTTCTGACAGCGCAGGGTTAATTCCAGAAAAATGGGGGAGTTGTTAATTATCCCCAAAACTCAATATAAATCATGAATATAACCCTTATATGATGCAAATAACATGAAATAACATGTAATAAAATGTAAAGTTCATGTATGCATTTTACATGCATCAACTGGTTGTTAGGATTCTAGCTGTTAGGATAGCATCATCCTTGATTAGCTTTTAGACTAGCATCTAGCATATTCGTGGCTGGCTAGCAGCCTATAAGTATGTATCCCCAACCCCTCAGGTTGGAATGGCATTGTGTGAGAAATAAACCAACGAAAATTGCCCCAACTCTCCTAGTGTCATCCTCTCTATCATGAGAGTAAGTTTGAAACAACTACCAAGTGGTATCACAACCAAGTTGTCTTGCAGCCTGAGCATTTCCTGTTCACCCTTTTCTCCGGAGCTGAGCAGCCCCAGCCGGTGGCAGCAATTGCCCCGACTGTCCCTGGTTACTTCCCTTCCTCTGGGTTGTTGAGCAGCAGCTCGTCAGACGCAGCCCTCTCTCCGCGCAACAGCCCCCCAGCGGCGAGCCATGTCCGCAGGCCACTCTCAGCACACGGCGTCGGCAGGAGGCCGAGCGCGCCATGGCAGAAGAGCGTGAGCGAGTGACTGCAGCAACCGCTGCGGCGGCAGCAAGGGCGTCGAGGCTGGCAGCGGCGGAGCTGGCAGCAGCCAGAGCGGAGGTAGAAGCAGCAGCGGCGGCGGAGGCAGCACGTGAGGCTGAGGCGGAGGCCGGGCACTGCGCGGCAGCGCCAACAGCTCCGTGTCTGCTGACAGCTGCGCTGACGCAGACCGCGACGACGCGGCGCGAGAGCGGGCGGCGCAGTGTGTAGCCGAGCACGCCCACGGTGGCGCTCCCAGATGAGGCGCGCACGGCGACGGCGGCTGGGACGACCAAGGCCGTGGCCTCTACGGGGTCCGGACTGTGGTCAGGGATGTTGGTCCCGGTGTTGGGTGGCCTACCCTCACCAAAACCAACTACGTCGAGTGGGCCGCGACCATGAGGATCAGGCTCCAGGTGCGGCACATGTGGGAGGCGGTCCAGGAAGGCGACGTCGACCAACATGAGGATCGACGGGCGTTGGACGCCCTCATCGCCGTAGTCCCGCCCGAGATGCAGTTCTCTCTCTCCAACAAGCGAACTGCCAAGGAGGCTTGGGACGCCATCGCCGCGGCACGCATCGGCAGCGACCGTGCTCGCATGTCCACACTGTAGATTTTGCTCTCCGTCTCAACACTCTGTTGTAGAAGATGGTGCAGTTCGGCGATGCCACCTACGGCGAGGAGAGACCTGTCGAGAAGCTCTTCCGGTGCATCCCCGAGAAGTACAAGCAGATGGCTCGCTCGATCGAGTCTCTGCTGGACCTCTCCACGATGACGATCGAGGAGGCGATAGGTCGCCTGAAGGTAGTCGACATCGACGAGCCACAATCTCTCTCGGGGCCCATCGCAACCGGCGGCAAGCTGCTCCTGTCTCGGGAGCAGTGGGATGCCGGCCACGCTGACAGGAAGAAGGGGGAGTCCTCTTCTACAACAGGCAGCCGCAGGCGTGGCAAGCCGCGGAAGGCGCGCCAAGACTACCAAGCCAGGGCGCATGGCGATGCCCGCGGAGGTGCCCGGGAGGCACCGCCGGCAGGCCAAATCCGGCACAAGACGACGGCTGTCACAACTGCGGCCGGCTTGTCCATTGGGCCAAGGAATGTCGGCAGCCACGACGTCGCTAGGCCCACGTTGCACAGGCTGCGGAGGAGGAGCCAGCTCTGTTCATGATGCACGCAAGCGTCGAACTACCTTCTGCGGCACCGACCGGAGCGGCTCTCCTCCATCTTGACGAGACAAAGGCGCACGCCCTCCTCGGCGATGGCTCCGGCAACGACAAGACTGGCGAGTGGTGCCTCGACACCGGCGCCACCCACCACATGACCGTCGACGGGAGTTCTTCGCCGAGCTCGACTCCGATGTACGAGGCTCCGTCAAGTTTGGGGATGCCTCCGCCTTAGAGATCAAGGGCGTTGGCTCCGTCATCTTCACAGCCAAGACCGGAGAGCATCGGCTGCTCACCGGTGTCTACTACATCCCCGCGCTGAGTAACTCCATCATCAGCCTGGGACAGCTGGACGAGAACGGCTTGCGCGTGCTGATCGAGCATGGGATACTACGCATCTGGGATCGCCATCATCGCCTTCTTGCTAAGGTAACCAGGGGCGCAAACCGGGGACGACGAGGCGTGGCAGTGGCACGAGAGCTTCGGGCATCTTCACTTCGAGGCCCTGAAGCGGCTTAGTACCACAGAGATGGTACGAGGCATGCCGTGCCTTGACCATGTGGAGCAGTTCTGCAACGTCTGCGTGTTGACGAAGCAGAGTCGACTCCCCTTTCCCCAGCGGGCGAGTTTCCAAGCCAAGGAGAAGCTCGTGCTCGTGCACGGGGATCTGTGCAGCCTGGTGACACCGGCCACACCAGGAGGACGATGCTACTTCCTGCTGCTCGTCGACGATCTCTCCCGCTACATGTGGGTGGTGATCCTCGGCAGCAAGGGGGAGGCAGCGGATGCCATCAGGCGCGCGCAGGTTGCTGCGGAGGCGAAGTGCGGCCGCAAGCTGCGTGTGCTGCGTACGGACAACGGCGGCGAATTCACAACAGCTGAATTCGCGTCGTACTGCGCTGATGGAGGCATCCAGCGCCACTACTCCGCGCCGTACAGCCCACAACAAAACGGTGTTGTCGAGCGGCGCAACCAGACGGTTGTGGGGATGACTCGGGCCCTCCTCAAGTAGAGAGGGATGTCGGCCGTCTTCTGGGGAGAGGCGGTACTGACGGCCGTCTACATCCTCAACCGCTCACCGACTAAGGCGCTCGACGACAGGACACCGTACGAGGCTTGGCATGGGCGAAAACCGGCGGTCTCCCACCTGCGGGTCTTCGGCTGCCTCGCGTTCGCCAAGGAGCTTGGTCACATCGGCAAGCTCGACGACAGGAGCACTCCAGAGTGTTCATTGGCTACTCGGAAGGCTCGAAGGCCTACCGCATCCTCGACCCAAAGACACAGCGTGTGCGCACGACATGAGATGTCGTGTTTGACGAAGGGCGAGGATGGGCGTGGGGAAAGGCGGTGGACGACGGCTCGACTCCGACGTGCGACGACTTCACTATCGAGTACGTCCATTTCGAGGAGGCCGGGGGAGTAGGCAGCTCCTCTTCGCTGAGCACGTCTACTTCAGTCCCCAAGTCTCCATCGACCCCGGTGTTAGCTACACCGACGGCACCACAGCCGGCAACGCCACGTACTCCAGCACCGGCAGCCACTTCTCCGAGTGCGTCTACATCAGCACCGGCTCACGTTGAGCACAACCCGGTGGAGTTCGCTTCCCCGCTCTCTCACGACGAGGAGCGCATCGACGCGTATCATGACGACGAGCTGCTGCGGTATCGTACGATGGAGAACCTTCTCGGCGACCAGCCGGTGCCGGGACTGGTGCCACGTAACCTGGAGGTGCGGCTGCAACTTGCGCGTGACGACGGTGAGCCTCAGTCTTTTGCAAAGACTGAAAGACACGCGGCATGGCACGCTGCGATGCAGGTGGAGATGGATGCGGTCAAGGAGAACCGCACCTGGGAGCTTGCTGATCTCCCTCGTGGTCATCGCGCGATCACCCTTAAATGGGTGTTCAAGTTAAAGAGGGATGAGGCCGTCGCCATCGTCAAGCACAAAGCTCGCTTGGTGGCACGAGGTTTCTTGTAGCAGGAGGGGGTCGACTTCGACGACGCCTACGCTCCCGTGGCACGGATGGAGTCCGTGCGACTCCTCCTTGCACTAGCCGGCTAGGAGGGCTGGCGTGTCCATCACATGGATGTCAAGTCGGCCTTCCTCAACGGCGACTTGAAGGAGGAGGTCTACGTGCAACAGCCGCCGGGATTTGCGATCCCCGACAAGGAGGGCAAGGTACTCCGCTTGCACAAGGCTCTCTATGGCCTTCGGCAAGCACCAAGGGGATGGAATGCCAAGTTGGATTCCACGCTAAAGATGATGGGCTTCGAGCAAAGCCTGCACGAGGCGGCCGTCTACCGACGGGGCAGTGGAGGAAATGCCCTGTTGGTAGGCGTCTATGTCGACGACTTGGTGATCACCGGCATCAAGGATGAAGAGGTGGCGGTATTCAAGGAGGAGATGAAGGCCGCCTTCCAGATGAGTGATATGGGGCTCCTCTCCTTCTATCTGGGGATCGAGGTGCACCAGGATCACTCCGGGATCACGCTTCGACAGACCGCCTACGCCAAGCGCGTCGTTGAGCTAGCTGGGCTCACCGACTGCAACCCAGCTCTCCCTCCGATGGAGGAGAGGCTGAAACTGAGCCGCGACAGCACGACGAAGGAAGTGGATGCTACACGGTACCGGCGCCTTGTGGGGAGCCTTCGCTACCTCGCCCATACTCGGCCGGACTTGGCATTCTCCGTCGGCTACGTTAGTCGGTTCATGCAGTGACCGACGACGGAGCACCAGCAGGCTGTGAAGAGGATCATCCGCTACGTTGCGGGGACTCTCGACCACGGTCTTCACTACCCTAGGTGTCCTAGGGCGGCAGACTTCGTCGGGTACAGCGACAACGACCACGCCGGCGACATCGACACCAGCAAGAGCACGAGCGGGATCCTCTTCTTCCTCGGCAAGTGCCTCGTGAGCTAGCAGTCGGTCAACAACAGGTGGTGGCCATGTCCAGCTGCGAGGCCGAGTACATAGCGGTCTCCACCGCCTGCACTCAGGCGCTCTGGCTCGCTCGACTGTTTGGTGATCTCCTCGGCCGAGACACTAGAGCAGTGTAGCTCATGGTGGACAGCAAGTCCGCTCTGGCCCTGGCAAAGAACCACGTTTTCCACGAACGGAGCAAGCACATCCGGCTGAGGCACCATTTCATCCGAGGCTGCTTGGACGAAGGGAGCATCAAGGCAAGCTACATCAACACCACGGATCAGCTCGCAGATCTGCTCACCAAGCCTCTCGGGAGGATCAAGTTCCTTGAACTCTGCTCCAGGATTGGGATGGTTCAGCCCTCCCACAAGACGACACACAAGACTTAGGGGGAGAATGATGGATAAGTCTCTCTACTATGGTCTTTGTGGGGTTGCAGCACATGGTCCTTGTGTCAAGGACTGGCAGTTAGGATAGCATCAAGGACTGGCTGTTAGGATTCTGGCGGTTAGGATAGCATCATACTTGACTAGCTTTTAGACTAGCATCTTAGACTAGCATCTAGCATATTCGTGGCTGGCTAGCAGCCTATAAGTATGTATCCCTAACCCCTCAGGTTGGTATGGCATTGTGTGTGAAATAAACCAACGAAAATTGCCCCAACTCTCCTAGTGTCATCCTCTCTATCATGAGAGTAAGTTTGAAACAACTAACAGATACTATAAATTAAAATCCTTTACAATCAAAATGTAAGCCGCAGTAAAGTAATTCAATCTAGTATTAAGCCTAATAAATTTGAGTTTTATTGCTACGCCTGGATAGAAGTCTATTGTTTCCTACCGACACTCCATATGAATTTGGAGGAGCCGTGCATAGTTGGTCATGGATCGAACATCCTTCACCCAGCCTCGTGGAGAATCATACCTATCAACTCCTTGCACTGCCAGTGGAATCGCATCAGTACCACGGGCAGAGGCTACCACATTGGTCTAGAACCATCTACATAAAGTTTGGAGTCATCGAAATCCTAAAATGTTTCAACAGCAGATTGATCTTTGAGTCTACTGGAAAAAATTGGGGAGATGGCAGCTTGGACCATGGCCAGATGCAAAGGCATTGCCACATAATTGTAGGAGAGTAGGCTTTAATTCCTTTTGGGCATTGCACCCTTGTAAATATCTTCTGTAAGACTTTTCTTTTTTTTCAATGGAAATGATAAATCTACTGTGACTATAAAATAAATCCTATTTTAGCATCACTATATCTTGTCCAGCACAACATTTTCAAACGTTCATTAGTTTGTAGTAATGATATTAACTTACTACCACAATAAAAAAATACTCCCTCGGATCCGTTATAACATTCGCCAGCAACGAGCGTGGGTAGTACAAACGTTACGTACATATTCCGAATCTTTTTCTGGATCGGAGGGAGTACTGCAGATATTGAAGCTTGCATGGCAGCCTTAGTACAGGTTAGATGACATCAGCCCACGGCAATACAGGCACCACCAGAAATAGGAAACTTATGTATGCAATATCATAGTTTATTTTTGGACATTGCAAGTTTCCACAAAATGTTTAAATTTTGAATTTAAATGTTGATGTAGTCACTACGGAAACAGACGATACGCCGACGGCCGGAAGCCGTCGGCGTAGGAACGATCGCCGTCGGCGTACACCTCCGTCGGCGTAGCGGCCTGTCGGTGTAGACAAAATGCCGTCGGCGTATCCGTCGCCGTCGGCGACGCCGCAGTGGGACGCCGCCGTTAACTCACCAGTATCACTGAGGGTCCCGACCAAGTTAAATAGATGCTTGTTCCCTGCTTGAGATTGCGCCCTAAAAAGATATTTCGGAAGGTTGACAATGAAGATTCTTCCTCAACGGTTGGTTTTTTTTATTCGGCGAGCAATAACATCATCCAAAGCCTTCACGAAGGTCTTTCCATCAACATCCCTAACAAGAGTTATGCTCAGAGATTTCACAATTGGTGCTGCCCCCCGGTCCCCAAGAATCAAAATTTCGTGTGAAAGTCTGTATGTTGCAAGATGGTTGCTGGCACAAGCTTCACTCCCTGGACATTGGCCAACACCCTCATCCACGACCTGAACCAAAAGCTGTGCTTGTCGACAACAAATTTTATATGCCGGCAGGGCTGAGCGACATCATTGTCCTGGATTTGACGGCCTTGAGTCTCTCCACGATTCAGCTTCCACAAGGATTGGACCATTGCCAGAGAGGCACCACCATGTTGTCACGAGCTAATGATGCTTCTTGTGTATATCTAATCCATGCTAAGGAGTTTCAACTTCGCATTTGGCTCTACAAGGGAGACAACTGGATGCTGGTTGATACCATTTGTTTGCTTGAGATGTGTGATAATTTGAAGAAGTTAGGTTGCCCGATTGAGGATAAGCATACTCCTCTTCTCATGAGCCAGGTGGTGGACTACGGTGACTTTCTGCTCTTGAAGATGGGTGGATGTGTACTCCAATTGGATATCAAGTGCAGGACAATGCGTAAAGTATATGAAACAAGAAACGGTTGTTTGGGCGATATCAATCCTTTTATGATGATCTGGCCTCCCAAATTCCCTGCACTCAAGTATGATCCTGCAAGGTTTGTCTTTTGGCCTTTAGATGATCTCTATACAGTATAGGTACAATGCCCGGGCCAAATTTTAGAGTTCAGCTTGCCATGCACATTATGATAACGTTTTGTACGTGCAGATTTAGCTGATTAATCGCATGCACTCACATGTAAGCTTTCGTGCCTGCCTCTGTCCATTCCTTCAATACTGATGGAAGAACATCTCGAGGTAACCAAACTCACAATCCAAAACCACAACCATTCAAGCCATTATAGAATGATTACGAGGATCATCAATTACTAAAAACCGTCATATACTTTTAGGATTCAGCTGTAGTTTGCAACAGATATTTAACATCGTGTTCTTGTTGTAGAGGCCCTATAATGATCACAAGTAACCCTTGTATATCGTCCATCACAATATTATCCATTTCTTAGGATATTTAACAATACTGGTTAAGCAACAATAGATAATACTTGCTCTAAGATGATTTGGAATCACTTGTGTATCGTGATAATTGTACAAGGGTTACCTGTGACCATTATAGGGAAGAATTTTGTAGTATGAGTGTTGCACAGAGGATGGGGGGTCCCTTGAGCGTCAGCGCAGGTGTTTGTTGGTTAGTTGAGAAGGATAATGTGGATAAATAATAAATATTGGAGAAGTATGGGTTGGACCTATTTTTTGGTTACCAGAAGATTACTGAAAAACTCTTCATTCAGAAATTATGTAGATTAACATGACCCGCAAAGGCAAAGAATTAGCTTGTGACCCTTTTATTTCAGTACTGCTGATGACTGTATATCCGGATGTACAGTATGTGTTACCAAATATGTTGCCATTATTAATGTCAGCTTATAAGCTAGTAATATTTATATGGACTTGAGAGTAGTTTTATTTGATAGTGTTTATGGCTGTCATTGTCGTTTGGAAGTATTAGACATTTAGACTACAGTGGGCAGACCACTGATGGAATTGTTGCTCTTGTTAACGGTTGTGTTGGCAGCACATGGCATGCATGCATGCTTGTGTACATGTTCTTCCCCTTATATAGTCTCATAATGGTAATTTTCAGAGGTGCTAAAAATGACTTGTTATTTAGTTTTGTAGCATGGCATGGACTATAATCTGCTGCATCACACAATTTTCTAAAGTATCAGGCATCTAAGTGCAAAATTAAAAATTGGACCTATAAAAGTATGGAACATGTTTATTATCAGTTTGATTCCTGATTCAGTTGTTTGTCCTTCTATAACCAGATGTTTGTTTAGTGGACTGCATAATGGAAATCTAGCCTTTATGAGATACGTTGTGAAGTCATTTAACCTATATCCTGGAGCTTTGAAAAATAATTTTTACGAGCAAATGCTATTTTGACCTTGAAGCGTACATAATGATTTACCATCACTATACAACCACCCGTATTTTTGTGTCCATTTGATATTATAATACTTAGTTATCTCCAACTGAAGCAGGCATGCTACATGAAGAAAAGGATACCAGGACGCTCTTGGATGGTTTCTACATCGTGAGTGACCTGGGTGACATCAAGGAAGACTGGAAGAGCAGTAGTGATCGGCAGCATTTCCTTTAGTAGTAGCTGGTAGCGGTTCTAGTTATCTCCTCGTTAAAAAAAAAATTGGGTCAATTCTCTAACCTACCCCAACTTGTTTGGAAATAAAAGGCTTTGTTGTTGTTGTTGTTGTTGTTGTTGTTGTTGTTGTAATTGGTAATTAGATGGGTATGTAACTGGAGAAGGTAGTCCGATGTGACTCGATCAGATCTTTGTTTCATACTGTTGGAGGAATACTGATCTGCTTGTGTCGAAGTATTGTGGTTCCACTGCATGGCTGCATACTGCTGCTACTTATGGCATCTGGAGAAGAGTCTTGTTTTTCACAGTTGCACATCCGGTTTTCAGCTAGCGAATTGTAGCTCTGATGTAACAGTACAAAGAGTTAACTTTGAGGCAATAATCTATCTTCTCTTTGTGGACTGGTATGGTAGAGATTCCAAAATGCATTCGTGCTGGTTTAGTAAGGAGTCAATACAAGCCTCTGTATATGCATGGTCAGGTAAATGGATGAAATAAAATCAGCAGCAGTATCTGAAGAGCTAAACGTTGATGAACTCAGTTCAAGTTTTATAATGTGAAGCGTATCTGCACAGCTCAACGCAGCTGTGTCTGTCTCTACCATCCTGAATGGTCACCCTAGTAACTCTCTTAGGCAAGTTTGATTGTGATTGTAATTTACGTTTTTGTTGAAGTGTTTCTTTTCGATGTTTCTTTTAATACCAGGGTCTTTTTCACAAAAAAAGTAACATGAAAAAATCCATATATTTTGGAAAATATATAGGCTGCATAGAGGATGCTGGTAAAAAATAAACCGAATAGTATAATACTCCACTGTAACCTTGAAAAAATAAACCGCATAGTATTTTGGAAAAGTAACAGATTTAGCAGGAAAAAAAAACTGACGATCTGCAACGTGTGTAACCTTGAAATAATGGGCTTGATGGGCCCTAACTGTTCAACATGGCCCAGCCGCTGAACGAACCACCATGAGGAGGCATCGCCGCATCATCTTTACTATTAAATGGGAGTTGGACGTAGGTCGGTGAAGCCTCTGTTTTCCACCAAAATTTTCCACCCGTTCCTGAGCGCGCCGACAGGTGGGCCCCACCCACGGAAATTTCCGCCCGCAGATCTCTCGTGCGCTCCGCCCGACCGCCCGTACCTCTCAGTCTAGGTTAGGGTCCCGCCGCCGCCGGCTCGTAGTCCTCCGCCCAGCGCGTCCGCCGGCCCCTGCCCTCATTTCCTCCTCTCTTCCTCTCGGGGCTGTCGCCTCTCCTTTGGCGCATGTTGCCGCCGCCTTGCGTGCGAGATCCCCGTGCGGCCGCCGCGTGGGGGCTGTCGCACGTCGTGGGTCGCGCGGCACGGAGACACCCTCCTCTTGGTCGTCCTCATGCCGCCCGCCACCTCCGGTTCGCCCTCCTCCTCCTCCACCAAATCAACAACGACTTCCTCCGGCCGACCGATTAACCAACGCCCCTTCCTTCTTTCAGGCAAAAGGTCCCGGGGATTTCCGTTGTTCGTGGGGGGCTGCACGGCCACTAGATGATGCTGCGGCTCCGCGACCTCTACGATCCCACCAAGGTCCGATCTTGCATGGAACTCATCCAGCTCCCGCTGCACTTTGGCTGCTCAAGTTTTCTTGCAGGTAGATGTGAAGGTCAGGATCGTCCACAGCTAGCCGTTCAGTGGCGTGGTGGCCGAGGAATCAAACCGAGCGCTGGCGAGCTGGGTCGCGCTAGACAGGTAGTGTTGACAGACAGTGACACGCTACCTGAATTTCTTTAGTGTTTGCAGCATAGTTAGTCATGTTGTGTTCGTTGTATTTCATGTTTGTTGCTTAGGGATCTGAAGCTTGAGGAGAGGTTCTGGAGTGCAACATCGTCGTCATGAAGCGCTCCCACCCCGAAGTCGTCCGGCTCAATCTGCCAAGGTCGGAACCAGCTCCGCCGCCGCCGCAGCCTGAGCAGAGTGGTTCAGGTGGTGGTGAAGATGCAGGCAATGTGGAAGTGGAGGAGTCGGAGACACCGATATGATGCCGAGCTGCAGCTCGGAGTCGGAGACACCGTTTGGTGGTACTGATGTTGGAGAATCCTCCCTGTCAAGCTCGGAACCTGGCCCTTCTCCAATGTGTGCTTTAGAAACAGATAGCGATGTGAAGAAAGATGCAGCACAAGATACCGGAATATGCTCTGTTTCAAGCCAGAGGGCTGCGGTACCTCCATGAAGAATGTAGGGTCGGTTGCATAATCCATCGTGATATGAGACCAAACAACATGCTTGTCACTGGTATGATCAACTTCTGTACAATATAAGGAAGTCCCTACTCCCTACCATGCATTTAAATTCACTTAAGTATGTGAAACATGACTACTTAAATTATGTTACACCTTTATAATTATCCGTTAAGCTACGTGTAAAGAAATATCTGGTGGTATCTGATCCACTGTAATTGTCGTTTCTGATTTATTATTTTATTCATAAAACTTTGTATATGCTCATATAATAAGTGTGACAAAATTGTCTTCCCATCGGCATGGCTGGGCTAAATACTGACTGTCATTACATGATGAGGTTGAAGTTTATCCATAATGGTGTGACAGGTCGGCGATTTTGGCTTGGCTAGATGGCAACCTGATGGAGATATGGGTGTTGAAACAAGAGTCATCGGCACGGGTAAGTGGTCAGACATGGACTTTCCTGTGTTGTTCAAGTGTAACCTGTAATTTACAAAACCGAAGCCTCTTCCAATTAACTGTAATTCAGTGCATTATATATGTTTTTTTTTCTATTCTTTAACATGATATGGTTTGAATGTTCAATTATTCAGATGCTTTATTTAGAGTAGGAGTTGCAACGGTGGAGCGGGTGCAAGAACACACCACATTCTTCTCTTATAAGGTGGGGTTAAAAATGTGGGGTTAAAAAAGGACTGATTGGTACATTTTTTACGTCCGTAGCAACGCACGGGCATTCAACTAGTTTTGGTAATTTGGTTATAGCTCTCTCCGCCAAAACCCTCAGCCGCCGACACACAAAATGGAAACGGCGGCGGCCGTATCGAGAGTGCTCGACGCCGACGACATCCTGATCGAGATCCTCGTCCGCATCGGCTTCCCTACCACCCTCGTCCGCGCCGCCCTCGTCTGCAAGCGATGGCTAGGGCACGTCTCCAACCCCGCATTCCTCCGGCGTTTCCGCGAGCTCCACCTGCCACGCCTCCTCGGCGTCTACGTCGAGGAAATGGGGCTTCATCCCCATGCGCCTCCCTTCGTCCCGGTGTTTCCCGAGAACCCGGAGATCGCCGATGTCGTCAGCCGCGCAGACTTCAGCTTGGACGATTACGACAACAGATCGATCACAACCCATGACTGTCGGAACGGCAGCGTCTTCGTCACCTTCTACGAGCACGGGAGCGATTGCGGAGTGCACAGCCCGCTGTGGCCTGGGAGAGGGCTGACCGCTCTTCCACCGCTCCCCAAACCCCACGAACTAGAAGACTATGTCTACGTTTTGGATCAAGTCCTCTCAAAAGAAGAAGGGGATGACGTGTCCTACTTCTACTTGTATGTGGATTGTACCGTCGACGAGATTCTAGAACCAGTTGAATTCAATGTGCTCCTATATGCGCTGCAGGATGGTTTCTGGATCCCGCGTCATCCATTGGCCATAGACCAGCTCCCTCGCCCTCTATTCGAACCAAGATCCGTGCTCGTCGGAAACAAAATTTATATAGCGGCAGGGATAGACGAAATCATCGTCTCGGATTTCATGGCGTCGAGTTTGTCCACAATTCAGCTTCCAGAAGGCGTGGACCATGGCGAGGCCGGCACCACAATGTTGGCACGAGCCGACGATGCTTCCGGTGTATATCTCATCGATGTGGAGGAGTTTGAACTTCGTGCCTGGCTCTATGACGGGGCAACTGGTTGCTGGTGGATATCATTTGCTTGCGTGACATGTGTGCTAATTTGGGGTTGTCGTCAGGTGAGCATACTCTTCTTCTCACGAAGCAGGTGGTGGACTATGGTGACTTTTTGTTTTTGGAGATGGGTGGATGCGCACTCCACTTGGATATCCAGTGTCGGACAATGCGTAAAGTGTACCAAGCAAAGGAGGGTCATTTGCTTGGTGTCAATCCTTTTATGATGATTTGGCCTCCCACATTTCCTGCTCTTAAATATGATCAAGGTTTGTCTTTTGTCATTTAGATAGTTTGTACACAAATTTTGTAAAGGTTGCATAGTTTTGCATTGCCTGCTGCCCATCACTCTTTGGTATAACTGTTTAAGGCCTTGTTTGATTCATAGGATTTCAAAATGCAGGAATAGGAATAGGGATAGGAATTAGATAGGAATGCAAGTGGAAAACTAAGACCAAAGGATTTTTTCCCTTAGCTGCCTCGTTCCTTGCAAAGGAATGGAAAAAAGAGCTCCAGGTGAATTGTTTCTTTCCTGCGTTTGCCGAAGGAATCTGATTGTAAAGGAAATTTTCCTTCAACTTTCCTTTGCTCCATTCCTTTGAATCAAACGTGGCTACAATACAAATTCCTACAGGAAAAAGAATCCTACACTTTTCCTATAAGAATCCTATGAATCAAACGAGGCCTAACTGTGTTAGCTAAGTTATTGATTGCTTACAATAATTTAACAATACTAGTTAAGCGACATCGGGGAATTTTTGCCACAAGAGTACTTGAACTACATGGAGAATGAGGGTGTCCCTTGCATGTGGGAGTGGGTGCTTGATTGCCTAGTGACGCTGATGATGTGGATAGATAAGAAAAATCGGAGAGGCAGGGGGTTAGGTTTATTTTTTGGTCACCAGCATAGTTACGGTTTGATAGACTTTAATCAGACTAATATGGCAGACCTCTAAGGCAAAGTATCTGCTTGGGTACAAATTCAATTATTTTTTTACTTCCCTGCAGCAGTTTACATGACTACATGAGTATAAATCCGAATCCACAGTATGTGTCACCAACTATATTGTTATCCTTAATGCCAGGTTGTCATTGGTTTTTTTTTTTGACACCCATTACCGTAGGGGAAACCCCTACGGTGTAATTTTCAATTAAATATGATAGGAGTCACCAAAATAGTGACTGCCTATGAGTACAGAAAAAACAAGTTCAATGGGGGTCAAAAAAGAACCACGAATACATGGTTAGGTAAAAGAAGATCTAGTCCAATCTATCAAGGGAGCAACAAGGCTCGGCTTAACTCTATGTTGGTGAAGCAGCAAATCTGCCTGAAACATCACCCTCCACTTCCGAAGAGATGCTGACACTTGATTGAAAATGAGGTCGTTTCTGACCTTCCAGATGTTCCAGCAAACACACGCCATGACTTCCATGAAACAGGGTCCTGTGAACGTTTGACAGGCTAGCAGGACACGCGGTGAAATCGGTAGCAGATTGTTCCAAGTGATATTCCCACTTTATTCCAGCAAGCAGCAGCGAAGGGGCATAGGAAAAACAGATGATCATATGTCTCCAGAACTTGGTCAGTACATAGCACACAGCGAGATCCATCTTGTAAGTGCCAATGTTTCCTTAGCATAAGATCTTTAGTGTTCAATCTATCATGGAACAGCAGCCAAAGAAATATACGAAGCTTCGGTAAGCATTTAGATTTCCAAATGAGGTCAATGGCCTTGTCTTGTGGTGCTTGAGCAAAAATGAAGCGATAGTATTGGGCGGAAGAATAGGTGGAGTTTCCCCAAGGAAAAACCCTTTTATCAATGTCATTTGGGTCATCCGACAGTGTGGCCAGTAATGATCCAACCTAGGCATTCTCTTCGAAAGCCAGGACCGAAAGAGGCAGAGCAAACATGGTGCTTAGGTCCGGAGCCCTAGCCATGGCAGCAATCGAGACATCCTCATCAAGAGCAAACGAGTATAGATGAGGGAAGGTGTCACATAGGAGTTCACCTTGATTCCAGAAGTCTTTCCAGAAGAGGGTCAATGCCCCATTGCCCACAGTTGATGATGTGATACTTCTATAGATGTTAATCAGGCTGAACACATCCTTCCACCAAAAGGATCCTCTAGGGGTTTGAGACTGAGGAGGTGTGTCCCCATATAAAGACCAGACCAATTTAACCCAGGGAATGTCTGCCTTGCTGAAAAACTTGTGAAGCTGCTTCAGGAGCAGGGCCGTGTTCTGAATCTCAAGGTTAATGACTCCTAGGCCGCCATGTTTCTTGGGTTTGCATACCATGGACCATGCTGCCAGGGAGTGAGATGAACTCCTGCCTTCCTCCTTGGCCCAGAGAGCGTGACGACGGCCTCTATCAAAGACCTTGATAACCGATTTGTGTATCTTCAGTGAGCTGAGGTAGTGTATCGGGAGAGATGACAAAACCGAGTTGACAAAGGTCACTCTGCCACCAATATCAAGAAATCTTGCACTGGCATTCAGTCTTCTCTCTAGTTGGTCCACAATAGGTGATAAATCAGACACCGATGGGTGAGTGGTACCTAGAGGGAGACCTAGGTAAGGAAAAGGCATCGTAGCAGTCACACAGCCAAAGGTTCCTGCTAGCTGATTAAGTCTGCCAGAAGATATATTGATGGGCATCATGCATGTTTTGCTGTAGTTGATTTTCAGTCCTGTCGCATGAGCAAACCTTTGGAGTACTTGCTTAAGAGCAGTGAGTTGTGTGGGACAGGCTTGAACAATAAGCAGGGTGTCATCGGCGTACTGCACAATGGGATAATCTACATTCGGAATGGGGAGTGGAGCAACAATAGAACCAAGCTGAGCAAGTTTATTGACCATGGACTGGAGTAAATCCGTGCCTTCAACAAATAAAATTGGGGACAGTGGGTCGCCTTGTCTCACACCACATCTGCATGGGAATTTTTTACCAGGCACACCATTTAATAAGATAGAGGAGAAACCCGTCGAGAAGATAGACGTGATCCACCCGATCTATCTAGCGTCATATCCTTTGCACTTCAGAATTTGTATAAGAGCTTGATGACCAATAGTGTCAAAAGCCTTTGCAAAATCTAGTTTCAACACCACAGCTTCTCTACCGGATGCAGTAACTTGGTGAATGTATTCATAAGCCCAGGCTACACAATCCTGTATGTTCCTGGTTTTTAAGAAACCGTATTGATTCGCATGAACCAGGCTCAGAATTTTCTTTTGCAGCCTATTAGCAAGCAACTTGGTGATCAGTTTGAAACATGTATTGAGAAGAGAAATTGGTCTGTAGTCATTTGGGCTTTTAGGAGCATTGATTTTTGGGATGAGGGTGATGAAGGCATCGTTGATGCTCTGAAGGTTGACTGATCCTTCCCAGAACTGGTTGAAAAGGTCATAGAAATCATACTTGATAATTGGCCAGCAGATTTTAAGGAATAGCCCGTTGAAACTATCGGGTCCTGGGGCCTTATCAGTCGGCATGGCTGCCACAGCACAGTCAATCTCCTTCTGTGTGAAAGGCACAGATAACACCTCTAAACCCTCCACCGGGTGTATGTAGTCATTGGTTTTAGGCTAGTAATATTTCCATGGACCGAGACTAGTTCCATTAATTTGATACTTTGATTGTGTTGATGGTTGTCGCTTGGTAGACATGTACTGAAGCATCAGACTACGGTGGTCAGACCACTCAATGGAATGGTTTACTTTTGTTAACGCTTGGGTTCCCCTAAAATACTCTGTAGGAACAAATGCTCATTTGGCTTTCAAGCGGTACATAATATTGTTATACTAGCTATCCATTTTGATATTCTGATACTTAATTATCTCCATCCTGAATTTTGTTCTGTTTCCCTTATAACAGAAATGGAGTGTGAAGAAGACGAAGATGCCAGGAAGCTCTTGGGTGATATGCAGATCGTGAGTGACGACATCATGGAAGAGGGGTAGTGATCAGCTGCATTTCCTCCAGTTGCTGGTAGCAGTTCTAGCAGCTGTGGGTTTTATAACTTTTACTGGATTAATTAATCAGGAATTTAGATGTTTTGCTTCGTGTGGTTGGTACTTGGAAGAGTACTGATGAGGTCGCTCGCTGCCAAATATTTGAGTCTCTCTTATCACTTTGTAGTGGAACGGTACTTGGGAAACAATACGGTCTCGCTTGATCGATCCATATGTATCGCCGTTTATCGTTACCACCAAAGACACTGCATTGCCATTGAAGATTGTGTGCAGCCTCGCAGCCATCTCCGGTGTTGATCATGTGGTGTTGCCAGTCCCGGACCTGACCACCTCTCTCCGGAAGAAGGCACGATTGTGTCGTAAATGCGCCGACGTTCCCGCCGGCTGAAAGAGCCACGTTCCCGCCGGCTGTCGACCTTGTTCTGAAGAATCAACGAGAAACGTTCCTGGGGCGAAAGGAGACAACGGGACATGGTTCTGCATCATGTGTGTGCGTGTGTGATAGCTGGTTAGTAGATGCTCTGTTTCTGTATGCAATGCTGAGTACTGGAAAATTCTTGGCAGAATGTCTTGTTTTGGTCTGGTTGTCATTCTAATTAGCTTTATTTCGGATGACTTGACTCGGTTTGGCATAAGTTGTCACTACCGAAAACGCTAAATTGCCGAGTGACTCTAGCTTTGCAGGGTGTGTTGAACGCGAGTGCCTCTAGGCTTGCAGGGTGTGTTGAACGCCGAGTGCTAATAAAATACACTCTGCATGCGGACACTCGACAAAACACTTGATTGCCGAGTATTTCATCAACGATACTCAGCAAACCAATCACATGTGCCGAGTGTTTGAGTGGGGCACTCGGCAAACACATAAACAGTAGGCAAGATGGATGTACGTGTGTCCCCTATGGTGCACATGGCGTCGTGCCTTTTGCCGAATGACAACATAGCACTCGACATAGAAATTTGTTTCCAACTTAATTAGTTTTCGTCGTCCTAATTCGCATGCCAACGAATAGTGTCAAATTGAATTTCCAGGTTTTTATAACAAAAAATGATTTTTCATTATTTAAGTGCCAAAATTGATTATTTTTTGTGAAGCAAGCGCAAAATATGGTGGAAAATGAGTAACTCTCCAATATTTTTAAATAAAGCATAATGGATGTCAATTCTCAAGTATTGAGAGTTTTCTAGATTTCTAGCAATTTTAGCCCATTTAAATGAATTTCGATCGATATCTTCAAAATAATTCACATTCGAACTATAAGCGAGTGATAATTTGCTCCCACAGAATTGTAAAAAATCATTTTAAGTATCCTAATAGGATTATATGTAATATACACAGACAGTATTGAAAGATCCAGACCCTTGCTATGATAGTTTCACATCGGGATTTTGACTCCATTTATATAACAAATACAATCCTTGGCATGAAGTTCTTTTAAATATGTGTACTAGTTGCTGGGGGAAAGTATGATAAATATTAATCTTGACATATATATTAAGAAACATTTCGCAAAAATGGACTATCATGTAGTACACTGTTCCGTCAGAATGTATTACAATCTCATCGTTCGGCATTTGCTAGTTGGAGCTTGGCTCTTACCTTTAAAAATGGAGTAAAAAATCGTGGAAGCATCAAAAGTCTCAATGCCAACCTTTTCTCTCCATTTCTCGGTATCAAGTCCAATGGTGTAATCCACATAGAATGCAGCAGCATATACTTTGACAAAGAACTTCTCTCTATAACCTAGAGTCAGCTAAAATTCAAATTACAAACTGTAAACAATAAAATATATGAAGTATACTTACAAATAACAGCACATGCCAATTGAGTAACCTACTTGATCCATTTGATTATGCTGTGATTTTCGTATTGAAAGAGGGTGTGGTGTAGCTCTCCGGTACAAGCATACAAGACTTATTTGGGGCTTAAACAAAGAAAATAGCCACAGTCATGCATCGATGCAAGAAGGTGACGTCAGGAATGTATTGATATGCTAGAACATTCCATGGAAACAGTTGCATAAAAGTAGTGCAAGCACACAGGCCCATCTGAAACAGATGGGGTCTGAAACAATCATCAAAAAGAGGTAGCAAGTGGAAGCTGTTCGAACTGGAAATGGACAAGAATCATGATCAAGACTTTTAGTTCATCTACAACAATAGAGAAGAGACCAATGCAAGACAAAAATAAGTTGGTGAACATGAACAATGCATTAGCTAGAGCCAGCGAGCTACAACTTTTCAGTTCAAGATATCTGATTCAAACATCAATCCTTTCAAAAGAGTGCTGACCGTAGACTCGCTTAAATATTAGAATAGTTCAAGGGCACTTGAAGTGTATGTGAAAACAACAAGATCGCAACCAAATGGTTCAACTTTTCTCATTGTTACATTGAGGACAATGCCCATGACAGTGAGTTTGATTGCACAGCCAGTGTGAACATATTTGAGCTAGGGCGAACATGTTTTATGATCGTCAGCTTTAAAGTCATAATCAATGGCAGTTGCATGAGAACACTGACATCAATACTAATCATATAAGGCCATGATGACTGATTTTTCTTCACCTCTTCATTAAACCCAAACTAAGACTATACTTACTGACCATTAGATTGCCTCTAAAGTCTTTATTTACAGTGTGTGCCGTGAATACAAAAAAGATCGCTGACGATCAGCATCTGAGCGAAAGAGACATTGATGCTACATAACTAATGAACCGGGTAAATGGTCATGGCTTGATCTAGGGAAGGCAATGGCATACAAAACTAGAGTCTAGACTAGGTTCCGTTTTGATTCCATTAAGATCGAAACGCACATGTGGACGTGGTGCAGTAAGGATGACAGGATTACGAGATGCCATAGGTTGATCGACTGGGGTTTTGACTTTCATGGTTAATGCAAGCCTAAAAATATGGTCAATGCAAAATTCTAGTTAAGCTTCTTCCATTCTTCTCACCCATCTGCTTTTGTTACAAATGATTGCATATATATGTCAAAAGTCGCACTTGTAAGAGGTGCGTCTTGGTTAGAAACAATAGCAGTGTGACAAGTTGGATAAACTTAGATATTAATAAAGCATGTTTGAATCCAAATTCAGCATGTTCGTTACGCGCAATACAGAATATCGGGATCTCTCTAACATATTAGTGTTATATGCACAAATATTGTTTGTACAGCAACCAAGAATTTGAAGTATGAACTACAGCACAAACAATAGCATTAGGAATGTGAAATATGCAGTGCAGCTGCTTGGGCAAACTTATTTTTGCTATATTCATTCACTTTAATAACTTCTGCAGGTATACATGATGAAAAATTCCAAATGGTTCTTCCTATTGTGTCAATCTGTCAAATTAATGAATCAAAAATTGCATGTTTGTGCACCGTTCATACTATTGGTTTGTTAGAAAACAAAACGATGGAAAAGGGTACTACTCTTATGTCACGAGGATATGGAGGTGAAGAAAATAGTGCCAAACTGCCAATTTTAATCTCAGAAGAACATGGGCAAGAAAATGTACCTGTGCCGAGAATGATTAAAGGCGCTGTGGAGCCTGGAACCGTTAACTCCCTAGAGAACTTCACATTTGTTGTGCCTTCTACAACAAAAGCATCACCAACTACAGCAAAAGCACAAAAAGAAATAACGAGTCATCCTTGTGAGTTATGATTCAAATGTTGAAAGTTATTCTTGAATAACATTTCAAGAAATAAGTTATACTGGTAGAAAATGGGCCTATGGTCCCGGTTCGGTTGGGCCATCAGTCCCGGTTGCCCAACCGGGACTGGCCAATCGGGACTAATGCTAGTCCCGGTTGGGCCACGAACCGGGACCAATGGGTGGCCACGTGGCCAGTTCTGGCTGGGCGTGGGGGGAGACTCATTGGTCCCGGTTCGTGTTACGAACCGGGACCAATGAGTGTTTTTTTTTTTGGTATTTAGGGTTTAGGGTCTCCCTCTCGCCGGTGCCCCCTCTCGCCGGTGCCCCCTCTCCCTCTCGCCGGTGCCCCCTCTCCTTCTCGCCGGTGCCTCCTCTCCCTCTCGCCGGTGCCCCCTCTCCCTCTCGCCGGTGCCTCCGTCGTCTCCCCCTTCTTCGCATCGCCGACGTGCTCTCCATCGTTTCCGTACGCATATTATACGCTCTACTATATACACAGTACATGTTGATGCATATATAATTAATATTCGATCTCTTGCGAGAATACAACTATTTAATTACATGGAGATAGATCAAGCCATCAAGGCATATGTAGTTCATCGTCCGAAGCATAATGTTCTCCCCTTTCATCGATGACCTCCCTAAGCAGAAATCCCGCCAATTCCTCTTGAATTGCTCCTACGCGCAGTTCTGGGTCGATCTTCTCCCGCATTTTGCTGAAAGCAGTTGTTCTCCGCTCAGTGGTCAACTCGCGAATGAACTCGCAAACGTAGAATCCACATAAATTACTCCCCGGTGGCTGCTGCGGACTTTCCACCGTTTTATAAGTTAGCTCATCTTTGAATGGACCTTCTACCTTCTGTTTGAAAATTGTCCAACACCTGCTTTGGCAAAGAAAATGAACAAAGGAGTTATTAATTACTTGACATCAGGGAACGAACGAAAGAGGGCGATATAATGCGATAATGATTGAAATTACTTGTTGAGCATTTCTTTCATGTCGGACCACAACGCTTGGTCCCAACTTAATGAGTCGTGGACTTCAACTGTGGACTTGTCAGGTTGAATGCTTAGCAGAATCCAGTGGAACCTGCGGACGTTTACATAAAGCAGACATGCATAGCTCATCAATTACACTTAACATCGAGAAAGCCAAATAAAAATATGTACAAGACAGAAACACTCACCTGAAGTTGTAAGGAAATAGTATTTCCGTACAGAAATGTTGCATGGTTAAAAAGGTGGTCAGGTCATGCTCCACGTCTTTGGGGTGATTGACTAACGTATGTGAATTCACGATATATGGGTCAACGAACCCAACCTCAAAAACTTTAGATCTTTTGCATTCCAGCATCTTCATTCTGCATAATAGCGTACAAAAGGATATATATAGTCAGGATAATATAATACAGGCAATGCTGAGCTAGAGACTTAATTACGAAAATAAATCACTTACAGACAATAGCAAGAGAGGATAGATTTGTCGAGGGCGCGCTTTTGGAATAACTGGAACAGTTCAGTCAGTTGAACCTGTATAATGTAACGTTTGAAGAAATGCTCCACTCTAACGTCCAGCGGAAACCACTCTTTCGCGTCCTTCTTTGATGTGTGCACCAGGTACCAGGTATGCAGATTTCGCATATGTGTTGATAGACCCGTCAGCTCCTCATTACTGACCATAGGCTCCCCTTGGACATATTTCCGTGCCATCTCTAACATTGGCGCATATTCATAGCCTAAAAGTTGACCAAGGCTCATACCCAAGGCGGTAGCCTGTTCCTTGGCCTGCGATACAGTGACACCAAGTTCTTTAGCAGCAGCTATGGCTCTGGGGTCCAATAATTCCAGGTCCTTATCCATAGCGACTCTGAAGTCCTTGTCGACATCGGAACACACTATGAGCGGGGGGACCGATTGATTTTTCTGCTGTCCGAGCTGGGCAATTTGTTTCCCGCTTTTTGCACTTCTTCCCTTGTTCTGCTCAGACTGGGCACGTGCTAGCTTAGTAAGTTCACGACCATAGTCAGATGGCAGATTCATCGATATCTGGGATGGCTGCTCAAGGAAGGACTTTCTCCACTTTTTGGATTTTTCATCGTATACCGGCTTCTGCTCGGGCTTTTTTGGTGCAAAAAAAGCCTTATTGTAGGCAGCCACCTCCGCGGCGTTTTCCGCTACAGTCCTGTCATAAGGTCTAATGGGAAGATTCTTATGAGGTACTGTTGGGAGGGGCGACCTTTTACGTTTCGGTGATCGCTTACCCCTCATAGTACGAGCGGTGGGCGGAAACGGCTGACGCGGCGGCGGAGACGGCTGCGCTGGAGACTGGTGAGGCGGTGAAGAGGACTGTTGCGCTGGAGAATGCTGAGGCGGTGAAGAGGACTGTTGCGCTGGAGACTGGTGAGGAGTCGATGGCCTTGGCTGCCAGTTCGGAAGCACGATGAATTCCTTTGGCCATAGAATGGTCGCTTTCTTGGCTTCTCCAAGTTCAAGCACCTCCCCATCTTCACCTGCAGGGTGTTGCAGCTTCAGCTCCTCATAATCTTTCATCACTTCATCCACCGCGACAACAGCGTAGCCATTTGGAACCGGAGAGAAATGGTAAGTTGGATTAGGTCCAATTGGTACGACATAGCCGACCGCCACCTTCACGGTTAAGTTAAAAACTTTCACATGCATCTCACAAGGTGTGCTCTCCGTGATATCATCCACTGGGTAGCGACGAAGTGGAGCCACTGCATCATCATTACCATCCTGGAGCTCCGTGGAAGCCACGCTGCTTTTCCGATTCGATGGGCCACCGGTACCATCGCATGCAGCTTCTACCATGTGCCGTTGAGATTGGCCGCTAGTACCTTGCTGGCTAAGCACGGCAATTTGTTCCTTCTGCAGCTTTAATTCTTCTTCTATATTACGCAGCCGGTCTGCAGCAGCGCGTGCTTCCATTGCCTCCCTTTCCTTTCTCCTCTGATGGCTTCTATCAGGAAATTTCTTCCTGTGCTCGGGAATCGCAATTGTCTTGGGCTTGGAGCCAGGTACGCCTCGTAACCGTCCGTCGTGTTCCTTATTCCCAAGGGCGCGTGTGAGCTCGTCATCCTCTCTATCGGGAATGAACCGTCCCTCTTCAACATCCTTTACTGCATTTCTAATTTCTTGGATGGGTAGTAGGGGATTATCTTTGTGTCTTCTGTTATATATGCACTTCCCTTCTGCGTCCAACGTGCCCCCATGCCCGTAAAACCAATTTCTTGCCCGTTCGATCCACTTGAGTGGCTCTGGAGTGATCCCATTAGCCAGCAGGTCCGCCTCAAGTTTCTCCCACTTAGGCATGCTACCAGCGTAGCCACCAGGCCCCATAGTATGGTGGTACATCTTTAGAGCAGCATTTGCCGCATTTTTTGCAGACTTTTCCAGAGCTTCCTCTGATTTCTTGTACGCCACAAATTCTTCCCAGTAGTCCTTTATCTTCTCATACCCTTTATCGAAGTCTGGAGTCTTATTTTTCTTGACAAACAGTTTGTTCAATCTTTTCTTCCAGTTCTTGAATAGCTCGGCCATCTTCTTAAGTGCCCAGTCCTTGACTTTTTGCTCCATGATTTTCCGGGCAATCTTTTCTGCCTCATCTGGATCCTCCTCATCTGAATCCACCTCTGGCGCCGGCAGGGTGAAATTAACCATGAGCTTTCTCCAAAGTCTTTCTTTGCCCTCATCGCTGACATATAGCTGTCCTTTCTCGTTTGGCCGATGCCATTCTCGAACGGTGATCGGGATGAAGTCCCTAACAAGAACTCCGCATTGCTTTACCATTTTATTTTTAACACCAGGGGGAGCAGTCGGTGTGCCGTCTTCAGCGACTCTTTCGATCGTGTACCTTTCTTGGTCGCCCAACTTTTTGGCTGGGCCTCGTTTTGTCCTTACAGAAGATTTGCTCGATCCGGAGGGCTAAAAGAAGAAAGAGCGTTAATATATGTATATAGACATCAGAGGCTTAATTAATACAATCTTCGGCTTCATTAATATATGTATATGCACCTCGCCGGAGTTTGCAACATTTAATGTTCCACCGGAGCCTTCGGCTTCTCCCTCGTCGGCTTCTCCCTCGCTGACTTCTCCCTCACCCCGGCCGTCGGGTTCTACCTCACCGGAGCCGTCTCTTCGGTTGAGAGACTCATCTCCCTCACCGGAGTTGTTCAAAAACTCCGTGGTGACATCGACAATATCTTCCGGCCCGCGGATTATATCCTGGAGGATATTTTCCTGATCTTCGTCTCGTTCCATAGTTTCTGCAAATTAAGAACAATGCACAAAAGAGCAATCAACATACGACGTCCATATTTAATATAAGAAGGTATTTTAGTTCTTCTAATTTAACATTGTTCAATCATGCATGACCAATTTAATGCATTAACATGGAGCTCTAAAACATATTTTAGATGTTAATAGAAGTCAAATTTCAAATATAAACACTTATTTAAATTAGCTCCATAACTAAAGGAAATGCATTGAAGTTATTTCCAAATATTCTCCAAATTGAAATGTTCCAAAATGTTTGTATTTTGACATAAATAGCTAGCATTTATTTTTCTGTGCATTTTGATATATTATTCATATTTTTCTGATAAACAGATTAAAAGATATTGATTTTACAAGTTTAAATCATTTTCTAGCATTTATTAATTAAGCTGGGTCCCACCTGTCAGAGATTTAATAATTTCCAAACTCATTTTAGGAAAAGAATAAAACGCTGACAGCCGGGGCCCACATGTCAAAGACACAGGAGCACCCACGGCGGATCTGCTCCGGCGAGTCTCGCCGGAGGAGGGCGAGCCGGCACGCGCGACTGGGCGTGTTGCACGCGCACGTGCATGGGGAGTCGTTCGTGGGCGGCACCGTGACCAAATGGTCGCCGGAGCACCACCGGCGACGACGGTTTGCGGCGGACGGCGGCGGACATCGACGCGAGGACGAAACAGAGCGCAATAGAGAGGGAGAGAAGGTCCACGAGGACCGCGAGCTCACCAGGAAGCTGTAGAGATGGTCGGCGAGGCGAGGCGAGGCGAGGTCGAAGACGGCCGGAATCAAGCTCGAACTGCGGTGGCGCGGCGGCCGTGCGGCTAGGGTTTCACCGGGAGAGAGATAGAGAGCACGGGCGTCGAGGGCGCGGCGGCGCGGGCGTCGAGGGTGCCGGCGTCGAGGGAGCGTCGACGGCGAGGTCGGGAAGCCTGACGGCGCAATTTCGCTCCGTCGCTTCTCCGGGGACTTAGGCGTTTTCTGCGAATGAATCGGGGAAGGAGAAGGGGAAGCGGTTAAGTAGCAGGGGGTCATTGGTCCCGGTTGCTGGAAAGAACCGGGACCAATGAGGCATTGGTCCCGGTTCTTTCCAGCAACCGGGACCAAAGAGTGGTCATTTAATGCCAGATCCAGTGGCGCGCCCATGGACTCTTTGGTCCCGGTTCTTTCCAGCAACCGGGACCAAAGAGTCCTTTTTCAAAATTATTTCGAACTTTTCAGTTCTGAAATGTTGTTCCCGCCTTTTTTTTCTTATTTAGGTGTTTGAATATGAATTTCAAATGGTTCCTGTGTTCCTCGATATACGGAGCCACGAAGGTGGAACTTTGTAGAACTGTGTAGTGTGCTTGAGTTAAAGAATGCCCGTCCCTACATATCAGTGCTTTCTTTCCTAGCGTGCCTTTTCCACTCAGTCTCCCCTCATGCCGCGATTCAGGAACACCAATCGGCTTAAGGTCAGGAATAAAGTCAACACAGAACTCAATGACCTCTTCTGTTCCATAGCCCCTTGAGATGCTTCCTTCTGGCCTAGCACGGTTATGAACATATTTCTTCAAGACTCCCATGAACCTCTCTAAGGGAACATATTGTGTAGAAATACAGGACCGAGAATGGCAATCTCGTCGACTAGGTGAACCAGGAGATGCGTCATAATATTGAAGAATGATGGGGGGAACACCAACTCGAAGCTGACAAGACATTGGACCACAGCCTTCAGTAAACTTGGTAGAGTTACTGGATCGATGACCTTCTGAGATATTGCATTGAGGAATGCACATAGCTTCACAATGGGTACTCGAACATTTTCCGGTAGAAGCCCCCTCAATGCAACCGGAAGCAACTGCGTCATAATCACGTGGCAATCATGAGACTTCAGGTTCTGGAATTTTTTCTTTGCCATATTTATTATTCCCTTTATATTTGACGAGAAGCCAGCCGGGACCTTGATACTGCTCAGGCATTCAAAAAAGATTTCCTTCTCTGCTTTGGTAAGAGCGTAGCTGCTTAAGTATTGACGCCCTTTATCCGTCTGCTTGTTGTATGAGTCTTTCATACGTTGCTGGTCTGCCCGTGCTTCCGGTGTATCTTTTGTCTTCCCATACACGCCCAGGAAGCCTAGCAGGTTCACGCAAAGATTCTTCGTCACGTGCATCACGTCGATTGAAGACCGGACCTCTAGGACTTTCCAATAGGGTAGCTCCCAGAATATAGAGCACTTCTTCCATATGGTTACGTGGTTGTCAGCGTCATTCGGAACAGATAGACTGCCAGGACCCTTTCCAAAGATTACTTCTAAATCCTTGACCATGTCATATATAACATCACCATCAGGGAGGTTAGGCTTCTTCCGGCGATCTGCCTCACCGTTGAAATGCTTGCCGGGCTTTCTTACGGCATGACTGTTCGGAAGAAATCGACGATGCCCCATGTACAAATTCTTGTTTCCCAAATGTATACTTTCAGTCTTATCTAAACAGTGCGTGCATGCATTGTATCCCTTGTTTGACTGTCCTGAAATGTTACTAAGAGCAGGCCAATCATTGATGGTTACGAACAGCAATGCTCGTAGGTCAAATTCCTGTTGTTTGTGCTCATCCCACACACGTACACCTGGTTCGGACCACAACTGCAAAAGTTCATCAACTAATGGCCGTAGGTACACATCAATGTCGTTGCCGGGTTGCTTCGGGCCTTGGATGAGCACTGGCATCATAATGAACTTCCGATTCATGCACAACCAAGGAGGAAGGTTGTAGATACATAGAGTCACGGGCCAAGTGCTATGACTGGAGCTCTGCTCCCCAAAAGGATTAAAGCCATCTGTACTTAGACCAAATCTTAAGTTCCTTGCGTCATCTGAAAATGTCGGGAACTCTCTGTCGATTTTTCTCCACTGGGACCCATCGGCGGGGTGTCTCAACTTCCCGTCTTTCTTACGCTCTTCTTTGTGCCATCGCAACAACCTGGCATGCTCTTTGTTTCTGAACAGACGTTTCAACCGTGGTATTATAGGAGCATACCACATCACCTTAGCAGGAACCCTCTTCCGGGGGGGGGGCTCGTAATCGCCCTCAACATCACCAGGGTCATCTTGTCTTATCTTGTACCGCAGTGCATTGCATACCGGGCATTTATCCATGTTCTCGTACTCACCGCGGTACAGGATGCAGTCATTAATGCATGCATGTATCTTCTGCACATCTAATCCTAGAGGGCAGATAGCCTTCTTTGCTTCGTATGTAGTCTCGGGCAATTCGTTATCCTTTGGAAGCTTCGGCTTCATTATTTTCAGTAACTTCTCAAATCCCTTGTCAGAACAACCAGTCTCTGCCTTCCATTTCAGCAGTTCCAGTGTGGTACCGAGCTTTGTGCTGCCATCTTCGCAGTTTGGGTACAACAACTTTTTGTGATCCTCAAGCATGGCCTCCAACTTTAGCTTCTCCTTTTCTGTATCGCATTCTCGCTTTGCATCAGAAATGACCCCACCAAGACCATCAGCGGGCTCATCTGATGCCCGATGTTCACCTCTTTCTTCTTCAACGTCTTCCATAACAGTATCACCGCATTCCTCAGGGAACATAGGATAGTTGTCATCATCCTCCTCTTCTTCATTGTCTTCCATCGTAACCCCTATTTCTCCGTGCTTGGTCCAACAATTATAGCTGGGCATGAAACCTTTCCGAATCACGTGGTCTTGAATGGTTCTCGGGTCAGAGTACTCCCTGACGTTCCGACACTTCTCACATGGACAAGGCATAAAATTATTCACTTTGTTTGCCTCAGCCACATCGAGAAATTTATGCAGGCCTGCAATAAACTCGGAACTGCGTCGTTCGCCGTACATCCATCGCATCCGTGCATCCATCTGCATCATATATATAATTAAGTTTATCAAATACCATTACAATAACATCTTGAATAGTGAAATGACCACCGTACATCGACACGTGCAATATTTCTGTATCAATTACAGACGAAAAGGATAAAGTTGCTAACCTCGGCCGAGGATATCATTTTGTGTGAACTTAAGTGTGGGTCGGGCATTTCATCGAACACATCTTGTGCGTGGCAAAGGAAAAAAAAATAGCACCCACTTCCCACCAATCCAAGAGAAAAAAATTAGAGGAGAGAAGGGGGTGGGGGTTATTTATAGGCAGGGAGGGGTATTGGTCCCGGTTCTTGGCACGAACCGGGACCAAAGCTCCGCCGCACGCCACGTGTCTGGCTCTGGAGCTTTGGTCCCGGTTCGTGCCAAGAACCGGCACCAATACCCCCAACCGAACCGGGACCAATGGTCCACGGGGCCGTGGCAACTCGAACCGGGACCAGTGCCAGGCACTGGTCCTGGTTTTTACCTGAACCGGGGCTAATGGCTGGGGCGGCCCTGGACCAAAGATGGTTTTTCTATACTGGGCAAACTTGAGCAATAGCACAAAAATAATTTCACATCATCTTCTCTGAAGTGTGAAATGCCCGGTTTTGCAGAATAATAGTTGCGATATTTGGGTTACATAACTATATTAAATTAAGAGAGTCTTGATCAACCAAAGCATGGCATGCAAGCTACATAGTTCATAATCCTCTATATAAAACACAACCAAACATTTTTTTGGTATGGTTACATAGTTTCCACATCACGACAGATGCATTATCCGCCGAATGATCGTTATCAGGGAAGCAAGAGAAAGTATGTATACTGGACTTGAAGGTGGCTTTATATGCCTCCTTATTATGTATTTACTACTTTTGGAAGTTATTGATCTGCAAGAATATATGTTAGTATTAGGTCCAACTATGTGGATACTTGTCGTACTAAATGGCATCATTGATTAACTGGGTCAGCAGCATTGGGCCATAGAAAGATAGCACCAGTTTAAGTATGTGAACAGAGTGTTGGAACAATAATCAAAAGTTCTCCACAGTCCTAGATGTGAGTTGGAATTAGTTTCCATGTTCTAGTCGGCATTGGCTTGCATGTCGTACGTGAGTTGAGTTTAGCTGTGTTCGGGTAAATACGAGTCAGTTTATAGATTTAAATAACAATCAAGGATACCGTGTGATTAGATTAGGAAAGCAACAATACTGAGTCCGGTTTAGAGTCAAGCCTAGTTGCATACGACTCGGTGATTGAATTGTGCTGGTGAGTCAAGGTAGTACATGGTATAGCTGGCTGTGCGTGTGTATAGCACACCAGCCGGTTGAGTTTTGTAATACTTATTGAGACCAAGAGATTGTACCGTGGATTTGAGAGAACAGGAGATGCAAGACGTGCCTTTGGCAAAGTTTGTTGCTTGAGCATGTTCGTGATTATTTGATGTGATCAATCCTTGGGTTAACCCGACATAAATAAATATAATTACAGATACATGGTAGTGCATCAGAGTGTTCCTAACTGGAACCTAGTTTACTATAAAGGAGATGCTTAAATAAGTTATGCCATGAAAAGGGTTAAAAATGATGTTCATTCAAAAAAAAAAAAAGTGGCCACTGGAACTTAAAAGTAAAATGGGGGCCAAAGCATCTTCACTGATAATCCCCATGTTACTCATCTTAAAGACAACCAGCATTTCAAATTAAATATCATCATTCTCATATACATTTCTACTCTTATATTTTTCCTAGATAATGGAGGGGAACCTTTCCCGGCCTCTGCATCAAAGTTGCACACAGCTACTCTCCACATTCTAGTTTACAACAACATAATCCTCACGCAAGTAGTTCGGTTACCAATTCGCACTAAAAGACCAAAATGCATGTGGCTTTTAGTACAGTATTTTTGTTTTGCGGGGTTGGCTTTTGGTACCTAGTAGAGGAGTAGAGGTACACATAGAAAATACATGGCAATGGCTCCTCACCTGCGCCTCCTCCCGCTGCGAATGAGATGTGCTGCCTCCGTGCGCCGCCGCCGCACGCGACGCGGCAGCCGCTAGCCGATCGGGAAGCGGAGCCCGCCAGCGCGTCTCCAAGAGAAAGGAGAGGCGTGCGGAGGAAGGACGCAACTGGCCTCGCGAGGGCCGAACCGGCCAGCGAAGGCGGCACGACAGAAGCAACCATCATCGCCGCGGCGACCCGGTGCTCGCTGGGCGGGGACTGGATTGAGTGTGGGGAAGGGGACGGTTCCGCTCATAGTTTTTCCTATCCTATATTCCTATCTAAAGCCTTTACCTGACATACCTGACCCACTAGTCATAAACGGTCAAACCCTGCCTCTTATCTGATTTCGCCATGAATCGCCACTGTTCGTCGTGCTTGCACGTCCCGGCATGATCCGCATCATAGCGCTCTGCGCTGGGATAACATCTCCTCACTCTATTCTCCTTCGAACCTGGATCCGTAACTTTGATAAAGATATAGGTTGTCACAAGCAAACATAATGGAAGGTACTCCCACCGTTCACAAAATGCTCCATTTAGACATCACAAAATTTAGAAGTTGAAATTTTGACCATCTATTTATGTGAAAATACGCCAATTAAAAATTTGTAGTGATATATAATGATATACTCCTACTTTATAATGAAGCTAGTACTAGCAGTATCAATTTCATGTCATGAGGGTTGGTAATGAATTTCCACTTTTTTCGAGATTGGTGAATAAATTTTCCACTGTGATGATCAAACTTGAGAATGTTTCACTGATTATAATTCTTCCTTTTGTTTTTTGGAAAAATGGCGCACCGTAACTATTCACGCCATTTTGGTGTGGCAAAATACAAAATATGACATCCCGCGCGGTGGTATGTGTTAGAGCATCTCTAGCAGATACACAAAATGTGGCCAACCCGAGAAATTCTGACCGATATGCGGGTTCAGCCTTTTTTAATGCCTGAATAGACACCACGTATTGGTCATGTCACCCCTCCACCACTATATCAAGCGTATCAGGTCATTTAGGGTTAGCCCCCAAATCTCTCTATTGTGATTTAGACCCCTTCACCACGAAACCAATGAGGATGGCTTCAAGTGCGCGAACGCTCGCTCGGTCCACGCGCAGCGCGTTGACGTGGTGGGTCCCGCCCACGTGCTCTTCTTCCCCATCCCCTTTCTTCTTCCTCCTCCTACCTTCTCTCTCCCGTACCCAAATTCTCCCGATTCGGAGGGTGCCAGGTCGAGCCGGAGCCGCGGCGGAGGCGGTGGAGGCGAGAAGAGACTTAACTTGGGGGGTGCAGGTGCCGACGCCGGAGAAGTAGAGGGATGGTCGGGGGCGGCAACAGACCGGCGGAGGTCGTGCTTCGAGCAGGGCGGGGCATTGAGGCAGTCGCGGTAGCGCCGCCGGCCACAGAGGGGGCGGAAGCAGGCGGCCAGGCCGGCGATGGCGGCGGGGGCGTCGCTGTCTTAACGCCCACGTGCGCCCACGTGCGGCTGTTCGAAACCGCACGAGCGGTTGCGCGTGCGCAAGCTAGCCTTCCCGAAACCAATAGCTACAGCGAGCAATTGCACTGCGAAATTGACGAAAGCATGGCCGGATCGTCCATGCGTGGCCCCTGTAGGAGCGACGACGACGAGGAGGACCTCCGGGAGGGTAACGAATTTTCACTGTTCTTTTTCGAGATTGATGATTGAATTTCCACTATGATGATCAAACTTGGGAATGTTTCACTGATCATAATCCTTTCTTTCTTTTTGAAAAAATGGCGCACCTTTAAGTCCGTAACTAGTCACGCCATTTTGGACTTCTGGTGTGGCAAAGTACAAAGTACGGAGTACAAAACTGAGACAGATATCGCGCGCGGTGGTCCGTGGCACACCAATGCCATGCCAGCGTCGGCGTTGCCTCGTGGCGTCCAGGCGGTGCTCGTGACCTCCGGCCAACTGCGGCACCTCGACCCGCTACTCCAGGTGCCTCCCCTCCTCCTCACCAACTCCCTCATCGCCGCTTTCTCCCGTGCCTCCCTCCCGCGCCTCGCCTTCCCGCTTCTCCGCCACATCCTCTGCTGCGCTCACCCCCTCCGCCCGATGGCTTCACCTTCCACCGCTCATCCGCGCGGCCCCCGGCCACGCCTCCGCCGTGCAGCTTCACGCCTGCGCGCTCCGCCTCGGACTCCTCCACCCAAGCGTCTTCGCTTCCGGCTCCCTCGCGCATTCGTACCTCCGGTTTGGTCTCGTCTCGGACGCCTACAAGATGTTTGATGAAATGCCGGAGCGGGACTTGCCGGCGTGGAATGCGATGCTGTCCGGACTGTGCCGCAATGCGCGCGCGGCCGAGGCGGTGGGCCTGTTCGGGAGAATGGTGGCGGAGGGTGTCGCTGGCGACACGGTGACAATCTCAAGCGTGCTGCCCATGTGTGTGCTGCTGGGGGACCGGGTGCTTGCTCTGGTCATGCATGTGTACGCGGTGAAGCACGGGCTGGACAAGGAGCTCTTCGTGTGCAATGCATTGATCGATGTGTACGGAAAGCTGGGGATGCTAGAGGATGCTCGGTGGGTCTTTGATGGAATGGAGTGCCGTGATCTGGTGACGTGGAATTCGATCATTTCAGGGTATGAACAGGGTGGGCAGGTCGCTGCCGCGGTCAAGATGTTTCGTGGTATGATGGACAGTGGGGTTTCCCCTGACAGGCTGACTCTTGTAAGTCTGGCATCTGCCATTGCCCAGTGTGGACATGACTGCAGTGGGAAGTCAGTGCACTGTTATGTGATGAGGCGGGGCTGGGATGTGGGGGATATAATTTCAGGAAATGCGATAGTTGATATGTATGCGAAGCTATCAAAGATCGAGGCTGCACGGAGGATGTTCGATATCATGCCAGTTCGAGATGCTGTGTCCTGGAACACTTTGATCACAGGGTATACGCAGAATGGACTTGCCAACGAGGCAATCGAGACATACGGTCACATGCAGAAGGATGAGGGTCTAAAGGCTATTCAAGGGACATTAGTTAGTGTTTTGCCTGCATACTCACATCTTGGTGCCTTGCAGCAGGGCATGCGAATGCATGCTCTATCCATTAAGATTGGATTAAGTCTGGATGTATATGTTGGAACTTGTCTGATAGACTTGTATGCTAAATGTGGGAAGTTGGCTGAAGCGATGCTTTTCTTTGAAAAAATGCCTAGAAGAAGTACAGGTCCTTGGAATGCCATCATGGCTGGCCTTGGAGTTCATGGTCATGGCGCAAAGGCTCTCAGTCTCTTCTCACAAATGCAGCAGGAAGGAATTAAGCCTGATCAAGTCACATTTGTTTCATTATTGGCTGCCTGTAGTCATGCTGGCTTAGTTGACCAAGGTCGGAGTTTCTTTGATATGATGCAGATCACATACGGTATTATCCCTATCGCAAAACATTATGCGTGCATGGTAGATATGCTTAGCAGAGCTGGTCAGCTAGATGAAGCTTTTGATTTCATAGAAAACATGCCAATTAAGCCCGATTCTGCAGTTTGGGGCGCTCTTCTTGGTGCTTGCAGGATTCATGGGAATGTCGAAATGGGCAAAGTGGCTTCACAAAATTTGTTTGAACTCGATCCAGAGAATGTTGGTTATTATGTTCTAATGTCGAACATGTATGCGAAGGTTGGTAAATGGGATGGCGTTGACGAAGTAAGGTCTTTGGTCAGACGCCAAAATTTGCAGAAAATCCCTGGATGGAGCTCAATAGAGGTGAAAAGATCAGTGAATGTATTTTACAGTGGCAACCAGACAGAACCCCACCCTCAACATGAAGAGATCCAGACAGAGCTCCGGAATCTGTTGGCCAAGATGAAAACTATAGGTTATGTTCCTGACTGCAGTTTTGTCCTACAGGATGTAGAGGAGGATGAGAAGGAACAGATCTTGAATAATCATAGTGAGAGATTAGCTATTGCCTTTGGCATCATAAATACTCCTTCAAGAACTCCGCTCCACATATACAAGAATTTGCGCGTGTGTGGGGATTGCCACAATGCCACCAAATATATGTCGAAAATAACTGAGAGAGAGATCATTGTACGGGATTCAAACCGGTTCCACCACTTTAAGGATGGGTGCTGTTCTTGTGGGGATTTTTGGTAAAATGTAATATAATATTTTTGTTTACACATCATTTTTCATCAAATGATGCTAGCATCGATGTACACATGAGTGGTTTACAGATATTAAAACGTAGATAGAATGGTTTAGTTAAGCAAAGCTCCTCACATATATTCTTGAACTACTACTCCCTCGTTACCAAAATATAAGACTTTCTAGCCTTTCTGATTTTGTCGCGATTTGTTCCAAAATGAGTGATTCAACACACTAAAACATGTCTACATACCTACGAATCAGGACAAATCCAGAAAGACTAGAAAGTCTTCTATTTTGAAACAGAGGGAGTAGTATTTATTAGTTAACAGGAAAACATGTCAGTTGTTGCTTTTCGTTATTGTATTTCAATAACAAGTGTCATAAAATTTCTCTTTACAGCTTTAGACTCGTATATAGTCCTGCCCCTCCCGAGGCCATTTCTGGTATATGACGGGTTTAGACTTGTATTTCAATAACAAGTGTCATATAAAGGACTATATGACAATATCCACAAGATAGAAAAATGTTATATGATGTCATGACTTCTTTTAGACTTTATCTTGAATTATTAAAATGACCAGAGGATAGCAATTTATGGTGAAAAAGGACAATGTCTGTTCTTTTTAAGTGAATTCTTATGAGGGGGCTGCTTTATTGATCACTTCTTGGATGGAAACATAAACTAGACATGGCGACCAACACCTAAGGTTGTGGCCGCCTTAACAAGATTGCCGCCTCAAGGTTGCCATAGAGACGCTCTGCATGTGCTCATAACATTCATGAACATAGTTGCGCACCAAATGAGTGGAGATTTCTTGCTCCCGGGCTCCAGTGACCCTCTAGTTATTTAAAAAAAACATATTTATAAATTTCAAAAAAAATCAGAAAAAATCCTGTATGTTGCCAATGTTATATCCGACAAACGTGCAAAATCTTGGTTCGAAATATTTTATATTCTGTTCTACAAAAAATGACAAATTGGTGGATCTAAATATCCATACTTTCAAATCTCTAAAATATACAAGATTTGTTATTTTGTGTAGCCCAGAATATAAAGTATTTCAAGTCAAAATTTTGCACGTTTGCGGGATACATCATTAGCAATATGCATGAATTTTTTCAGATTTTTTTGAAAGCTTAAAAATATATATTTTAATTTTTTTTTACCAGAGGGAGCACTGGAGCTCGGTAGAAAGAAGTGTTTTCCGTACCAAATCCCCAATATATGTATAACATAGCATGGGGATCAAACAATCGCATGGACGGGTACACCTCTTTTTCAAAAGAAAAAGATTGATCCAACATGGAATGTTCAGTCAGATTTTCCTGAATTGCATTTACTTCGGAATAAAAATATCAGTCTAACCATCTACACTTGTTTAGAATATCTACATTTTTTAGAATAACTGCTTAACTAGCCTAAAAAATAGAGTTGTCAAAAAACAAAAACTAGCCTAACAATAGGGATGTCTTGCAGCCCATCAAACTCATCGGCCTAAGGAAACGATTTTCCCAATAGGCTTTCACTTCATCAGTGGTAGCCCAAATCACGTCAAAAACAAAAATCAGTGGTAGCCCAAATACACGAGATCTAGACAGGCCCAAACCAGTTGGACACAGCCACGCACAAGCTCTGCTCTGCCTCTGTGGTAACGACGCTGGCCGACGAGAGGGGAGGCGACTGGCGAGAAGGCGAGGCCGGGAGATCTTCCATCCGCGCATCCAAGGTAGATCAATCATCCCTTGACCCTCGCAGACTGCAGATCCTCCTTGCAGGACCCGTTTCGAATTTCTTGATTTTCTTGCCCCCTCCATTTTACCTCCGTTTCGAATTTCTTGATTTTCTGCTAGAAATTTTCTAGCAGATGTATAACGGAATAGACGAGGAGAGGACGTACGTTAGAATTTAGGTTGCCCCCCTTTTCAGTATGATCCAGTATTCCAGTGTGAGTTAAATGTGTGGTAAGTCTTAGTTTTGTTCGGGATTCGTGTGTCCACCTGACCTAAGTACCTAGTGGCTAGTGGCAGTGGGAAGCAATGAGATGGCTGTAGTCGGTATCAAAAACATTGTAACCGAATGCATTTTCAGATGAAAATAAGAAGAGCATGACCGTGGTGGCACAAAACAGTACAAGTCACAAGCAGTGGCCATGACCAAAGACAAAAACATAATGCAAAGCTACACTTATCTGCCCTGCTCAGAAAAACAAAGTTAGGATGAAGACTAAGACTAATGTAAGAATTAGAATAAAGTGCAATGTTATACCAACGTAATTATTCGTTTGAGAAACATTTAATTCGCCAGATTTGAGATTTCATACAATATTTTCCGCGGATTATTGTGTTTTCTTTTTCTCTCGAACACACACCAAAGTGTATGTAATTTTGTATTCGACGAAAATGTCAAGACGACGCAAAGGGTACAACCAGAAAAGAAAGGAAAACCGCCAACAGATTATTGTGTTACAAACAAGGCTATAAAAGGCATAGATATAATAAGTCCGTTGGAGCAATGATGAATGCTACTCATACATCCTAACATCCTATCGCTTTCGATAATTATGTATCTAGTTTTCTGGTGTCTGGTGAAATTTCTTGGAAGATATAGCATGGGATAAATGACGAGAGTTCTGCTTAAACATCTGGAGGGGTTCAATGTATAGTAATTCTCAGTATAGTTTACTTTTGGTCACTTGAAATAGGCTGTAGCTACGCTAGTGACCCTGAGATGGGTTGATTCGGTACTGGGAAAATTTGCTACAGGCCCAAAGAAAATAATGACTATCTTTGTCTTGTGAAACATTATGAAAGAGTGATTCCTGCCATATATGGTTATACATATTATTGCTTCTGGAGTTATTGTCATAATCTAGGGTTCATGAGAGTTAATACTGTCAAGAGGGTGACTGGGTGGTCTAGATTAGGGATTGGGAGGAAGTAGGCAGGAGCCAGGAGATATATTGTAATTCTTATTGCTTAATGAAAATAGATGCACCAAGGCTCCTTATATATAGCTGGCCCTAACAACTAAATCTCAACAAATCTCATCTCCAATGACCCAAGCTAAGGGAACTTTATCTCTGATTAGTTACCTCCCAGTTTAAATGATATTATTACTAACATAAATCTTGATGTATGTGTGGATCGCCCCACGTTCTCCATCAGTTCAGACTTTTGGTTCTGCTGGTAGGTGTATGAAACTTAATATTGTATCAGCGCAGAGGTCTTGGGTTAAAGTCTCGACATTTGGAATTTAGATTTTTTTTGCTTGCCCTTTTTCTGTCCATGTTTAGGCCTTATCGGTCGACAAGTGAGGGGGGGTGTTGAAGTATATGTGGATTTCTCAACCTTCTCCATCAGTTCGGACGTTTGATTCTACTGGTTGGTCCATGAAACCTAATAAAAAACATCAGGGATTATATCCTTTGAGCACATGGGTTACCAACCCACATGAAAGTTATATTACTACCACATGTATCATTTTGTAGATCTTAGTGTGAAAACAACTCGGTTTGCATGCTCAAAATAGTTCGATTTTTCTTCCTAAAACACGTTTCTGATGTTCCCCTGATAGTCGTGAATCGGGATAGCTGGAAGCTGCAGTTTACTGTTTTCATCGCATTACTAAATGTACTTCATTACATGGTTGTGACAATACCTGTATGTGATGGCTACTCATGAGTTTATACCCAGGTACTTGATGGACAATAGGTAAGACTTGAAAATGCTCTAGTATGTCTGCAGGAGTATCAGGTTTTCCTGATTTAAAGAAGAAAAAAAGGCTTTCTGGTTTCTCTACACCTCAGACATTTTTTCTTGACACAAGAGTTGCAAGGCTTTTTAAAAACTGTGATAAGCTTGAAAGCCTAGTGTACAGCAACTTAAAAAATTCGTCTCATATCTGTCTCCCGTTGAAGTAAATCTCCTTACGAAATCATCTCCTTGGATAAATCATTGGCTTGCCACTATTCTCCTTAATTGTGTTATGAATGAGTAGGACAACAGGGAAAAAGGATATGATTAATAAAAAATAGGACTGTGCTGTGTCTATGATTTGTTGTTGGGCCCATTAATGAAAACGGGTGAACACACAAGATCATGGATAATTGAGTTTTTTGTGATCCCGTTATGTTGGCGCTGCACCTGATGTGGTCCAGAGATCAGGGAGCCTTGCGCTTGAACCTTTACCAATGGCATGAAAGTTCGATGCTGCACTCCACTTTAATTTGCATTAACGATTTACCTAAAACTTAATATATAGTTGTAATTTCTTTGGTCATCTTCTTGCTTGATTTTTTTGGTAGAATTCTTTGTCTATAGCTGATAGTTTGGACAGAACCATGATTGCAGCAGTAACTTTTCCAGAATTTGGTTGTGTATGTTTCTCCATTTTGTTCAATCTGGCATTATTTTACTCATTGTACTCTCCACTTTGGCTGTGCTTTTGATATGCCTGCAATAAGGAAGATGAGAGGTGCAGTGTTACCTAACTGCCTACAACTCATTAGTGTTTAGCTGCCTCGTGTATATATTTTGGTTGTGCTTGGTAAAGGAAAGTTGGATTGGTCATTTGGTCATGAGTAGTTATTGCCAGGCAGTGTTGTTCATTGCTAACACTGTTCAAGTCGACCAGCAGTCTAATAAATCCATTATGAGATATCAGTTCCTAATGCTTAGGTTGGAATAGTTATATGTATTATCATATGGAGAATTAGCGCATGATTTATTGCATAAACTGTATGGTCTCCCACTAAACTCTCCTCAAGTGTATATTTGGAAGTTTAAAACCCATATGTTTTTGCTCCTATTCCGAATAGTTTCCTTCTTCAGACTGTTTATGCAGCAGCTTTATTACTTTTTCTTTTCTTACTGTACCTTGTTTTTAGGTTTGCCTAGATCGTTTTTGGTTTAACTGCTGTCCGTCAGGTAATGTGAGTTGATATTATATGCAGATTTGATATCTAAAGCAACTTATGCTTGTTGTCATTCTTACAGATGTTTAACGATCAAGACTTGGGTTTCTCACCAACTTCCTGGGCATCTTCATATTTGTTCTGGTCACCGCGTACCACTTTGTGATGGCTGATCCCAAATATGAAGCGAACTAGCACTTGAAGGGAAGGCATGCCTTGGTCCATGGATCCAAATAGTCAAATTATCTGCTAGATTCGGAAAATTATTTAGAACTATACCAGAAAGCTGGGTGCATGAGAATGTCTGCTAATTTGCGCTGTCATGGATATGCTACTAGTGGCGCTTCGACTCGCATAATGTGTTTAATGGGTTCAAAGTAACATAATTCCATGTATAGTTCAGAATTATTCCTGGAAAAGATAGCTTGCTGGATTGTCCAAAATGCCGTGTTGTCGTGGTGCCCAACTAACCTGACACATTTCTTTCCATATGCTCTCGGAGAATGTCTGCTATTTTGGAATGCTGCTATTTTGCGCTGTGATGGATATGCATGAGAATGTCTGCTATTTTGCGCTGTGATGGATATGCTACTAGTGGCGCTTCGACTCGCATAATGAGTTTAATGGGTTCAAAGTAACATAATTCCATGTATAGTTCAGAATTATTCCTGGAGAACATAGCTTGCTGGATTGTCCAAAATGCCGTGTTGTCGTGGTGCCCAACTAACCTGACACATTTCTTTCCTATGCTCTCGGAGAAAAAGAGAGGTCGTTTATTGCCATGAGTTGCCTCCATGGAACAAGTTCAGATCACTGTGTCCTGGTGAGCATATTGGCTTCTCAATGATGCATCGTCTCCCTGCACCTTGTATGCAATGTGAATGATTTTGGGTCCAATGAGACCTTTTTATATTGTCCTCAAATTTGTGTTTCATTGGCATTTCCTGTGAGCATTAGTATCAAGATTTTTCATTTGAATTATGTGCTAGACCTGACTCTTCATCGTATCAGCTTTTGGTGCAACTTGAAAGACCGCATCCTCTCTTTTTTTGTAAAGAAAAGCAGGAGTCCTCCAAGATAACACGGTAGTACTCCATATTTGACAAATTGATTGTCAAAAAATAGAAGCACTAGGAAAGTAGCAAACATGTCTGCCAGGCTAGGATATCATCAAGTTCACTGTTTCCATAAACGATGGGTACAAGATGAGGCAACACCATTAATTTGTTGGCTGTAAATGGGTGGCTCGTGTAGACATGACCCAAAATCTTCTCCTAAAACCCCATTCCTTAAGTATTGCCTGCTCACCCACCAAACTATTCCTCCACCTCTATAAAGACTTCTCTCCAATCTCCAATAAGCACAGCTCCTCTCGCCTCTCAGAGCAGCACCAAGAAAGAAGAAATCAACATTTCTCACGGCAATCTTGCCATGGTGTTGGACACCTCCCTGCTCTGTACGGAGGACAGCGGCAGCATCCTTCGGCGCGACGATGAGGCGCCGGAGTTGGGGAGGGATCTTGACCTGTCGGGCTTTGCTAGGCTGCAGCTGCAGAGCGACGAGCTTGTAGGGTCGCTCATGGCCAACGAGAGGGAACAAATGACTGGAACCGCAGCCAGGGTTTACCTGGAGAGGCTCAACAGTGGAGGGTTGGTGCTTTCCTGGAGGACCGACGCCATCGATTGGATTTGCAAGGTGACGAATCGAAAATCATTAGACCATATCTGCCAGCCTATTTCCATTTAGGAAACATCTAATGCCTTACTTTTTTTTTTGTATCTTATTGATCTTCATGTGGATTTATGATGCTTTCGTAATCATTTTACATGTCTATATCTAGTTCTTACTTCTTAGGCTCTCCATTCTGCAGAGATATAGCATTGGCTCCTCCTACTTTGTCCTTACTTGGTCAACTCCTTTTTGTTTTGCATGGTAACTGAAACTGACTGCTTTATCTGTATGTGTTGCTGCAGGTCCAGGCTCACTACAGTTTCGGACCACTCTGTGTTTACCTTGCCGTGAACTATCTGGACAGGTTCCTGTCCTCAAAGCAACTCCCTGTAAGAAAGCTGCTAAGATACAACTGTACATGCTTTCCCCCAACCCCTGAAAGGTTCTAAACTTATGTTTGTGTCTTATTATTGCTGTAGAGCGACGCACCGTGGACGCAGCAGCTTCTGGCTGTTGCTTGTGTATCCCTTGCTGCCAAGATGGAGGAGACCGTCGTTCCTCAGTCTGAAGACTTTCAGGTGAAGAAGACATGACATGGTACGCTTGTAGGAAACCGATAACCGTTCATGGATTTTCTAATATTTTGCCGGTGCGTCGCAGGTTTGTGATGCCAAGTATGTGTTTGGAGCAAACACTATTCAGAGAATGGAGGTTTTTGTGCTGAGTACTCTGAAATGGAGGATGCACTCTGTGACACCCTTCTCTTACATTGATAACTTCCTCGGCAAGTTCAATAAGGGGAAGCCGCTAACTTGCGGCTTGGTCTCTCGGTGCACCGAGCTCATACTCGACCTCTGAAAGGTTCTGACTAGTTGCCTTATGTATAAATCCAAGACTTATCTACATTGTCGATTTATGTATCAAATATTCATATAACATATGATTTTGATCTTATTTGATTTACAGCAACAAAGTTCCTTCAGTTCAGACCTTCTGAGATTGCAGCAGCCGCAGCTCTTTTAGCGGTTCCTGAAGCCCAACTTTTTGACCTTGGTAGCGCCCTTGTCGGTTTTGAAATTCCAGTAGATAAGGTGTGTAAGCTCTATCATACGAACTAGATTATGCATTACAGTAGTATTATACATTGTTTTGAAATCTAGTCAAAATGCTTTTACAGGAAATTGTTGCAAGATGCTGTGAAGCAATGCAAGAGATGGCACCAGTGAAGAACAACACACACAACAGTGCAAGTCCTTCTGGTGTGCTGGATGCCTCATTCTCCAGCTTTACTAGTGATGACAGCATAGCACCCGGATCATCACAAACAATCAACAGCGACAATGACAATGAGAACCAGGCCTCTTCTCCTGCTCCCAAGAGGACAAGGCTACACTCCGCATCAATGCCATGAGATCACATACATAGAGATATAAGAGAATTTATACATTTTTTTGGTCGGCTTTTGTGAGCCTGTCACCTCAAGGCCTAATTGGCAGTTTCAAAAAGAAAAGTAAGCATGGTAACCAGTTGCCATGTAGCCATTTTTTGTGTCATGAAACAAAGGAAATATGTGTCTACAAGAGAGGAGGAAGCTTCCTATTTTTTCTTTCTAAAACTATGTTTCCTTCTTCTGAGGACTGTATCCTTGGCGTGTATGTTATCCGATAAGTTGAAGACATGCCATAAAATGAGTCCGTAGTAGGTAAAATCTTAGACGGGGGCACATGACAATTGTCCCACTTAATAACCAATGCAACCACAAGATAAGGAAAGAAAGCTCAAAACTAAAAGCTGTAAGCTCGACTGCACGCATCAGGTGTCCAAAATTTTGTACTAGCTATGCACAAAACGCACAAAAAGTGGGACAAACGGGTCCCGTTTGTGCATCCCTATGCAGGAGTTTCTACCACAGTTTCGATCTGTTCATTATCAAGCTACACTGCTAAAAGACACAACAACTCTCACTGAGCAATTCCTTGTTTTTGCCTGCTGCCCTGATATTTACATGGAAGCGTTTTATCCACAAGAGATGGCACCACTGATGCAGTTCATTCTCATTTTAACTTATTTTTTCATTTTTTATTTTATAATGTGCTTAATTTTCTTTCAACATAAAGAGTAAAGTAACAAAAAAAACTTTATTTGGTAACTTTGTAAGTACTATCATGATGGTACCAAGTGAGAGGTATTGTGTGAATCAGTACGAAGAACAAGAGAAAAATGTTATGTGTTACGACTGACTCAGCAAAATCATACATATTTGCCTGTGGTTTTGGACTTATGGAGACCACATATTTCCATATGTGATCACTGTGCAATTTCTTCAAGATATATGATAGTGTGACCCTGGATATCATATCATGCATTGGCACTAATAAAGAAAACAACACATGTTGTCAATGTTCAAGCCATTAAGAAAACAACAGCAAAAACTGAAGGACAGTCTCATCCCAGAGAAATAAAAAGCTGAATTAGGCCCTATAGTCAACGTCAAGAAACATACTCGTATTTTATTGTATTGTATGCAAGGGGGGCAGAATGGCATCTCCTTTCTCTGAAATATTAGTGACTTTTTCTACATTCTTGTTGGGTTGGGTGTAGTACACGTCATCACAATTCACAATGACCAGCTAGGAACATCAGCCATTTTCTTTCAGCTATTTTCTCACTCCTACCTAACAATTCTAACACGATGTTTACCTTTTACAAGCAAGGGGGCTCTCACTAAACATAGGTTCCCTGACAGAAGTTGTCTGCGGTCACCTCACGGGTCACTCGCTGCTTTCATCCATCCAAAAGGTCATCGTCGTCGCTCTCTTCACCCTTCATCCTCTCGTTCTTCTTCCTGGTCTCCTCGCCTATAGCGTTTGCAATGGCGATGGGCAATAAAAACCCAGGCCTCTCGAGGAACTTGGCTCGGTGAAGGATCATCGCGTCACGTTGTGTCACATTGATGCCGTCGAAAGTATGCACGGCCACGGTAGCATTGCCTTTCAAGCCCAGCGAGTACCAGCCTAGGCCAGAAACTGCGATGTCCGTACTGTTCACGTCCCAGCTGATCCCGGACACGTCGATCCGTCTCTGTCCACTTGCCCAACTCGTGGCTCGCTCTGGCGCAACTGGTGGCTGCGTAGTTGCAGTGTTTAGATCAGTATGATAGAGAGAAATGAAAAAAAAATTGTAGATGATAAACTTCAGCTGCTTATGCATTGAAGAGTAAAGCAGGTAGCAGGCCTCGTTATTTTAAAATCATCATCATTTAGTGTATAAGAGTTCAACCTCCAGATTTAAACCATTAGTCGTCCATGAAATAAAACAACCATAGCAAATTGATGTGTTTGCTTATTCGATCAGTGCATCTCACGGTTTTTTTTTCATAAAGCAACCTTACTTCCAAGATATATTTATGTAATCCCTTAATTAAACAGAACCTAATTCTTTTATTCTTAGGAGCGACATTAAGCAGGTCGGAAGTTGAAGTCTCACCTGAAGTCTGATGCCAACATGTTTGCTCCGAAGTTCTTCAGCAGTTTCAGTCTTTCCAAGATGAAGGGAAATATTGGCAGATGCCCAAACAGTTATATAGATAGTTTGAACTGAAGCTTCTAGTACATCCAAGCGTGTTAACCCTCCAATGTGGACGGATTGTCCTGCCTGCAATAGTTTGCAACCATTGAGTCAAGCAAGCCTCATAGATTCCGATACAACACAGAACAATAACTTCGTAATTCAGAGTTAAGGAGCTAAGGACTGCTATTAGATCACTTAACCTTTCAAGGGATTATACTAGTCCAAGCGTATTAGATTGATAAGGTCTGTCAAGAGTAATGTCATAACCAGGAAATTCATCTAGGTGCTGTTTAATTTGCAATCAACTATAATAGGCAAGGCAACTATAAGTCCAGAACGGCATCACGTTTAACAAAGTTAATTCCAAAGAAAGAATGCAGGGGTTACTGGTTAAAATCATCCAAATGCTGTTTCATTTGTGATTAATTTGTAACAGCCACCTATAAATTCAAGAGATCATCAAGTTTAACACAGTTAATTTCAACTTTTATGTTATACAAGTGTGGACTTTGAGCATGCTCAGTGTTTTACAATGCTATCATTATCTATAGGTCTTGACCACATGTCTATAATTAAATTACAATTAGAATGTCGATATGAAAATAGACTGAAGAAAGTAGGCATTTCTAGTGTTGGTATGAAAACAGATACTATAGGTCATAACCACATGTCTCTGGTGCAAGACTCCTAAGTAGAACACAATTAGAATGTTGGTATGAAAATAGACTGTACTAGGCATTTCTAGTTATGAATCCTGGCAGATATGCTTTTGTATTCAGGGGCTATTACAAGTTTCCAACAATAGAAAGGTTTCAGCTACTCAATGAAAAATAAACAGAACTAGGACAAAAATAACATACTTCAAATTTATACCTTCACCCTGAAGGTCCGCGGTCGAAGTTCCTTCCTGATTTCAACCATCTTCCGTCCTCGCTGTTTAACCTCATCGACATTATGTAGGGATGCAGCAAACCAGGAGTGTCATACATCTTAGCCTTTGCAGGCAAAACCCCTGTCATCCTTAGTATGCCTAACGTAGTTCCCGGGACGGCGGCTTCTGTCAATCTTGTGATCTTCACACCTTGCTTCTTTGCAAATGCATTGATCAGCGTAGATTTCCCAGCATTCTGTGCACCAATCACCCACACATTGCTACGAGGTCCCGCTAATTCTTTGACGTACGAGATCAAGTTCCTAACGGACAGATCCTTATGAACACTGACCAAGTAAACGGCATCCAGCTTCGGCGCACCGAAAGCCTTAGCTCGGCCTCGCACCCACTTCTCGAGCCTCACTCCCATCTGCTCCCAGGGCAGCAGATCCACCTTGGTGCCGACAAGAACGAGCCTCGGAGTTTCACTCAGCTTAGAGCTCCCCCTCCCCTCGAGCGCCTTGAAGAGCGACCTGGCGGCCCTCTTCGGAAACGAGCCGTCGAAGTCGGCGCAGTCCACCACCATGACGATGACCGGCGTGCCCGCGGACCGCTTCATTAGGCGGGACGATATGAAGCGGTCGAAATCGAAGTCCGGGATCAGGTTGTCGGCAATGTGGTTCCTGACGTGCCCGTAGTTCCTCAGTGAGTGGCACCGGGCGCAGACCACCGCCGCCGAGTTCTCCTTCGCCTCGGTCCGCTTGGCCTCCCGCGCCCGCCGCCTCCGCTCCGCCTTGGACAGCTTCTCCTTCCTCAGCCTCTCCAGGGTCTCCTCGGTGATGTTCCCGTACCCGACCCCAGGCGGCGTGAACCCGTCCAGCTCTCTGCTCCACTTCTCCTCCTCGTCGTCCTCCATCCCGCCGTCGTCCCAGTCGGAGTCCCAGCCGCTCTCGGTGTTGACGCCGGCCGTCGGCTCTCCGTCACTGCCCTCCTCCTCCTCTTCGTCTTCGTCTTCAAGGGACTCGAGGAAACCGGTGTCCAGGCCGTCCAATTCGGCGGCGAGCTCGGATTCTGACGGCGAATCACCAACCCCCTCGTCCTCGAGGAACCCATCCGGAGAAGAATCGGCTGCTTCTTGTTTCATTTCGTCCTGCGGGAGAGGGAGCGGCGGGAGGGGCTGCTGAAGAAGCCGGGAAGGTCGGGGTCGTCTTCCTGCATGAACACCCCGCACCCGGGGCACACGGAGCGGCGGGCATCCTCGTCTCTTCCCTCGCTGATGACCGGCCTGCCGACGCGCTTGGTGGTGGGTACGGCGGCGGCGGAGACGGAGGGGGAAATGTTGCGGCTTTGAGGAGGTGCAAGCTGTGGTGGGTTGAGGAATGGGGGAGGCGGAGGCGGAGAGGTGGGGTCGCGCGGAGGAGGCGAACCGCCGGCGGCGCGGCGGCCGGGGTCGGGAGCAGTAGGGGTTTAGCCATTGCGGCTACCAAAGATGACTCCTTGCGAGGGGATAACTCTAACGGCAGCGATGTTTTCCCTTTTAATAATTTAGGCAGCGATAATTCTCGGTCTGCTGACATCACTCAGGATTTTTTTTTTGAGGAAGATCCGACGCATATATTCAGGAAGCACGGTACAAATTACAAACAGGTCCAAAAGGAAAGTAAAATTACAAGAGGACCCAGGAACTTGCACAGAGCCCCCCGAGCAACCTGCAGAGATCACAATCGGATCCAAGCCGTTCCCCAAGTACCTAGCCGTCGCCGGAGACGCCGTACCGCTTGCCGCCGGGAGACGAGCACCGCCACACCTTGTAGTCGACCGCAGGAGCCGTCCGCCGCCACGCAACGGAACTGAGACGCGCTGAACGAACACGGCCACAGCGCGAGCTCCCCGCAACCACCCTTCTTCCAGCCACCACGGCGCCGACCAGGTCCACCTCCAACAACCCCAGCCCACCTCCAGCCTCCGCTCCCCTCGCCACCAAGGACGGCCAGAGCAGGAACACCAGAGAAGAAGACCACCAAAGCCACCGACACAAAAGCAGAACCCCAACATCAAGCAGCTTCCCCCCTCGCCGACTCGGCCGGCCGGAGAAGCAAGAACCGATGAGAGGATCCGACGGAACAAGCTCCACAACCTCCCCGGCGCAGAGGCCGGAACGGGGACAGGAGGGGAAGCACCAAGCCCAACACTCCGATGCCATCGCCACCGCTTACGACAGCGCCGCCCGGGCACGCACACCTACAAACTACTACCTACCTACACGCGCGGACGAGAACCGGAGCTCCCCCCCACCTCACGGTGCCGAGACGGCAACCGGAGGCGGAGGGGAGCGGCGGCAACGCCGGCGAGACGCTCGAGACTTCTGGTCGCCTCCTTTCCGCCTCTCTGCACTGTAGCGAGGGGAGGATAAGGTTCTATTGTTGTGTTTTTTTTCGACATCACTCAGGATTTTGTATTGCGTTGTGAACAATTATCTGGGCTGGGTGAAAAAAAAAATACCGCGTGAACTTTTTTCTCAATTCCACATGGTTGCTACCCATTTGCAGCTCCCAAATCTATATGAACTAGATGATTCCCCGCGCGTTGCTGTGGGAACATCCACATAAATTTTCTGTAAATTTTATTTTATACTAAATAACTAATAATTGCCGTTAAGAATTTATTTCAAGAATGAAAAATGTGCATCCAAAGTTTTGCCCACATTTGACCTTTCCAAGTGAAGGTGGCCGACATGGCACTCATTCATAAATTGCTCATCAATTTATCCTTCTGAAGGAAACATCATGGAAAGGTAGGAAATGAGAGATGTGCGATAATTTTTCGAACTCACTGGCTACCAAAGCGGGTAGTTCTAAAAGCCAATGCAATTTTCAATCATCCGTCTTTGTAGTTAGGTTTCAACTGACTCTGAAATTCCTTCGTTACATGTCTCAAACGTCGATTAGGCCTTGAAAGCTCGATCAATATACCAAAGGCATGAACAATGCTCTAATAATATATTGTGTTGCATTATACGAATTATTATCTTCACCAATCAGAATGAGTGGAGTACATAGTTGTATAAGAAGTTCATGTCAAAAGGTAAACCCAATGCACCTATAGAACAGTGCAGCATCATACGAAAAACATTCTAGTCTACACGGAATAAAATGAGTAGAGGTCAGAGTTGTATAAGAAGTGGTTGTTATAAGGCAAACCCCATTAAATATTTAACGAAACAACATAATAATACCATATGTCGACTTTCCTAACCATCAACTACGGAGCCAAAAAGGAAGCTACTACCAAGAAATATATTAGCATGTTCAAATAACTGTACCACCGAGAACATATCTTGGGATGCAAATAATTTTACCTGTGGTATAGAGCAATCGTATATAGAGCCAAAAAGGGAGAGAGGCGATTTGGTGCCCGGGCACACCTGCTCCCGAAATCGTGGCCGTCCAGGATGCTTTGTGATTCGTTTTCTGACGCGGGCACATGGTGGTCTGCACGTCCAGTTTAAAAAACTTCTGACGAGCACAGATCTCCAGCCAAAAGAAGGGGCAGGATATCGGGAGCACCTGTGCTCGGGCACCAAATTGGATTTCTGCCAAAAAGGAAGCTACTCCGTCCGAGTCACCGTTATAAAATTAGCTATTGATTCCACTTTTCAGTAGAAATCAGAGTAAATGAACGATTGCATTGCCAATTCTAACCAAGATTTAAGAAATATAGATTGTTGGCAATCGTATGGAATCCGCTGTTTTTATGAGTGGCATTGCTCCAAGCCTCCAAGTATTAACTTAGAATTGCACTATGAAAGAAAATTTGTTCTCATGATCAGGATAATTAATTGGTTCTGCCACAAAAAAGCACGCCAATTAAAAAAAATGCATTGCTTCCACTCACAAGTTGTATTAAGCGGTCTTAATTATACAGTTCAAGCTCTAGTATTTTTTTATTTTTTTGGAGTTCAGTTCAAGCTCTAGTAGAAAAACCAAGAAGTAAAGAAACAGGTGTACCTCGCAATGCTCGCATAATGAACTTCTGAACTGAATAAATTCAAGAGGCTTAGTGCCTCTGAAATCTGAAATAAACATGTTCAAAGTTGCTAGCGCAGGCACCTAAAGTAAAACCAAGAATATAAGAAAGAAATTGTACCTCGTCTGTGGAACTGCCGAACTGAATAGTCGGCTGCTTCAAGAGACTTGTAGAGAAATCATTTATGCACGACAAACTTTGCTGACAGTCAAGACCGGAGAAAGGAGGCCGCGAGAACGGGGCGCTGCAAGAGAGCCGAGCGGAGTTGCAGCGACGCTCCATTTTTAGGGGCTACCATGATATTCTGATGTGTATCTGTACCGTATGAAGGCAACCCACCCGGAAAAACATAATCATATTGATTAGATTGATAGCTTCAGTGAAATAAGGCGGAGAGGCAGATGTAGATTCAGGTTGCATCCTGGAAGTTACACATCTGCAGATGAGTTAAAATCAATCGGATCACATAAAAGGTTTTGTATCAAAGGAAATATAAAATAAAATAAAACAGATCGACCAGGGCACTATATTGCAGACGTAACAAATATCCATACAAAATTCAGTAGAGGGAATGATTTATCGCATTAGAGTCGGATCAGATTCATGTGAGATGTGAGCTCACCTTGTACTGGGGTGGAGTTTGTCCCTTGGGTAATTCAAGGAAGTCTAGGCGGGCAGAGGGGACTGTAGCCATAGAGCCCAACTCAAATCAACATCAATAATAGCACGGCTTTGAAATTTGCAGAGTGGTCGTGCTGGAGTGCGACTTGCCCTTGCGTACGTCCTGCGGTGTAGCTCGCGATGGCGGCCGTAGGATTATTGGGTTCCCGCGAATGCGAGTCATGATCTGGCGAACACGCTTGGTAAAGTGACGCTTTACGACGGCCCATGGAGAAATACATCTGGCGCCATCGGTTTGCGTTTCTCATGGACTAGGTAATATGCCCGTGCGTTGCAACGGGTATGCTATAATAGTCATATGAATTTCATTTCTTGTACCAGAAAATCATCCAACAAATGGCAAAAATATAGTCTATGTGTCTAACTTGCAAGACTACAACATGCATTATGTGAATATGTTCATCTCCAACTCAAAATATGTAGACTTGCAATTTCTGGAAATTGGAAACAGAAAATACAGAGCAAGCATATGTACATTATTTGACACCTCAAATAAAGAGAGCACCCCTGGGTTACTACGGCCGGAGTGAATAACAAACAACTATTGGTTGAAATCGATCGCATATTATCTCTTGGTATACATCGAAGATCTTCATCTACTAACTTCCTCTTTTGATTCGACATATGCAGTGTTCACCATTGCAATTGATTCTTTGCATGGTGTGTTGCGTCTAAACTCACGATTAGCTCTAATTTGCTCTATTCTAGCCACATATGCAGGGTTCACCATCGCAATTGATTCTTTGCATGGTGTGTTGCATCTAAACTCACGATTAGCTCTAATTTGCTCTATTCTAGCTTTTTTGTTTTGTTCTGGCTGCATATTTGCATATTTTTGCTTTTCTCGCACGCATTTTTTTGTCTTTTGTTCAGGCTTTAAATCTGCATATTTCTTCCTCCCACGCGTGCATTTTTTGTGCAACTGGGTTAAATCCTTAATTGTTTTGCTTTGCTGATAAGCTTCACGACGCCTTTTCAATTTTTCTTGTTTTTCTTCGTTGGTCATCCTTGCATACCTATCTCTATCTTTTTTCCTTCTTTGCTCGTTGACATATATGATTGGAGATTGGGTCCCAAATTCCTCGTTATGCAGATGCAGTATAGAAGCGTGAAGGGGCAATATAAGTAAGTTAGATATTGAAAGAGAAAAGTATAACAAAGTCGTACCTAGTTGTCTTTGACGAAGATGCTAGCTACACAAAAGGTTGAATTGATGGGTGCTCCATTGATTTAAAAAAGTTAATATCTTTAGTTAACAACATTCAACCCTCTTGAATGTAATTTAGTTAACCATGATAATCACGTACCATGAACTTGATTAGCAAATATACCCGTGCGTTGCAACGGGGTGAAAAAAATCATTTTTGAAACAAAAAATTTAAAAACTAAAAGATTGACCCCAAGTCGATAGACGGGCATAATCCGACGTAGCAAACACAGAGTATAAAGCTCATGTTTACCGGAATTATACAATCATCATTTCCTCAAAACATAATATGAATCAGCCTATGTATTTCCAACTTAACATATGCTGGCAATATATACAATGACGCATCTTCATACTCACAAAGCCACCACCTAGTTATATTTATTAATTTTGAATTAAATAAAGGACAACAAAAGAAGCTAATGTGTGGAATTGCTAACTTATAAGCATTTTATTCAGTCAAATCCTGATTAATCAAACAAGAATATAAGAGTAAAAAGTATGGATTTTCTCCTCAGCTTTTTCACTGGACCGAAACCTGCATGTTCAGTACGAGCTGGTAGAGCAGATCAGTAGCCTGTACGGATATCCTAATTTGTTGTTTGGATCAAGAGATTCCAGACCCTTTATGCGGACGGCCATGGCTGGGTGTTCCACCATAGTCCGGACTCTGGAGCACGGGAGCAGTGTTTGTATAGGAATCGATCGGGAGCTATGCAAGGAATCCCTAGCAGAGGAAGTACGATCAAATTCGGCTCTTGATTGGGCTGGCCCAAATTAGGCAATCTCCAGGTGACGCGGTAGGAAGGCCCACAGCCAGCGATCCAACACGTACCAAACAAATCGAGCTACGAACGCGAGGACGACGTACCAAAAAAACGGACGAAAATTTTGGGAGGAAGAAACACTACTCATATTATATAGTAGAGATATAGAAGCATCGATAAAATGGTTATTATATTTTAAGGAGTAACTTCATGAAACTTAATTTAAATTATATAAGAAATATGTCCGTGCGTTGCAACGGGAGATAAAAATCTTTGGCATGAGGCCGCACAAAATAAGTTCTCGTTGATATACACATCACGCTTGGCTCAAGTGAGTGCCCGTGCGTCGTAGCGGGTCCAAATTTAGAAGGTGAGGTGGTGCAAAGGTTGTATGTGGGCAAAAAAGCAAAAGGTAGCCCGAGCTACATGTAGCCTCCTATTTTAATTTTTTTGAAAACGACATTTTAAAGTTTCAGAAAATTCTGAAAAAAATTCTAGATATTGATAATAATGTATTCTACCAACATGTAAATTTTCAGTTTGAAAAATATTGTATTTTTAGCCACACAGAAAAGACAAATCTAACAAATTTGGAGGGTTCAAATTTTGGCACTGTTCACTACTTAAGATCTTTGTTTTTGTCATTTTTACACAGCCTAGAATATAATGCATTTTTGGTTGAAACTTTGCAGATTGATAGAATACATCATTACCTACATCTAGGAGTTTTTTCAGATTTTTGAAACTTAAAAATATCGATTTCAAAAATTTCGAAATAAAGGGCTACATATAGCCCAAACTACAAAATGCCGCTCTCGTCTGTGGGCTCCTATATCATCGTCTATTCCTCACCTATTCGATTGTTAAAAAAGAATAGCTAACAAGAAATCCTATTGTGTGTTTTGTCATATGGTCATGGTGTTTGTAGAAACCAATTACAAGTCGTTCACACATGTTCCACATCACCCGCAAAATAAACCACAGTTTGCCAAGTTTCATCGCGACTTTTGAAGCTTAGTTATAAATGCTTGCTCGCTTTAAAGAATATGGAGTTGTAGCTTACAAGGACATACGATTTAAAATCGATAAAAAATACCAACTAATCACCAAAGGTTTAGCAAGTAGTATCAGACATGGCTGGTGCTGAACCGCAACAACTTATTCCAAGACAAAAGAAAAGAAATTACAGCTGAAAGTGGCAAAAGCCAATTCTTATCACACCTTCCAAATAAGTAAAAGTTTGCCATCAAATGCAGGACAGAATGTGTGTCAACCTTTAGGTCTTCACAGTGGTGACATGGCTCAAAAGCATCTGAATCACCTATGGAGAGATGCTTTGCGCATTTCATTCGTCTCCTGCTCAAGGGCGCTTGATGTTTGCGCTAGGGTCACCGCTACTTTGGAAGGTGGAAATGAGAAGAATATAAATAAATGAACAAACCTTGTTATTATCTTACAAAGAAAAATATTGAATGGGCACATGCAATGTACATACCTCTGCAAGCTTCAACTCATCTTCCATCTACGCAAGGTACTTTATTTCTCGCGCAGCCTCTTCTTTTGCTTGCGTACGCCTTGCTGATTTAGCAGCCAAAGACATCATATTTCAGTTGATAGGGATTCTTTAGTTTCAGCTCCATAGTTGACTAAGATTCATAAGGTACAACATCAATTATATTATCATGCTACCAATATAGTCAGAGAAGAAGTAATTTCAATACACAACCATTTGATACTTTAGTAACTTTTATGCAACCAAGGAATTAGATTTTTGTTCCAAGATCCAGGAAAGCTGCACTATATGAGAAAGCTACTTTCGATACATGAACTTCTCTATGAACATTTCTACAGTTTATATGCCTCTAAATACATGGTAAAAAATACTACATTAGAAGCATATCCGTCTAGGAAGCGGGTAAAGAGAAATATAACCTTAGCCTAAGTAATTTCACTGGGTATGACACTGTAACAAAGATCAAAGAGCTTAATCAGCCAAAAAAAAGCTTAATCTCTCATGGAAAACCAAGTATCACAATGCAGGACCAAAACATAGCAGTAGCACCCGCGGATATAGACAGATTTTGGAGAGAGAATTGCCAGTCCGTTCGTGTATACTGCTTCTGAAGCTTGTGTTTGTTAGGTGTTGTCATTGTTCTCAGAACACAAACAGTACAATTTCATTTTACATACATGAAAGATGATATCTAAAATCATGATGTACTCCACAAATGACACATGTAACCTCAATTCCACAAAATATTCATTCACAGACAACAACACTAACACTGATTTAAAATTCATTCTAGAGACTACTTCATTCACAAATCTGTTATAAGCGCAGCAAAAGGAGACTTCTACCTTCACAAACCTGTTATTAGCGCAACAAAAGGAGCTCATACTGTAGTTTTTATTCAGTTCTCTTACAAAAGATCAAAAAGTTCAGATTGCTAACTTTATAAATGACTTTAGATTTCCAATTATTTTAAAGATCTAGTTTCATATAAGAAGACCACGGCCACGGAGGTCCTCTACCAGTCAAGAAATGATGAGCATTACATGTCATGGTTAACACGAAACATTACATATTCATTGGTGTATGAGCTCCACAAATCAAGTGGAATAATATAAAACTATTGGAACAATATAAAAATTCATTTAATTTATTTTCTTCGTGGAGTTAGGAAGTGAACCCGGTGCTTGTGGTATATAACACGGATGTCATCTAGATGGAACTACGCCTCAGGTTTCTCGACATGGTACCCCAGCAGAATAGCCCCTGGAGAAACTAATGCTGCACTTGAGCTGCATGATTTCAATCTAGCCATTGCAATAAACATTAGTTCCGGGGGTTCTAGATCATATAGTTAAGTATGCTATGCATTATCAGAGCCTATGTTTTTCCAGATAGTGGAAGAGAAAACTACCCCTGATCACATAAGTATGCTATGCATTGTCAGTGCATACTGAGATGCACTTGTTACACTTTTCTTTTGCCCCGCAAGCTCAGTGGGCTTCTCGCTCCACCGCGAGGCTACCTGATTCAGAGGGATGCCATATTTCTTCCCAAGTGACCATGTTACAGCGAGAACAAACTGCAGAAATTTGTGAAGAAAAGACAGTAAATTAGCATATGTTCTGTATGCAGTATATTAAACATTATGATTCTGCTGCAAAATGTGTATTCTTAAGCACCTTTAAAATTGAGTAGTGGCAAATACTTTCTGAACAATCACCCGATAAACACAACAAGCAATTGCTCCTTAGTTTCTATTGTGCTGCCATTGACTGACTTTGGAGATCTCCATGAAAATATGAAGCAAGTTGAAATCGGCATACCAACTATTGGAGTTCTCCTTCACATTGGTGGTGGTTTATGCTATTTGATCAATAGAAAGCAATAGAAACAACACGATGGCCTCTAGTATCATGTCTATCACAAGGGTAACAGCGCTACTATGTCAGCACACGTCTCACATGGTTAAATCGAGTTGGGCAGAAAAATGAGTAACGAAGGCAGCTTCTGTCCTCCTTCCATATGTGCATGCATTCTGCAGTACCACGCTCAGCCTGAGGCTCCTGCAAGATGACCATCGTTTCATAGGCAGTGCACGCAAAAGGGAGTGGCAACTTGATCACATTTAAAAAAACATAATGCACATGAATTAGGATAAAACTACTCCATTTTTAAACAGAGGAAGATGCAAGGGATATTCTCGAACAGAAGCATGGACGAGCCGATAATCAAACAGGGTAACCATATTGACTTATCTCATGTGAAGTGAAACTTCAGAGGTGTTCTTTAGAATGAAAAAATAGGAGTAAGCGTCAAATACATATAAGAACACTGAAGTTACCTAGCTGTCATAGTAACTGATTTCATGTAATGAAAAGACCCTTGCTTTGTGGTAAAAAAAGAAAGATCCTTGCTAAATACATGGTTCCACAGGCCATAGAACAGAAATACATTGTTGATATTCCCCTCTTCTCAATCAGCTACGGCCTTAATGTATAGATGATTCCACAACCTGGCAAATCAGCTACACATATTTTCCTGGAATGCATCTATGAATCTATAATATATCTGAAACAATTGAACACTCGATAATGAGCAGGCCCGACCTTTAAAAATTTGCAAATGACTACTCCAGTGCAGACGTGCATTACCATCAACACACTTCCCTGCCACACTTGCATTGCATATTTGCAAACACTGGATCGAGCCAAATCCAATGCCCCTCATTCTGACCCGAAGAGGCTACACATCCCTACAGCCAACCTAGACATAAAATGCTGGAGCCCAAAGTACTTATGGATTGAGTGCAGCACAGAAAAAACCAATCACCACCTTAATATTCATTCATGAAACCAAATATTAGGATCGATGCTAGCCAGTTGTTGATATGTCATATCAGTTGCATATGGAGAACGACACGAACAAGATGGCGCTCAATTTTGGACCCTGAAAACGAAGTAATCGGACCTGATGGCGCACAATCGTATTACATGCGCCTGCTTCGTCCGTACGCACGGCAGATCTGCAGCCGGTGGTGGCTGGCAACACTTGCAGCCGCTCAGCAGAGTCGTCTCGAGGGATACTCGGGCGGCGCGGAGATGCTGGGATACAGGCGGCGGCGGCGGTGGTGTAGGCCTCGCGCTCGCGGGTAGGTCGACAATTCGACATCGTTCGTGACTGACGTGGGGTGGCCACGGCAAGTCACAGGGTCGAGTACCCCAGGTTTATTGAGAGGGAGAAAGATGAAGAGCTGGTAGTTACCACGTCTGACAAGAAAGGCGATTTAACCCAGGTTCAGGCTCCCGAAGGATAATACCCTACTTCATGCTTGTTTGGTATTGATTATCAGAGGTGTTACAATGGCGATCCCGGCGAGATATCGATCTCGCTAGGGTTTTGGTGGTGGAATAATAGTGTGTCCTAATCGGCGGCCCTCTCAGCGGAGGCTGGGTCTCGGGAGTTCGCAACCGACTAGGTTTATAGGTAAGGTAGGTCTCTACCGTCATAAGCTACGCCTTCCTTGGGACGCACTCTGTCTTCTTCGGGACCCCTTCGTGGGCCTTGAGTGTTGTCATCCAGTAGCCCGCATACTGGGCCCTAGTCCTTGCGTGCACCAGGTATCTTCATGGTTGGGCACCCGATAGGTAGGCCCACGTCAGTAGCCCCCAAGTGCTTGGTCGAATCGAGAGTCGGGTAAGGACTCCTCTCCGGGTGCATGTCGTCTTTTACCTGTTGTAAGGTGTTTTGTTTTGACTCGGTAATGCATCGACCGTTGTATATGCTCATGTTTTGCTGTCCAGTCGACAGGTTCTAGGGATAATGACATAACTGGCCTGGTTCACTCGACGGATCGGGACCAGTTAAATGCACTCGGGCAAAAACCTATCTAGCCTACTTCAAGTTCGAGTCCCCGGACTCGAGCCTGGAAAGAGCTGATAAGCATCGACTCAGGCCGCGGAGGTCTTACAAAGGATACTGTAGTGTGATAAATTGGGCACCCAACGCGTCCGTCAGGATTTTCTTCATGCCTGCTTGCATGGGAGTTACAGGGTGAACGCAGCGGGTGCGAACCCTGGCCGGCTCGACTAATCGGCGGGTCTTATCTTTGCACTGTAAGTGCAGCATCCAAGGATCCAAGAATGCTTTGCGACTGCTGTAGTCGTGGTCTTTGGATAGAGCTGAGTAGATTTAATCAGTAAGAACTACTGCTTGCTTCGAGACTCGATGGTCTCACGGTCTTGTGTTATCGGGGCGCGACAGCGCTCCCGATGGGAGTAGCCCCCGAGATTAAGCTGAATTGCTTGCAATTGAGGTTAATCTCAATTAACCTCCAGTCGAAAGAAATTTTTGATGCGGTCCCGATGGGAGTGAATGAATCATGATTTGGGAACTCGACTGATAAAGGAGTCCCTTCAGCCTGTTGGCCTTCTTTGAATGGAGTATGATTTGGGGACCCGACAGATCAAGGGGTCTCTTTTTAGTCTGATGGCCTACTGCAGAACGCTCAGGCAATAATACGATGTAGTCGAATGATAAGAAGGTCCGTCAGAGGGACTCGACAGCCTGTTGGCTTTGCTTTATTTGTCATCATGAGCCTGACTCAAATGATTCTCCAGCGGGGAGGCTGACATCGTGCATGACGATCTTGGCGTGCAAGCCGCCGCTGATGGGACGCGTCACTGTGGCCCCAGTGTCAGTGTTGACCAGGAAAGACGCCGCTTCAGTTCAGATTTGACCGCACGGCGCGAAAATTTCGGGGCGCGATGATGGCTTCCTCTTTTCCCATGCGTAGTGGCGCGTGGCCTACGACGGTTGCGTTCCGCAGCCACCACGTGTAGGGTTGGATGCAGGCCGTTGCTGCTGATGCTGTTTAGACGGTAGAGATTTGGCGGCGCCGTGGTATATTTATTTTACCACGACGGGGAAGATTGATTTTATCCCCATTCTTGCCGCTTTCTTTCCTCTCTTCATCTTCTACCGCGCCCTGCTCGCCATTGCTGGTCTGCTCAAGCTTTGCTCGTGCCTCCGCCGTTAGCCAGAACCATGAAGAAGGGCGGCGTGAAGAAGGGGAGCGTGTCGTCGAGCTCCGCCGCCACCAACGTTGCGGCGGCGAAGACGAAGAGGGGAGGTACGGCGACGAGCGCCGCCGTCGAGGCTGCGGACGTTGATGTGCTGAAGAAGACCCCAGGTGACTGGGTCAAGTCTACCATCAAGGAGCAGCATCTTGACGAGCTCCGGGCGGATGGATTGCTGCCGCCGAAGGACCAGCTGGCCACGCGCGCGCCCGGGAAAGAGGTATTCCCGCAACCTCAACCCAACGAGCGCGTGTGTTTTGCCGATTTCTTGTACCGGGGGTTCTCCTTCCCCCTGCATGATTTCGTGCGCGGGTTGTTGTACGCGTACGGGGTGCAGATGCACGATCTGACCCCGAATGGCGTCCTCCACATCGCGTGCTTCATCGTCCTCTGCGAGTGCTTCCTGGGGTGCACCCGCATTGGGCGCTGTGGAAAACCATCTTCAACGTGAAGAGGAACGGGGTGCTGGTGGCACCTACCCACTTGGCGGCTTCGGCATCCAAGTGCGCGGCGACACCACCTACTTCAAGCTGAAGCAGGTCGAGTCCGCCCAAGGCTGGCGGAAAAAATGGTTTTAAGTCCGCGTCGACCAGAAAGGCTTCCCAGACTTTGTGGCTGACAAGCCACTGAAGAAGACGAATGCCTGGGCGCACACGCTGTCGCCCGAGGACAAGGTGGAGGTGACACCCTTGCTGAACAAAATCGCCAAGCTGCTGAAGTTGGCACCCAAGAAGGTGACTGGCGTCCACCTTATTGCCACGTTTGTGAAGATGCGTGTGCAGCCGACGCCTCCGGGACCACCTGATGTGGGAGTACCAGGGCGCAGAGGACTCCTCCCGCCTGACGAAAGAGGAGTGGTTGAAGAAGGAGGTCGACACGAAGGTGAGGTCCGTGACTAGCATCAGAGTTGCGGACCCTTGCGATGTCGAGTGCCCTGTTGCTCCGTATGGGGTCAAGAACCCACTGCCTGAAGTAAGCTTTGAACTTGCTTCGATTGCGATGTTTTCCTCTGTGTTGCTTGCTGTTGTTCACCTTGTGCTTGCTTTGTAGGTCACCCGAATCTTTCGAGTCTTCCACCCTTACCCGAAGGTGGAGTGACCTGGGAGGTGGAGTTCCCCGACAGTTGATGAAGAAGACTCCATCCCTTCCGCGAGCACCTCACCTGATGAGGAGGCAGAAGAGACGGAGCAAGATGATGATGATGAGCATCCGCGCAAGCGCCAGCGACGGGATAAGGCGAAGTCTGCCTCGGTGGGCTCGCCATCCAAAAGGGTGGCTCTGGGAGATGATGACGACTCGGGTTCCTCTTCGCCGAGTGTGAAGGTCCCGATGGACATTGTCCCGCTGAACGTCGCGCCTCCCACCGAAGCTGGCGATGCTGCTACGTTTTGGTGGAATCTTCAACTGCGGCTCCTTTGGCAGCGAAGAAGATGAAGGAATAAGGTAGGCTTCTTCACAGCAGTTAAGCTTTTGCATCCCCTTAAACCTATTTGTTTGAGTTCAACATTCTTGTATAGTGCTGAAAATGACACGGGTGTGTCTCATTCACTCCTCCTGGAGCGGACGTCGGCTCCGAGTGTTGCGGAGCCTCCACCGACTCCCCCAGAGGTTACTCCTCCGGCGACTGCGGATGTCGCTACGGAGGTTGTGAGACCTTCGGATCCGCTCTTACCCGAAGTACTCGTTCCGTCTACGAGCGTTGTGGCGCTGCATGATCATGTAAGTATCTTCTAGACTTCTGAACTATCGCGTGCGCAACAGCGCTCCCGATGGGAGTAGCCCCCGAGGCTATGAGTAACTAGTGTAGTTGGTCATAGGCTCAATTTCATCGCTTACTCATGTGTTGTGCAGCCCTTCTACCGCAACCTTATGGAGTCGGGTGTGGCCTACGTCTAGATGGAGCGTGAGAGGGACCAGCTTCGTGTTGCTCTGGACCAGTCTGAACGTAAGTGAGGCTGTAAATTTGGTTGATTTTGCTCACCCCTTGAGTTCTCCTGAAGTACAGCACGTCTCGCAGGCGAATGGAAGGCTGCTACGTGTCGGGTGCAAGAGCTGGTGAAGGACCTCAAGGCTCAAAGTGCTGACGCCGAAAAGAAGCTTATGGAAGCCAAGAGCCGCGAGGGTGCCGTTCTTCGGCTCGATAAGTTGCAAACTGAGTGCCTGCCAGCGCTCGCCAATGTCTTGTGTGGTAAGTCTTCACAGCTGCTCTCGATTTGCTTGAAGTGGGATGTTTGTTGTTTGTTCGAACTGGTGACTGAGCTTTCACGTGTGTGCTTGTGGCGCGGCGCCGCCTACGGAGGCGTCGAGTGATGACACTTCGCTGGTTCAAGCTGTTGGCGCATTCGACGCCATATGCGCTTGCGTCAAGGATGCGATTGCCAAGTCAACCGGTGCTCTTGCTGCGGTGCACAAGAACATTTTTTCGGTGGGCACGCCACCCGCCAGTGTAGATGGTCTGGCTGCAGCGCTTGGCCGGAGTCTTCCACCATGGCTAACTTCACTCGCGCCCAAACGGTACGCGGCTCGGAGCTCACTTTCAAGCTGTTGCTGGGACATGGTGTTGCGGGTGACTTTGAGAAGGTCGTAGATGACTTTCCGCGGAAGCCCGATGGAAGAATGGCTTCACTGAGCTCAGTGAA